>MU579904.1:6124102-6156602 GCA_024362625.1 Silurus asotus
TTTTCAGACGACCTTCCAGCAGGAGGTCGAAGGTCAACAAGTGTCTTTCAGAGCCGCCGGTGAGCAGGTGCGAAGAGACACGCGCATTGTGCGTAACAGGTTTCTTCTGTCGCGCAGACGCACGAGGAGACAATGAAGCGCAAAACACACTACTTTTTTTTATCTTGGACGTGTGCCAGGAGAAAGCAGCTGAGAGGACCAGGGGTGAGGAGGAGGACGAGGATGAGGAGGAGGAAAAGGGCTCATTAAATATATATCATTTATGTCATTTATGAACATATATTAATATATACATCAGTCAATCCAGAAACATGGCTTTGAATATCATCAAGGACACTAATCAGCCCTGTAACCTGAGGGGCTTAGATCTTCTTCCAGTAAGCTATCAGGCTTCTGAATGCAAACACTATCCAAGTCTCTTATTCTCAGTTCCCCCCTGCATCAAACTTCATCATCATGAAATTTCCCCTTCACTTGAACTAGAAGACCCAAACCCTGTTCCAGCATGGCGATGCCCCTGTGCATGAGGATCTGCCGTACATGGTTTGGAGTGGAAGATCTCCAAACCTATTGAACACCCTTGGGATGAATGTGAACGCTGACTGCACCCCAGACCTCCTCACCTTCTCACCTACATCACTACCTGACTTTACATTTACATGAATAATAAACACTGGTTCATTAGGTTGCAGGATACCATCAGCCCAAAACTCTGTTGAACGTTATTATAGCACACTTCATTTTTTTAGTAAATAAATAAATGAATAAATAAGTGAACGACGACTCAGCAGGTGAAGTCGAATATGAACCCGAGATCTGAGACAAGCATCAGCTGTTACCGGGTTACTATAAGCGAAGGAAAAAACGGGCCTCAGCTTCAATAATGCAGCGGGTAACCCAAACCTAGGAGTGTAAATTATGTATTGCTTTCCTACACATATACACACACACACACACACACACACACAGGTGAACATATACAGATCTATCTATCTATCTATCTATCTATCTATCTATCTATCTATCTATCTATCTATCTATCTATCTATCTATCTATCTGTCTGTCTGTCTGTCTGTCTGTCTGTCTGTCCTGTCTGTCTGTCTGTCTGTCTGTCTGTCTGTCTGTCTGTCTGTCTGTCTCTCTGTTTTTGCTCCACAATTATTGCCACCTTTCTGGAAAGCATTTCATTTCATTCCATTTTTTGCAGTTCTCATAGTTCATAGATAAAAACCTGCAAAGAATCGGGTTTGATTTTTTTTTTTTACTGCATTTTATGATGTTTTGTCGCCCTCTATTGGTAACTAATGGTACTGGTACTGGTAATCTGATTCTGTTCTAAATGGTCCTTTACTCTCTCATCCTGTTATATTAGAGTTTATATAAGTCTGAAATTCTGATTATACCCATGAGATCCTGATTATAGTCCTAATATCCTAACATTCAGTTTTATAGTCCTTCAGATTATAGTCCTATAGTCCTGAAATTCAGATTTTTTTGTCCCCCAGAGATTCTGATTCTAACCCTAAGATTATAATTACACACCCATGGGATTTTTATTCTACCCCTGATATACTGATTTTACCCCCTAGATACTGATTATACCCACGGGATTTTACTCCTGACGTTATTTTAGTATTTTAGTTTTTTGTATTCTCTGATACACCACTAGAGGGCAGTGTAAGACTATGTTGGATTTGTTTCATACCTACATTATGATCATGAGAGTCTAAAATCAGGTCTTGTTAGGACAGCTCATGGTGCTGTGTTGAATTACATACACTGCACCGTGAGGTGTGTCCAGGGCAAGTGATCATGCTGTTGTATGGTCAGAATTTTGGCCATTTTGGCAAATATATTTATGTAATTTGGCAGATGTCCGTCTGCATCCAGGGCGAGCTACAATTATCTGAGCAGTTCAGGGTCAAGGGCATTGGTGGAAAAAACACCAGTGGCAGATTAGTGCTGGGATTTGAACTCATGACCTTTTGATCAGATGTTTAACCACTTAACCAATCAGCTATCACTGTTTAAACAGAGGACCCTGTAGGTAAAAAACTAATATTCTAAAACGAATGATATATTGAAAGAAATTGAAGGTAAAGCAGTTTTTTTACAGGTTGTATGCCGGGAATTCCAAGTTGTAATCTCCCCATGAACTAGCAGCTTTAGCGCTAAACATTTTTGCTAGCACGTTAACAACCTGGAGCGTACAAACTAGTTCTTTAGATGGATCCTAAATGGTCACGTTATGATTTTGCAAATATATGATAATGAAAATAAAGAAAAGGTTTCAAGATGCTTCAAGTAACAAAATTCCTTCGTCTCCTGCTCGTGGTCTAGGCCGGATTTCTGCGTCTCACGTCTGGACTTAACCTCGTCCACGCGAATAACTCTCCAGATTATCTCGTCTGCCTGCGCGTCCGTCTCGCCTGCTCTGGATTATGAGCATGATTTACGGCAGAGCCTCACCGAACTGACTTTTACGTTTACGTCCAAATGTCTCCGACGTGCTGGTGTTTCAATATCCGCATATTTGGTTGCACTTGCTCACAGCTGCCTGCACATCGGCCCGTGTTGTTATTGGATCGTCTCTCACCGGAGTCTTTTTTTTTACTGCTTGGGTGCATTTTAGGGACAAACTGTGGTGTTGTATTTCAGCGGATCCTATAGTGACCACAAATCTCATAAAGTCTGAGCATCTCACTGGGATAACTGATGTCTGAAACTCATAAACATCTCGGTGTGTGTGTGTGTGTGTGTGTGTGTGTGTGTGTGCACTGGAGTGCACTAAAACGTTTGGCTTATACTGAACATAAACTGTTTTCTTGCTCTGTTTCCTTCACAGACTCGTAAACTGTTTCGCTTAAACGCACCGCACCTCTCGTGTGTGGAGCTGAAACTTTCAAATGAAAGGAGGATTGATACAAAAATACAAAAATACGTCCTCCTGGGGACGGGGATTTTGATTAAACACACTGTATCTGCAAAAGTATTAGGACACCTGACTTTCCCAGCCATATGTGGATCTTCTCCAATCTGGTACCACAAACTTTTAGGCACACAATTGTGCAGGACGTCTTTGAAAACATTACCATGAGATTTTTCCCTTCACTTGAACCAGGAGCCCCAAACCTGTTCCCGCAATGACAATGCCCATGTTCACAAAACCAGCTCCATGAAGATCCACTATATTTCCAAACGTATTGGGTCACCTGCTATTTCCTGATATATACGGTTCTTTTCCAAACCAAACTGGAGGCACTCGATTGTACTTGTCTTTAGATGGCGCTATAATACACTTTTGCATTCACTTGAACTTGGAAACCCAAACCTGTTCCAGCATGGCGATGACCAGGGCACAAAAAGAGCTCCTTGAAGATCTGGTGTACATGCTTTGGAGAGGAAGATCTCGCTGCTATAGAGCTCTGATCTAATCCCTACTGAACACCTTTGGGATGAATGTGAACCCTGACTGCACCCCAGGTCTCCTCACCTACATCAGTACCTGCTTTTCATAACACCCTTGTGGCTGATCAACACAGATATCCATAAGCACATGAAAACATCTAGTGGAACATCTTCCCAGAAAAGTGGAGGGAATTAGAAGAGGAAATTAAGACGAAATGTGGAATGTGTTTTAAAAATCACACTGTATGTATGACCAGGTGTCCCAATACTTTTGGCAATATAGTGTCTACGGGTTGGAGAGGAAGATCTCCTGCTATAGAGCTCAAACTGTATTGAACACCCTTGTAGACGAATAAGCACAAACTCTCCAAAAAATCCTGGAACATCTTCCCAGAAGATTTAACAGCAGAGGTTCATCTATAGTATATCTTTTATGTTTAGTGCACTTTTATTAGAACATTAAAAAAACAATTCTGCAATGGGGCCCCACGGGTATCACATCAGTAACACTCTTCTGCATTACCCACAATGCTGTTTTGCTGATTGTGGTATCAGCAGGATTTGCGCTTCCTCCTGTATCCTAGGATACAAATGTAATGAGTCCTTTAAGTCTCAAGTGTACACTTCGCTCCAACAGATCCGAGACCAAAGCTCCAACTTTCATGCTAATTTTATCAGATTGATAACTAGCCGAGTTTTACCGTGAGATAACGCATAGAAGTTGTTTTGTGTAGCTTTCTGTTGTTTAATGTTTGTCTCTGTTGTTTGATTTAGCTCTATGCTGTTTGATGTCACACTGTGTTGTTTGATGTAGGTCTATGTTGTTTGATGTATCTATATTTTGTTTGATGTAGCTTTATGTCATTTTATGTAGCTCTATGTAGTATGATGTAGCTCTTTGTTCTTTAATGTTTTTTGCCTTTTGATGTAGCTTAATGTTTTTTAATGTAGCGCTTTAGTTTTCATGTAGCTCGTTGTTGTTTTATTTAGTTCTATGTTATTTTATATAGCTCTATGTTTTTTGATGTTGCTGTATGTTTGTTCGGTGTTAGTTTAATGTTGCTCTATGTTGTTTAATGTTGTTTAAGGTTGTTTGATGTTGCTCTACGTTGTTTGATGTTGCTCTATGTTGTTTGATGTTGCTCTATGTTGTTTGATGTTGCTCTATGTTGTTCGGTGTTGTTTGTTTGACGTTGCTCTATGTTGTTTAATGTTGTTTAAGGTTGTTTGATGTTGCTCTACGTTGTTTGATGTTGCTGTATGTTGTTTGATGTCACTATCTTTTGTTTCCCCCTCTACCTTAGGAAAGCATCAGGGTTGTGCACAAATGATGTTTTATTTTATTTTGTACTGCGTCAGATATATATAGTTCAAATAAAAATCAAAGCTTCTTGACTTGAATAATGAGAAAGATAAAACAACAGTGAGAAACAGGAGAAGCACGAAACATGAAGCAGCAAACGAAGCCGACTCTGTAAACAGCAAAGAGATCAACTTTGCAAAAGCAAAACAGGGGTATATAGACAGACATCAATCAAACATGGAAGTGGAGATGGCTGTGAATGAGACGCCACATGAATACAGAGACGGAAGATGAGACCGGGTGGAGACATTACATAAATCAAAACACAGACACATGTGACAATATAAAGAAAGGCCTGGAATGCGGAAGTCCGGAGTGATGTATTTTTTCACCAATGCAACACTGACATGATAAATTATTAAACTTGATTTCACATGAGTGTTTTTTTGGTGCTTTCCCCCAAAATCCTGAGCAGATTTGTATTATTTACTTAGTTTTTACAACCCTTCTCGCAAATTTACAACTTTACCTTCACACACCCCGGCATGTTTGATTTGTAAATCACCTGGTCTCACAAATGCAAGCATGAGGTCATCCAGCGAATCAGCAGGGAGCGTCCCGGCGCTAGAATGTGCTAGTACACAGACACATGCACCGCAAAAACACATCAGCACTCTACACTGTTATGGTGACTGAGCACTTACGGCTTAGCGTGATGCATTCGCTGATGGATTGCAGGGATAATGGGTTTCCAAAAGGAGTAGCTCACTCTGGCACTAACATTACTCACATCACAAGACACGTTCTGCTCTGAAACACACACTTACAATCGCATAATATGGCCTTCAAGCAACGTGAATGCTGTATCGCACTGTACAGTGTTTTTAGGGATTTATGAAATAATAAGTATACTTAATAATCCTTATTTCTCTCTTCCTGTCAGCCCAACCTCTGGATGGAGTTCTTTTTAATTGGAGACACTCTGTGCAGCTGAAGATGAACAGCTTCCACATGAACAGCTTAAAGATCCATGAAGTTCCTGAGCATCTCAAGAAATATGAGGATGGATTTGGAATGGAATGTGAATAGTGTATGGGCACAAAGACAAAGAAATCGACAAAAACTATTTTTTTTTGTATGCAAATGATTTCATTTAAATAAAATGTATAATTAAATAAATGAATATATCAAATAAATATTTTTCATTTTAAACATTTCTGTTCCTGAGATGTCTACTGTGCAGATACACTTTTTTTTACATTTTAATTTAGTTTTGAAAAAAAAATATTTATTTCATTTAAACATTAAATCGATAACACTACTGATCGATCTGTCTGTCTGTCCGTCTGTCTGTCCGTCTGTCTGTCTGTCTGTCTGTCTGTCTGTCTGTCCGTCCGTCCGTCCGCCTGTCCATCGGTCTGTCTGTCTGTCCATCTGTCCGTCCGTCTGTCTGTCTGTCTGACTGTCTGTCTGTCTGTCTGTCTGTCCATCTGTCTGTCCGCCCGTCTATATGTCTGTCTGTCTGTCTGTCTGTCTGTCTGTCTGTCTGTCTGTTCGCTAGCCCTGTGTCTTGTATTAGCTATGCCTAATGCATGTGGCTCTGATTTTCTCTCTTTTCTCCGCTTGGTATCCCTTTGCTTTTCTCCCACAGGCGTCTCTCTGGTCTTTATGGTGGTTTGTCCATTTGAACAACAAATTGCAGTTATCACAGGAACCCAGGTGTTTAACCTCCAGTCTCCATTCAGAGCTATTCAGTGTTTAAACAGGGCACACCTGGGCAGCACAAAACATCTGTCAGCCACATAATCTACATTTGATCGCATATTTTTTTTTTATCTATCTTTGCTCCACAATTATTTGCTGTCTATCTATATGTTCTTGTTTATAATATAATATATAATATATAATTTTTAGATTTAAAAAAACAAGTTTTTGTTTATTTTTTGTTTTGATAATTTTTTTTATTTAAACTCTTTTTTTTATTAGAAAGTTTGTCTATTGTCTTAATTCAATCGTACATTTTTTTATATGATAAAATGTATTAATATAGTTATTAATTGATTCATTTGTTCATTTATATATTCATTTAGTTTGTTATTTCATTTTTTATCTTGAAATGCTGTTTTCGTGAGGTACCGTTTCCAGATCACAAATATCTGATTGTTTTAAACTGATTTGTCAGATTTGCCTAAAGGAGTAATAAAAACCAAAAGAAAGTTCAGGAACTGTCACTGATAGAGTCGAGGCACTGAATGGAGAACAGCTGAGATGATTCTAAAAAACCACATCAGTTCTCATTAGATCATAAAATAAGTTCTTGTCATGTTTCTCTCTATTCTCTCTTTCCTCTTATTCCATTGGCGTTTTCGTCTGCCTTTGGTGTGTGTTCATGTTCCTCTTAGTGCTCCTTTCTACAAGATACCACCACCAACATGAAGGCCTCTGCTCTCAGATGTTCTGATGGCATCACGGACCACTTCTAAGCATGTTTAGATGCCTTCGAATTTGGCGTCTTTGGCCTTTATAAATACACATGTTCGATGTTTAGATGAGTCATTTCGGCATATTGTGTCTTTCTAAATACACACTTGGCGCTGAGTCGCCCTTCGCTTGCACATGGAACTGTTTATGATGAAACTTTACGATAATCCTTATCAGATAGATTCCCTTTTCTTTGAGTTAAACACGCAAAGAACACGCAAACCACACACACACACACACACACACACACACACACACACACACACACACACACACTTATACCTGCTGAAACCCTGAAATGAAGTTCGTATGAATCTCGCTCATCTCTTAGCCTGCAGTTCGACTCCGGCATCGCTGGCATGCGGCAGCCTGATTGGATAACGAGATAAAATTGCGCTCGACCAAACGGAGCACTTATTGGATAATCAAATGAAGTCAGACGCTGGCGTCCTTCTCGTCTTTTCCTCTTTCATCTGGAGCCGGTCCAGGCTTCTACCACTTTGTTTTTCCCCTCGCAGTGTCTTCTCATCTTTCCCAGGAGAGAAGGAAACTTTGAAATGAGCATCTAATTTTGGAAGCGGCTAAGCGCTCATGTCAACAGACACCGGTGCAATGTTATCTCTCTGAGAGAGAGAGAGAGAGAGAGAGAGAGAGAGAGAGAGAAAGAGCAAGCTTTATGTTTATGTTTGCCTCCAAGGCTTGTGTGGCTTACTGCCATTACCTGGAGAGTTTGTACGTGTGTGTGAAAAAAGACAGAAAGTGGGAACTATCGCCGCATCCCAGACACGAGGGTCCTGATTAAAATTCTTTCCCACAAGCAGCAGTTGATGGAAAAAAAACAACCTTGTTTTGAACAGTGAACAGAGATACACCATCCCACAGCAGACTCCAAAAGCGAACCAGTTTAATCAGACGATTTTTATTCCGTAGATCTGCTGAATATTTTACATACAATATTCTACATACTATTCATTATGTTATATACTATACTATATACTATTTATTTTATTTAAATATGTATATACAGTATATATATATATATATAGTCTAGACCCAGCCTAGGTTTAGGCCACACAAAGTAATCACCTCGGGATTCAAGGGATTTGATATCTTTCATTTAAAGTGTAAAGTTATCTTTATAAACAAAACTTGTGGTTCTGCGCTTAATATGTGTGTGAGGGATTTTAACTGCGTTCCGCACGTAAAACGCGGTTTACATTACTTTCGGTCTGGTGGCCATGTGTACCGAATGCAAACCGTGTTTTACGTGCGGAACGCAGTTAAAATCCTTCACGCACATATTAAGTGCCGAACCGCAAGTTTGTTTTGTCTCCATCTTGCACTTTGAGCGCAGTGTCACTACTCGATCTGTACCAGAAACATGATTGTTTTGCACACGTGAAATCGCCGCCACTTCCTGCATCTATCTATCTATCTATCTATCTATCTATCTATCTATCTATCTATCTATCTATCTATCTATCTGTCTATCTGTCTGTCTGTCTGTCTGTCTAACTGAATAAAAAAATTGTCAGATTGTGAAATTGTTTTGTTCAGTATAGCATCAACATAAAATCTGTGAATGGACATTAATGTAAAAATCGCAACTACGAAAGAAATTGTGAAATTGGCGTGAATATAAATACGTTTAATGCGTAACGAACGTGAATTCATTTCGACTCTTAGACTCTATATAAGCTCATGACACGTTTATCATCGTTTCATACGTGTTTTATAAATGAATGTGTATAGTTTATAATATACTGCATGCGACTTTTTGTCTTCCACTGTTCAAGCTGTTAGGCTCATTTATTATCAGTAAAGCATCAATTTATTTAATTTAGTTTATATGCATTGTTACTGGGTTTAAATTATTGTTTCATAACAGCAAATAAATAGAAGAAATTGCACAATTCGATTATTATTTTAGTTGGAGAACATGCAATTTATTAATTCAATGCCTGTTAGATTCTCCATGACCCTGTCCAGGATTAAGCAGATTGGCATGATTTTAGAACGTAGGCTGAGAACCTACAGGAAAACCTACTGAAAGATCATGATCCACTTCACACGGGCATAAACCCAAGCTCAGGATCAAACCAGGGATCTTGTACCTCTGATGTGTGAACTATTAATATTAATATAAACGTTGTTGCTTTTTTATCTCCAGTTTACTCATTTATGTCCATTCACTTTTTTTTTTTTAATGTCACTTTTGGGCAGTTTGTTAGGCTTCACACAGTAAAACCTGGACTGCAGGGGTAATAGGGGGAATAGGGGTGAAGGTCATAGGTCACGTATTGTCTCCATTGTCTTCCATTGGCCGAATTGGGCAGGAAGAGGAAACCATAAACATTGCACAGGCTGTTTACAGAGGGACGGGTTGCCGTGGTGACGGGGTTGAAAGACTTAATGATTAGACAGTTCAAAACCGTTAGGCTGAATGATGAGTATCCTGTCGTTCATGACTGGCATTCCACAGAGTTCCAGGGATCCGTTTCAGAGAGAAAAGCAGACACAGATGGAGGATCATGTGTGTGTGTGTGTGTGTGTGTGTGTGTGTGTGTGTGTGTGTAAAAGAGTGTTTGTGATGGCCAGGACTACCTTCAAATCTCTTCTGTCTCTGTTATCAATCAAGTGGTGTGAGAAGCTTCTTCCACATTCCATTACACTAAGATAAGCTATCGCTTCTTCACTCTCTTCAGAGCAACACACACCAATTAGGCTCCACAAGCCTCAGAACAACATCCACACAACACAATTCCACAGACATGCAACTTTTCCTGAGGCTGCAACCCGTCTCTCAGGGGAAGAAGTGGAAACCGAGAGCCAGACGCAGGTGTCGGGTCTCTGTATTTCTTACTGAAGTTGATCATCTGTCCACCAAACTGGACAAAGTAGAATATATGGACTAGAGTAATATATTTTCATGATGATGAAAATTTGGAAAACAAAACCCAGACTGTTGTTTTAATATTTGTAGCTTAATCATACTTAAATAAACTGTCCATAAATTCCAAGACGCCACACAATGTACTGTACAATTCCCAGAAATCACACAATCCAACATTCAGGAAAATAAAGAAGATATTCATATCTTTCCCCCCACATTTGGTACGACCCTCTGAACAAGGCATATGTAAAAAATGTTCATTATAAATATGTTTTATTCATATAATATCTGTATTTGATAAACCAAAAAACCCTGTAGTTTTTAGCGTAGTCTATTTATTTGTTAGATTCACCCACCAACCCACCGAATGGTACATTCCATCGTGATCGAACAGGTGCTACCGCACGCGAGACAAAACAAAACAACAAAATTGACAAACGTTTGGGAAAGTGAGACGTTGTTTTAGAATGCAGGGTATTTAACCAAAAGTGGACAAGTGATTACTTTTTTGTTCAATGCGAAGAAATGTTTTGTCTCATATGTCAAGAATGCAATCACTCCAGCCCATGTGATTTTCCGTTACAGATCGACCCCCCCAACCACCACCCCCCCAATTAAAGAAAGAACAAATTATGTGGCCCTCAAAGAAAAACGTTTGGGAACCCCTGGTTTAAATGATCCATGCTTGGAATTTCCAATTCATTCAGCTTGAAATGTAAGATATAACATATAATATCTCGTTTTAGCTGTAATCTAGGATATACCGTCAAAATGCAAAATCTAAAGAATAAATACGTTCTAATCCAAATCTTTTGGTGGAGAGGTTTGGATTTCCCAGATTTCCCAGATTTCCCAAAGCAATCAAATTGGAAAGCCACGTTTGCGATTCTGTCCTCACTACTGCTATAATTTTGAGTGGAAAATACTCTTCCAGTCATTAAGACATAAAGATAAGAGCAACAGCTCAGGACACTAAGGACACTTCACTTGAGAGGACACTTGATGCATTCTTGTGTTCAAGTGATTGTTGACTGGCTGGTGGAAGTTCTTGGTGTACATCTACACAGATTTAGAGTGACACTGTGTTAAAGAATGTTGATGTAGTGAATGAGAAGTCAAAGAGCACATTGTAGTTAGTGAGGCAGTAAAGCCAGTGGTGAATGGAGTTATATATTCTTTTATTCAGACCTCAGAACCTTCAAAGAGTAAACACCATTCAAAGTCCTAACAATATGTTTTGATGGATTGTTGTATTGTACCTCATTAACAAGCAGCACTGTTACTGCAGTTTTTATTGGAAATCGTAGCTCTAGCTAAAATTTTCCACAGAAATACTGTTTACATTTCATGTGTCAAATTCCAATATTCCGACACTTCTGTCAGCTCCACGAGCTTCATAATCTTAATTGCGTTCGTTTTTATGTAAATCTATAAATACTGGATCAAAACTGATCTAATATCAGGACACCAAAACACCAAAAAGATTTTTTCTGTTCTTTAAACTGTTCTAGCCTGAGAACCTCTACCACTAGATGGCGCTGGTGCACCTATACCATACTCGAAAAACATCACTCAGAATGATAAAATCGAACAGAAAAATAAAAAAAATTGAGATTAACACTCATTAAGAGGTAACAAATGAAGGATAAATCGTCTTGTTTTGCCAACATCTGCGTGTTTGTGAATGCCCGTCGTTATGCGCGAGACTGTCATAAACGCTTTACTTTGGATTTGAGTATCATAAACAACCTTTATGGGTCCTGAAGAAGTCACGGCCTTCGCAAGTCATAAATACAGACATAATTACCTTGTGTCCGAGGCAGCAGTTGGACTGGGAGGTCTTATCTTTGATAAATATTTACTTTTCCCTCAGTTACAACGGGGATACACACAATAGAGTGCCACCGAGGGGGTTTTCGCACCTTCTGGCTTGTTCTGGATATCTGTGTGAATAACAGCATTAGCTACTGAAACCGTTAGGAGATCGTATTTCATCTCAAACTTTGCTCATTGAAAATGGTCCTGAAACACATTAAATATGCGCATATGGAAATGTTTGTTATTCGCGATTGGTTGGTTTCGTTTGGATTAGTCTCTAGAATGAGAACGTTCTGATTTGAGTTGTGTTGGAAAAGTTCTGTTGGAGCAGGACCTACCTAGAAGTTGATTTCATTGAAAAAAAAAGCAATTTTCCAGAATTGTTAATAAAGATTACGGGATTCAGGGTGGATCTTTCCTTTAAGTATGACATCATAGCTAAAAATGACAGTTCTTGCACGGTAGCTAAAGATTTTCTAGATTTTTCTAGGTGAAATCAGAAGTAGGCTTGCCTTGAAATGACACTAGATTTAGCTACGAAATGTATTTCATTTGCTACAATCATGTCATAGAAGAACATTATAGTACGAGTATAACACGGCCTAGCACACACCTGGCGATGGTGTTCTATAGAAAGCGAAGCAAAGACAGCGTTCCTTATAGAACTGTTGTTTATCAAAAGGAATAAAAAAAAGGCACGGACACAAAAGAGAAGAAGACAAAGAGCAAGTAAAGAAGACGTGGGAATTTTCTCTTCCTCTCTCTCTTCCATTGCCCCTAATTGACTTTCTCATTCAAGCACAGAGGCCCTGTCAGTGGCTCCCTTCCAAACATCTCACTACTCCCTACATAGGTGTACTACACAAGATATCTTCTGTGCTCTATATGGATATATAGGAAGCCACCTCAGAAGGGGTGCACTCCTTGCAGCTGGAGGGGGGAAACGTCTCCGCACTTCGGTTTACAGTAAACAGTTACGGGGGATCCCCAGTCTTTCAGGAACGCCCTATAATAAAGCAAAGTGTACAGCAGGAATGCTGACTAATCCAGATTAAGGGTTCTCTTGACTGCTGCGTCAAGTTCAAGCACACAGAATTGCACTTTAAATAACAGAAGGCTTCTGCACTTAAAAGCACCTCACATTGTTTCTTATACAAGGTATTTTTTTTTCTTGCCTTCAGGGATCTTTTATGACATGAATGATTCAAAGTGAACCGAAATTTCCATTCAAGTTCCAAGAACTTTCCGAACACTACATAACATGTTGCTGTTAATGAATAGTATTAATACGATTTAAAATGCTGGAGTTGCTTCTCATGTTGGTGGCGAAAAAGTAAAGTTCCAACAAAAAGATGGACTTTTTTAGAGGTTGTTTGGGGAGAATTGAAAAAAAAAAGAAGGATGGAAGAATCTTGTAAAAAAAAATAAATAAATAAATAAATGACTGACTTAAAAACAATTCTTTACCATTCCACACATTGTGGGACACCAGCTGTGTCTGTACAACTGCCAGAGCAATGTACAAAAGTGCTTTGAGTCTCCAGCAAAGAATAAATCTACACTGGTACACAAGAATACAAACTTAATATAAATATCACTCTTGAATTCTACAAAGCAAACTTGGAAAGTGCTAATTTAAGTGTCCTTAAAACTTTCAGAGTCCTTAGCTCTATGTTGTGTTTTGTAGCTCTATGTTGTGTTTTGTAGCTCTATGTCGTGTTTTGTAGCTCTATGTCATGTTTTGTAGCTCTATGTCATTTTTTGTAGCTCTGTGTCATGTTTTGTAGCTTTTTGTTGTGTTTTGTAGCTCTAGGTAATGTTTTGTAGCTCTATGTTGTGTTTTGTAGCTCTATGTCATGTTTTGTAGCTCTGTGTTGTGTTTTGTAGCTTTATGTCGTGTTTTGTAGCTCTATGTCATGTTTTGTAGCTCTGTGTTGTGTTTTGTAGCTCTATGTTGTGCTTTGTAATTCTATGCTGTGTTTTGTAGCCCTATGCTGTGTTTTGGAGCTCTATTTCATGTTTTGTAGCTCTATGTTGTGTTTTGTAGCTCTATGGCGTGTTTTGTAGCTCTATGTAATTTTTTGTAGGTCTATGTCGTGTTTTGTAGCTCTATGTCGTGTTTTGTAGCTGTATGGTGTGTTTTGTAGCTCTATGTTGTGTTTTGTAGCTCTATGGTGTGTTTTGTAGCTCTATGTCATTTTTTGTAGCTCTATGTGGTGTTTTGCAGCTCTATGTTGTATTTTGTATGTTGTTTTAGGTAGAAACAGTGTCCTGGAGAAACATATACTGTATATTCAGCTATATATATCATTGAAATGACAATAACTTGTATTTGACCTGGGTGGTACGTTTAAGGTTGGAGTACTTTTCCCTTTTTTTTACTAAACAATCTACATCTATATTTCCAGTTGGAAGTGATATGTTAAAGGTAACAATCAACAATGAGATATACAGTGTAGGAGCATGTGTTAGCAGAGGGTAAAACTCTGAGAATGAAAGCATGGTGTAGTATATTAATAAAATGTCAATAAAATTGTTTATATATGTTTGCACCTGTTTTATGTAGATGTTTGTTGAAACTCTGAAACTCTTTTTTAACTCTTTACTATACAATGACACACATCTGTAACAGATGTGACGTGTGTAAGGAATCCCGTTTGGCACCTGGTATCATTGCTTTTGGTGGATGTGATGTGTGTGTGTGTGTATGTGTGTGTGTGTGTGTGTGTGTGTTTGCGTGCGTGTGCGTGTGTGTGCGTGTGTGTGTGTGTGTGCGCGCCCATGAGCGAAGTGGGCAGGCTCATGGGAGTCGCTTCTGCGAGCGCGCGCGGAACCAGAGCTCTTCAGCTCTGTACTCTCTCTCACTTCAGTTCAGTCCGAGTCTGAATAGCAGAGGGGAGGAACGCAGTGCCAGGGAAGAAGAAAAAGAAGAGGAAGAAGTAGAGAAAGAGGAGGAGGACTTTAAAAAAAAAAAACTCAGGATAACCCCCTCTGTCTCTCAGTGTGGAGTTTGGATAGACGCTTGTCAGTAGAGCGCGCGACGCATCTGCATCGCATCTCATCAGATCCCATCAGATCCCATCAGATCCCAGAGTGCAAAAGGAGGAAACTACTGCACAGAAGCCTAAAGGACAAACTTCTTTATTAAGTTCAGTTCTAGAGGGACGCGTGTTTCTGTGTTTTTTCTTTATATTTGAGTTGAATGCGTTTGAGTTGCGAAGCTGCGCTCGTGGATTGGATCAAAAAGAACATTTCAGCAAATTTAACATTCATCTGGACCAAAACAAAGAAGAAGAAGGTAAAGTATTTTCCAACATCTAATTGCATTGAGACTTTGCATCACTTTTGCACATTTTTTTTCCAATGCATGCACGTGCTGTTGTATAAACAGGGAACCTTTTGGGAATCTTATTGGGTACTTTCAGGGTTCTTCAGGGAAGACCCCCATCTTTTACATGTTTTTTTTGTGTGCAAAATATCCTGAATGCATTTTTAAGGCTCGTGCATTCAAGACCTGGGTGAGAACTTTCCTGAAGATCCCCAGGGAACATTTTGGTGGTACCTCGTTTTTTTGCATTTCCGTTTATATTCCGTAAAAAATCCTTTATTAGTAAAACATTTCGGGCATGTCGAGGAAGTTGAGGGTGGTGGTGGTGGCAGAAAAAACCCCAGCACGGGACTCTCCCAGCACTAAACTGCACTCTTTGAAACTCGTGCCAGGGTGCGAGAGAACTGTGGTGGGTTTTTTTTTTCCTTTCTTCCTTTTCTTTCTTTCTTTCTTTTGCGGTTTTTACCACTCCGGGAAGTTAAAGGCGTTTCTAACAAGCGCGCTTCAATCAAGCCCGAGCTCGCACGCGCTTTTAATTTTAGTCTCCTGCACCGGGTTGCGGTTTTGGAGGAGGTGTGGAGAAGGGGTGAGGATGAAGAACAAAAAAAAAACAAGCAGAAGAAAAAGTTAAACAACCTTTTAAACTCAGAAAGAAAGAAAGAAAGAAAGAAAGAAAGAAAGAAAGAAAGAAAGAAAAAGAAAAAGTGCATGCATAAGCAGTGAAGCTCGCGCACGGTGCGGTCTGTGCGCGCGGCTGCAGCTTGGTGTCTCACGCGCTCTCACGCGTTTGTCCAGACGCGACACTTCATCCTGAAAGAAAACAACAACAATATTATGCTTTTTAAAACAATTTTCTTCATTTTTATTATTATGTTGTAACATTTACGAGGCCAAACTTCTCGACACAGTGAGTTTATTATCTTTATTAAATCCTCCTATAATTAAAAAAATATATAATTAGTATTTTTTTGTAAAAAAAAACGTTTCATAACCCAGATATATTTTTTTCCCTAAAACGTTTTAGTGTATATTTTTTTATCTACTTGTATAATAAAGTGTTATAAAGTCAAATAAATCATTGTATAGTTATTTAATAAGGGTTGCCATATCAAACCGAATACCTTTAACCTGTGTAGCTTACAAAAAATATAAAAATAAATAAAAACAACAACAACAAACCTATAAAACAGATACTAAAATATGTGTTTTTCTTTTGCTGTATCTCTGCGGTGGAAACCAGTTGAAGATGGACCACTGGAAAAGAACCTTTTAAAGCTTTAGAAAACGATCCCAAAAACATTTGATTGTATGTTGTTTTACGTCATGAATCAAAATATTATTGTTCTGGTCTCAATCACTTCCTAATGTGTTCCTAATTTTTTGACCCAGCTCACACTATTATTTTAAGTCTATCAGACTTAAAAAAAAAAAAAAACACAATTGTGTGAAATTGCTGTATTTGGCAACCCTGTGCACAGTATAACAATGCTTTTTTATTTTAACCCTAAGAAAAGAACTAGTTATTAAAGTTGACTTTGAGGTAAAAAAAATAATAAGTTTGGTTGATGCGGTTGGTCCGTAGTTTTCCTCGCCCTGAGAAAAAAAAAAGAAAAGAAAAATGGAAATAGGAAGCGAAGATTTAATGGAGAAGTGTATTTGCCTGCCTGACCTGCCCTGGTGATATTTTCTGTTCAGTCATGAAAGAAAAGCAGAGCGAGAGAAGAGGGCTTGAATAAGTGCATTTAACAGGGAGGCCAAGGCATTGTTCATGCATTCTGTTTCTCTCTCCCTTTCTCTCTTTCTCTCTCTCGCTCTGTTTTCTATGCTCTTTCTCAGAGAAGCAATGAAAAGTGGAACAAAAGTGTGAAAATGGGCAAGGCCTGTGTCACATAGCGTATCTAAACCCCTCCATTTGCATATGAAAACTGCTGTGCAGAAAGAATCCCGCCACTGTTGCGATGGCTGTGTGTGTGTTAATGTGTGTGTGTGTGTGTGTGTGTGTGGCAAGTGTGACAGGACGCCGTCGGTATGCAGCGCCTGTTCGGGTCGGCGTTCGGGTTGTGCAGCTCCCCAGGTCTCCGTGTCGAGTTCTATAGGTACAGAATCGAGGGTTTGGCACTTGCTCCTTTTCCTTCCCTCATTTCCATACCTGTTCAAACCCCGTAGCGCTGCTGAATATATTCCCCCCGTGTGTGTGTGTGTGGCAAGTGTGACAGGACGCCGTCGGTATGCAGCGCCTGTTCGGGTCGGCGTTCGGGTTGTGCAGCTCCCCAGGTCTCCGTGTCGAGTTCTATAGGTACAGAATCGAGGGTTTGGCACTTGCTCCTTTTCCTTCCCTCATTTCCATACCTGTTCAAACCCCGTAGCGCTGCTGAATATATTCCCCCCGGGATGCTCTTTCCCAGCAGGGTCCATACAAACAGCTCGGCTTACGGGGTTCTCACACACCGTCTGAACGGTGCCTCTGTGCTGTCTGGGTGGAAACACGGAAAAGGCGGCCGTGGAGCGGATTCCCACTGTGACAAGACCTCGGTGTTGATGTGGCGACGTGCTGCAGGCTTTCACTCGCGGATGAAGTGATTAAGACCTCATTTAGAGCGGGGAAATGCTGACTTACGCAGAACTGAAGCTTGGCAGGATTCTGGAAACTCAGATTTGGAAGCTAGAGCAGATCTCTCACTCTTCTTTCTTTCTTCTTTCTTTCTTTCTCACTTACTTACGATTTACTTACGATGGAGACGCGTTCCCATGACCCCATTGTAACTGGACATGGACTACCCTACTCAGGAGTCTTGAAGAATGGTGATCAGTATGGGGTAGTGTGGTTAATATTTAAACATATTACAGTACATCATTTAGCAAAGCAGCAATTTACACCACTGTAATGTGTATATTTTATTTATATGCATGGAAGTGGCTGCGGGTGCACGGACAGCGCTTTGAAATTTGCGCTTTGAAACACCAAAAACATCTGTAAAACATCCGACAAGGTGGGAGGTTTTATATCCCGCAACGTCCCAATTTATCATACGAAAATCGAAACGTACATATTTTTACAATTTTGTAAAGATCAAAAAAGGTCGTAAGTCGAACCGTCATAACTCTGGGTCCACATGTATTTGTTCTCACTTTTGGTTGACAGAGACGTGTTTTAGATCTTTAGAACATATTGCCTCTTTTTCCAACAAAAGCCTGCTCAGAGCTCTTTTCCTTCTTCATGACCAAAAGCGTCTCTTGACTCTTAACCTTTGGGGTCGCTGGAACATAACCTTCAGCACTGAGCTCCATTTGTTCAGACGTCTTATCTCTGAAGCTGACTGGTTTCCGACCCTTTTTTCCACACATGAAAAAAAAATGAGGAAAGTAAAGGCATCGGTACGTAAACGCCGGATCGGCGTCGGACCTGCCAACCAATCATGCGTTGATGAGGTTTATATTGTGAATGTGTGTGACAATAAGGGAACTGCTTGTCTTACAGCAGCCCTTCAACCTGCCTGTGATCAGGTGACCTGACAACCGATACTTACTGTGCGGATGTCGGGTTGCAGCACGATCGGGTATCAGCTGAGGCTCGGAGATTTGATATCGGTGTTGTGTTCCAAATGGAAAAGTTGGACTGATGCAGGGAGTAAAATAGAAGAGAAAAGAAGAGGAGAGAAGCAAGGAAAGGAGAAGAGAAGGCAGGAAAATAAAAAGGAGGAGAAGAGAAGAGAAGAGAAGGTGAAGAGAAGAGAAGAGAAGAGAGGAAAATAGAAGCAAGGAAAGAAGAAAAGAAGACAGGAAAATAAAAATGGGGAGAAGAGAAGATAAAAGAAAAGAAGAGAAGACAAGAAAATAGAAATGAGAAGAAGAAAAGAGAAGAGATGAGAAGAGAAGAGAAGAGCAGAGAGGAAAAGAGAAATAAGGAAAACCGCTAAATGAACCAAACTACAAAATTATGTTCTATGGAGAACTTCTTCCTGGAGAACGCTCTCCTCATGGGTTCTTTGGCTAGAATGATGCATGTAGTGAAGAAAATAGAAATGCGTACAAGTGGAGAGAAAAGAGGAGAAAAGGAGAGAAGACAAAAGAAGAAATGAGAAGAAGAATTGAAAGTCACACTGAATTGTACAGTTTTAGACCAATTGTACTAAACTGTACTTTCAGTCCTATTTTAACTTAGATCATCTTCTGGCTGAAACTTCCCTCTGGACACGTACATGCGAGCAACCAGGAAGATCTTCGGTTTGCCTGGCGGCGCTTTGTGGCGTACCCGTCACCCCCGTGTTGTTTGAGGCTTACACACTAATGGCATTCTCTGTGTGAGCCAAGTATAAACAGTCCTGTAACAACCTTCACCAAACTCTCTCTAAGTTTAGCTCCTGCAAACGCCGTCCTGAGCGCTGGCCAAGAAGGACAAGAGCCTGGCAGCACAGCGTTCCAGCGGTGTCTCTTGGAGCTTAGCGTTAGCCATCTTTCTCTCAAGCTAGTGTGTGTATGTGTGTGTGAGAGTGTGTGTGATTTGGCTGCCCAGGCAGAGTGGTGTCACTTTGGTTTGGCACTCGAATTGAACTCGAGTCCAGAACTCTTAAGCGAGAGAATCGGAGCAGCTCCTTTCGTTTCCGTCGCGGGCTTTCGAGCCGCTCTTTTCTTACCGCAATAATGATAAATGTTATTGTCCAGATTTGTAATTTAGATACCGACAGGAATTTTAAAGCACCCTAGTCTTGGAATGCTGGCCAATCCAAAAAAAAAACGTTGTCTCTGTCCTTCCTGGAGAGCTCCGGGATTTGCGTGTGCGGCGTAATATTTTCCTGCGAACATTCCAAAGTGTAGATTGGGATCGGGGTTGTAGAAAAATATTGTCTCGATGCCAACTTTTGATGCCAAGTCACTCTTTTTTACCCCGCCGCCAATGTGCGTGCGTTCAGAACTCACGCCCTGAGCAGCGAATATCCACGGAAGTCAGCATGAATAACACACACACATGTTAGTAATGAAGGCTTACTGGCGTTTGTGGGCAGCGCCACTGGAGCGTGATTGGCATGTGGAAATGCCCGTGTTGCTCCTGTGCACGGTTCGAAACATGTGCTCGTCATCTGTGTGTGTGTGTTTGTGTCTTGACAACCTGCTTGAAATAACTCAAGCCCCCAGTGAATAGCTACAATAAGCTAATTCCAGTTAAAAGGCATTTTACTGGCCATTAACACGGCTCGTAGATCAATCAGCTCTCCGAGTGATTGATGAAGGACCTTCTCGATCTGAGCTCTTTCATCCATTTGTGATGAATCACAAGTTCCCTTACAAATACAATTCATTAATGACCGATTGCATACGGTGAACCTCTTCGACCATTTGCACGTGGTCACTTAGAAACCAAGCAACTCAAACGCAGATTTTCTGTCCTGGAAAATATTTAAACGTCGCTTAATAGTCGAAAATCGGACTATTAACAATGGAAAGCAATCAGTCATTTTCCCAGGGATGTCGTGTTTTTTTTTGTTTTTTTTTCTTTGCACAGCTGGTCAAGAGTATTTTTAATTCGTTCGCTTGTTCTGTTTGATAGTTTCGCATTTTGGCTTTTATGTGAGCGATTAAGAGGGGATGAAAAAAAAAAACGATGGCCATACAAACACTACAGACTATTACTGCTCTCAAAGGGCTTAAGCTGTTTAGAATTATCCTCTCATAATCCTAAACCTCCCTGACACACACACACACACACATACACACAAACCTTTGTCACGCATCTCATTTCCTATATGACCTAAAAAGCAAATGACAAAAAGCGCTATATTATAGAACGTATAAAAAAAAAAACGGCAGCATAACAAGGTTGACACGAACGCGGTCGGCTCTGCCTTCAAATTATGCCCTCACAAATTGTGATCAGACATTCTCCCCGGCTCTAATTAAACATTTAGCTTTATTTGTTCCAGATGGAGTTGTTTTGAAGTTTCATTTTAGCAAAGAGAACGCCGTGCATTGTGGGAAAAGCGAGGGTATCCTGGGAATTGGATAGAATCCCTTTTTTTTTTTTTTTTTTATGTTCTCACGTTCAGTGTCAGAAGCTGGCCCGTGAATGTCTCATGTCTTTGCATTAGAGCTTCAAAGAAGACAGCGTTCCATAATTCAGCTAGATCTTTTTAATGTTCTCACGTTCTTTGACATCATCAGAAAGTGTCTGGTGTGTGGTCCAGAGCTAGAAGACAGGATTCTTGTGACTAAAGTGTGAACGTTTCTTTCACTCCGACACCGTCGGAATATCTGACGAGCGTTCTACAGAACTGTCCGATTCACTCAGTCAGGCTTCGGAATGCTGCCACATATCTACCAATACAACAAAACCATGGCTTGATCTCATGTTCTATGGGCTTTGAAATAAAAAAGGAATGTCAAATAATCTAGAATTCCAACTATCTTCTCAATTACGTTTTTCAATAGACTATGAGGTGTGGCCCTTGTATGTTTGAAAAAGATTGGATGTCTAAGGGGGTGGGATCTTTTGGTATTCAACTTGGTTTAAATCTAGAAATTAATTTATTAATCCGGTTAAACCATGAATGGTTTTCTTTGTATTTGATCTCAATGTTCCAGCAACTAACTTGGGAACTAAACTTTCGCTTTAGGAAAGCAGTTACCAGGAGTGGGGTTCGAACCCACGCAGACGTACGTCCATTGGATCTTAAGTCCAACGCCTTAACCACTCGGCCATCCTGGTGGACACACAAAGACAAACCAGTGCGTTTTCCAATTAGTCCTTGAAAAAAACGCTATATTTATTTTTTTTATTACTTCAGTTTCTGCAGCTCTTTAGATACTCCCTTAAATGCTTTGCATACTTGGTCAAGGTTGCCAGGTCTGAGAAAAAAATTAAAAAGAATTGGAAAGAGGGACACATTCTTTCTTTCTTAAGTTCACTTTGATGCCTACTTATTTTAGTTATTATTATTATTATTATACCCAAGCTGTGTGATAAATCTTGATTCTGTACATCGTGGCTACAATTTCTGCACTTTTGTTTGCCATAGCAACTGTTTTCTGGAAATCGATCACGTTTCATTCTAATCATTTGCTTGAAGGTTCACAAACGTGTCCCCGAAACAAAAATTGCCATTAAGCCCAAAACTTGAGGTTTTGACTGCCAGAGAACTTTTCCTACAAAATCCAAACCATTCAGTGTTTCATGTCTAAATAAAAATAAACAAAAAAACCCCTGAATTTTGACTTTTAAAGGGAAAAGCTTTGAAACCCGGTATAAAGGATGGGAGGAGGTAAAAGTGCACAAGAGGACGAGATAAAAAACAAAACAAAGACAGAATGAATGAAGAGAGAGGTGGTGAAAGAGAAAACGACAGAATGAGAGGGAGGAGGGTGAAAGAGGGGTCATTAAAAGGGCACTCGTTCCAGCTGCGGTAAAGAAGGCAGTAAAGTATCGGGCTGATCTGCCATCATTATCCTCATTATATCAGCAGGGATTGGGGTTAGCCATCAGCTTCGATCAGTGGGGCCCAATCAATAGACAGAGGACAGGACATGAGTGAGATGGGAGAGACACAGACATGGCAGTCCTGTATAATGGGTTATGAGGGAGTAAAATGGACACTGATATACGCTAGTCATCTATCACATAAATGTTAGCATTGTTAGCCATGTCTACTCACAACCAATTATTTCTATGTCATTTTTAAAATCAGTTTTAGTTTATTTTAGTGTTTTTTTTGCTACTTTTTAACAACCAAGTTCACTTTACACATGATATAACATTCCATGTAAGAATGACATTAAATTCTTAGTGTTACATCCATCTGCAGAATGGTGAAGGAGCTTTTTACTTGTCACATGAACTTTACAGCAAAGAGAAATTCTTTTGATATTCCAGCAATTTTAGGAAGCTAGGGTCAGAGTACAGGGTCAGCCAATATACAGCACCCCTGGAGCACAGAGGGTTAAGGGCCTTGCTCAAGGGCCCAAGAGTTGCAGCTTGGCAATACTGGAGCTACCACTTTTGAGCCAGTTCACCTTCAATAACTTGGTGAGTATGAAGCTGGGTTGCTGATTAGGAGATCAGGGCTTAAAGTTACAGTATCACTAAGTTCTTGGGCCCTTGAGCAAGGCCCTTATCCCTCACGCCTATCCCTGGACTCTGACCCAAAATTCTTAGCATTGCTGGGATATGCAAAAGAATCTCACTGTGCTATAAAATACATGTGACAAGTATACAGTTCTTTCTTTCTTAATGTGTCCCCCATTGTGGCTTTTCTATTAGCTTGCCAAGACTGCTGAATCGTGAATTTAATTTCAGGATTGAACACCGCTCCATAAAGCAAATTCTGATGATTTTTCAGAACCCCTTAAATCACCGCTTCAATAACCTCATCTTTTCACAAAAGTGTGCACAGTTCAATTGCGCAGGTTTTAGAGCGACCAGGAAATAACGAACCGACATGACAAATGAACAGATCCAGACGGCTAACGCGCTCCAGAACAAATACAAACAAGCACATGTGCTTCACATCTGTGTGCATGCGAGTTTCCGTGCCAGCGACTTTAGTCCGGTTGTAGATCCGCTGCTGGCTGTCTACGTCCTTATGTAACACGAGAAGCGGTAATCAATGAATTTGTTTTCAATTCGTGACCTTGGGTTGGGGCAGAAATACGAGGGTCCGAAATATTAAGTGGACCCACATGAAACGATTTTTTTACGAGATGTCAAAAGCAACCACACACGTGCGTTATCATGTTTTTTCTCTCTGTCTTTATCGTTCTCTCTGTAGCAGGATGAGGCGAGCGTTCAGCTGCTTTGCAGTGCTCTTGCTGTCGTTGTCTGTACTTGGTCAGAAGTTACCCACTCGTGATGAAGGCCTGTTCCAGATGCAGATCCGGGATAAAGCCCTGTTTCACGACTCGTCTGTTATTCCCGATGGAGCTGAGATTAGCGGATACCTGTTCAGGGACACGCCGAAGAGGTATGCTTACACCCACACACGCTCAAAATCCGACAGCTTTCAAGTATCTACAAGGCCGTCTGCAGAGGGAAAACCGCTTAAAAAGAAAACTCTTCTAGATGTTCTGTAACACGTTCTACAAGATGTGAAGGACTTCACACGACTCAGTGTGTGGATATGTTTTTACGTGTCCTAATGGAGAATATGGAATCGATTAGAGCCGGCGCACAGCTGACGAGGGCATAAGGAGGCATGCATTATGGATGAGATGCTGGGAAACGTGGGTGTGTGCGCGTGAATGAGAAGCACTTTTGATGAAGAAGCAGGTGTCTCTAGCGAAAGACGATACCCATGTTCACAGCACTTCTGCTCTTTCTTTCTTTCTTTCTTTCTTTCTTTCTTTCTTTCTTTCTTTCTTCCTCTCTCTCTCTCTCTCTCTCTCTCTCTCTTTCATTCTCTCTCTCTCTCTCCTCTGTGTCCATGGGAGGCAAGGTTGTTTCAGAGGGCACAAGTGGAAACGCATAAGAATCAATCAGCTCCAACATGCAGGCCACATATGGTCATGCCAGACTGTTTCCCACAGTTCCACATTTTTATACATTTTTTTACAGGTTCTGTTCATCATATTTTATACGTCAACCGGGTGAAAATGTGCGATAATTTACCTCTATCTAGAACTCTTATTCATAATTGGATTGAAATACCAACATGCCCTTGCCAAATCTAGAACACATAAATACTCGGTACTGTAACAAAATAGTAATAAATCGAGTTCATTATTCAGTGAGTGATCTGAATAAATCTTTCATGATTCCGTGGGGTGGGATGGCATTCGAGCAGCCATTATGGCTCTTTGTTCAACAGCCTTAATAGAGGGTAATAATATGCTATGAACACCTGAATCACTAATAAGGACACTGATAATGGGGGGGGGGGTAAGTTGATAATGACACTGATGTCTGGGATTTGTTTCTCCATAGGCATACAAAGAAAATATATATTGCTGCGTACAATAGTGTGGAATAGGCTACAACCCCAGGTCCTATCGCCAGTTCCATTTCATTCAAATCTTCCTTCTCAAATTAGGTTGAATCTGAGCACAGTTTCTAGGTATAGGCAAGCTAGGCGGTCACCTAGGGCACAACCAGCTGGGGGGCGCCAGCGAGCGCTCTCACTCATTTAAATATTATATATTTTATATACTGATATACCATTTTAAAATACAGTATATATTGACATACTTGAACTCAGGCAATTTTGCAAATATTATTAAATATGTTTACCTTTTTTATGGAAGGTTGCAAATGATTTTGTATGGTGTGGGAGTGGAGTATTGTGGTTGAAGGGTGGAGCCACTAGGCAGGGGGTGACAGTAGGGATCTCGCCTATGGTGCGAGGCTAGAAATGGCCTTGGAACAGAGAATAGGATCAGGGTTTGGGGACAGTGTGGATATTCAGATTAGGAATAATTGAAGCCTGTTTTAACCTATGATGGTCTAGTCTTCCTCTGCTCGAGGAAGAACGATTAAAGCTAATAATTCCCCTACCTGGAAAAAACAACGTCCGTCCTGCCACAGACTGTATTTGTAATCCACATGAGGCTGCTTTTATTCTGTAAACCAAGATACAAATCACATTCTGGGCAATGCTGAAGTGTGTTGTTGCTTTCGCAGGTACTATTTTGTGGTGGAGGAGGACAACACGCCGCTGTCAGTGACGGTGACGCCATGTGACGCTCCCCTCGAGTGGAGGCTGATACTGCAGGAACTGCCCGAGGAAGCCAGCGGAGAGGGATCAGGTAACTACAGTACAGTCAGGTCTCAGCAGTCTGCATCAGTTTAGATCCTGGAAAAATGTGCAAAATAAAATGTAACTTTTTGTTTAGAAAATTGCTCATATTCCTCAGCTGAAGGTGTAGTCAAGTTTTTGAGAAGCAGCCAAACCGAAAATCAATACAGGGGTCTTCAGCTATCACCAATCAATACCGTTTATGGCTTAATGCACACTTACATGCCTCCTTCCATCCGTCTCCGGAAGATCAGACAGAATTAGAATCGGACATTCAATCCTTAGGCTTTATTAAAGAACAGATCTGAACAGAGAAGAACAGTGTGTCCTGGATACCTTTGTCAATGACATCCTTTCAAATTCTGCGAAGGACATTCTCGTTAGTTTTTTCGGCGGCCGGTAGGATTGGCTTACTCTAACGGCAACCGGCAAACAATTCTGGGATGTGTTGTGTTTAATCAGCCATCCTGCTGCGTTTCAATGAATCACCCAGAAAGGTTGGGTAAATATACTTATGCATTGATTAGACGGAAATAGCAGAGAGACTGTGTGAATGAGCTTGACTATCCTAAGAGCATAACCATGAATCTGAGCAAATATTTGTAAATATTTGTTGTCTGCGAGGTGGGGTTTTCCAGAGGAGTCTCTGAGTTCACGTGTATGCATGTATGGGTAGGTTGTTAGGAGTGTTTCTGGGCCCACCCTTCACGATGTGGTCATGAACTGTTTGGACTTTGGAAAATGGAGAATACAGGCAGACAGCGAACATAAATACACATTAAGACTTTATTATTAGTATTTCTTAATCTATTACAATCAAATCCGCGTCCACCTTAAGCTGAAACGGGGTCCTGGCTTTCTCTTTACTTTGTGTACCATGTTTTCACAGCAAAGCAAAATTGTGGAGCATGTTCTTGTCCTGCCAGCTGTTCTCCATCCCTGTCTGTAGGTCTATAGCCTGATTGTTTTTCACTCTCTGATCTCGCATCGTCTCTATTTTGATTCGTTCTCCCCATCTGGAGCGTATCTGAAAATGCAAATAGCGTGGCACAACACGCCAGACCTGGAGCAGAGTCGTGGTTTCATTTCAGTCAGAGGATTAGAACCGGAGAGATCGAATAATTTGACAATGAGAGATTGAGATTATCAGGATGCGTTTGAAAGCGGCTGTTGGGCATGTGTGTTTTGTTTTCAGTCGAGTCCAAAAAAGCTCTTGAATCAATTATGTGACCAGCATGTGTGTCTGATTTACAGAGAGAGAGTGTGAGTGTGTGTGTGTGTGTGTGTGTTTTAGTGAGTACAGTAATATGTACCAGAGCACTTATCATCCCTTTTGCATTGATCTATTAATTTACTTTACTCATGGGTGCTTTTATATATTTATTTTTCCCATCAATGTCTACATTTCCTTAAGAGTTTATCTTCGAAGCTAATTTTGCCACCGGTCGTAAGGAAGACACATTTATCATCATCATCATCATCATCTTCTTTAGCTACCCTAGATTTAGAGAAGATTAATATAACATTGAACTGTAAATATACATAAATGTGCATAATCCTGGACGAGTGCTGGGTCTCTGCACATGGTTTTTTGGCAAGTTTGCTGAATGCCTCCGAAGGGAACGGCGTCTTTGTGCATGCTGTCTGTTAATTTAGTGCGCTCTCTTTTCGTTTGACAGACAAAATATTATGCTTTCTCGCCCGGCTTGAATGAGACGGCCCGGATGGGGACTGTGGGCTGGAGTGAGGCTAAAAGGCCCCTCTGTATGGCTGTGGAGTTTTCTGGGGGAAGGGGGAGTGAATATTAGTCTCTGATGTTGGGCAGTATTTTGAGAGAAAACACTGCAGCTATTGGCACGAGAAACTAATTGTTCAAGGCCCAGGACAGTCTAAATGACCTCATCAGGACTGACATGATAAAACATTCTGCAAGCTGCAGGTTGCATTTCTTTGCTACCTGTTAGTGCCAGGTGAAGGAGGAAAAGAAAGCAAATCATTTAAGTTGGTTCTACAAAGAAAGAGACTCTTGTAATTCCTCCAAAACCTCATCCAGATATTTTTGTGTTTCCTAGGTGAGCCGGAGCCTCTGGAGCAGCAAAAGCAGCAGGTGACAGCCAGTGAAGGCACTGAACTCTTCTCTTACAAAGGCAACGATGTGGAGTCATTTGTCTCCAGCAGCTCACCCTCTGGCCTGTACCAGCTGGACATTCTCTCCACCGAAAAAGACAGCAGCCTTAAGATCTATGCCACCACAACGCCAGAATCAGATCAGCCCTACCCGGAGCTGCCTTATGACCCCAGGGTGGATGTCACCAGCCTGGGCCGTACCACTGTCACGCTGGCCTGGAAACCGACCCCTACTGGCTCACGAATGGGTCAGCCTGTGCATTACTGCGTGGTTGTCAACAAAGAACACAACTTCAAGAGCCTGTGTGCTGCAGAGGCCAAGATGGGCTCTGACGAGTCCTTCATGGTAGCGCCCAAGCCAGGTCTAGATTTCAGCCCATTTGACTTTGCCCGCTTTGGCTTTACTTCGCCGGAGAACAACCTCGACAAGGACCGTCAGCGGTCTTTGAATGCCAATCGGGTGCCAGCTTCCAAGCAGTGGCGTTCTCCAGGTACCAGTCTCAAGCCCTTAGACATCCGCAAGATCTGCATCGGTAACAAGAACATCTTTACCATGTCGGGGTTGAGGCCGGCCACACAGTATTACTTTGACGTGTTTGCCATCAACGTAGCCTCTAACGCCAGTACGGCATACGTGGGCACCTTTGCCCGCACCAAGGATGAGGCTGAGCCCAAGACTGTCGAGCTAAAGGATGGCAAGATGGCAGACATCTTTGTCGAGAGGAAGGGCATCAAGTTGCTGCGATTTGCTCCCGTTTCCTCCCACCGCCGTGTTTCTCTCTCTGTCCACTCCTGTTTGGATGCTGTTCACGTACAGGTACGCCGTGATGGTAAACTTGTGCTCTCGCAAAATGTGGAAGGTGTGCGTGAATTCCAGCTCCGTGCAAAACCCAAGGCAAAGTACATTATCCGAGTACGTGGATCTCGCAAAGGCGCTTCGGCACTGAAGGTGTTAGCAAGCACGCGAGCTGACGCCAAGCGGCCCTTCCCTTCTCTCCCTGAAGATACACGAATCAAGGCCTTCGACAGGCTGCGCACATGCGAATCGGTCACCGTGGCCTGGCTCGGCACACAGGAGCGCAACAAGTATTGCGTGTACCAGCGCGAGGTGCCTGATGGATACGGCGAGGAGCAGCGCCGCCGCCAACGGAACCAGTGCGCCGGACCCGAGACGCGTCGCAGGGATGAAAAGGTGCTCTGCAAATACTTTTACAGTGCCAACCCGCACAAAGCCGTAACCACCGAAACCATCACAGGCCTGGAGCCGGGCAAAAGCTACCTCCTGGATGTCTATGCCATCGGTCATGGTGGACACTCAGTCAAGTACCAGAGCAAACTGGTGAAAACAAGAAAGTATTGCTAAAATGAAAACGAATACAAACATACGAAATAATTACGAAAAGATTCCCACAAAATAGACTCTGCACAGAAGTAAATATATTATATATATAATGAGAGGAAAAGTTTATTTAACTGGAAGTGATATTCTACTAAGTTGTTTTTGTTTTTGTATTTTTCCATGACTGACTACTTGGTGAGCCTAGAGGCAGAACTCAGAACTGCTTCTAGAGCGAGATAGCGTCCTGTATGTACTTCATGTTCTTCACAAGTAAACGAGTGGCGCCGTCATCCCTGTTACTCATCCTGGAATTTTGCATTGTGTTGTGAGAACCTTGTCCAAACTCATATTGTTTGTGATCACATCGACCCCTTCCCACATCCGCTCTCTCACTGAGTACTCCCATTTAGAAAAAGTTCTTAAGTTATTTTATACCTCTTCATGTTTGTTTTGCTATCTGAACTCTTTATTATTATTTTATTTTTTGCTTGTTACTTGTTATAATTATTCCTGCTATGAAAAAATCTGATGTTGTAAAATTCCCTGACGAAGTCGGGCGGTATGTCGAGGTGTTGTCCCCTGTCCCGCTGCCTTTGTCTGTATATTATCTCATTCTGTGAGTGAATCGCTTTGGGATTCTGTAAATGTGCTCTTCTCTGTGTCTGCTCTGCCTGTCACATGTACAGAGTGCTTCTGCCAATATTCATGTACATAAAACCCTAAATATAGAGGCCAGTAATCCCCTTTGGTGTGGCTTCTGGTGTTGTGTTTCTCCGCAAGGGATTAATCACTTGGTCATAAAGAGAGGCGGGCGGACGGATAGGGATCAGTGTCCGTGTCCTTTCAACCACGTCCGGGTCATTGTACCTGGATTATAGTACAACATGTCTGGGTTTAAAACGGGATAACATATATATAATATGCACTTACGATCAGTCTCTACCGTAGTCCTATAAGCATGAGGAGGCGTGACTTAATACCTTACATTAACCTGGTGGTTGTCTGGCCATACTGGACAAACCCGAAAGACTGAGCCTGTCCATTTTCTGCCTAGTCACAACAAGGTGGAATTTATTGCCTTCATCCTGCACACATCAAATTGGTCCTGAAACCAGACCCAGTCCAGATGTCACTGTTTAACTCTCGATAGCTGGAGCTGTCAAGACGTCCTGATATTATACACAGCTTCCCCCGACTGATCTGCTCAAACCTCAAACAAGTTCGAACCACGCTTCCCTTAGCTCGGTTGCCAAATCCTGGATGTGGCGTGCGAAAAAAATCTGGCTTACAAGCAGCCCGGGTCCAGGCTTCACAATCAGAAGTGTGTATGAGAATATACAGACATCCGAACCAACACGTTAACACAAATACTCGTCATATGCTGGCTCGTGGTACAACCTGCATGTTGCTTAGCCTGGTTTATGGATATTGTTATAAGAAATGTTTAGTCGTGAGGCAGAGGATTTAGAGGCTTCGCAAACAAAGATATTTGGAAACATACAGGTGAGTTGGGTCCCTGCGTTGTGTCCTCATCAAGAGGATCCATCACTTCATCTACCTCATGCATTTGTCAGAAATCAGGAGTCACCCAATGCTTGGATCTGCCTTGATGGAAAGAGGTTGTTTTTTTCCACAGGAAATTTTAGACAGTGCTGGCACTGCCATTAAAATCTACTAGGAAACATTGAGGAACAAAAAAAAAGCAAGTCTGACTAGCTAATCTGCTAATTAAGATAATTGACAAACTCGACCATTTCTTGCTAGATGTAGAGATTGATCATCTCAACAGAAACATTTTAGCTAATTTACTGTTTATGATGATTGCCAAATTCAAACATGTCTTCCTAGTTGATCTTGTTATCAAGATTGATAACCATGTCTTGCTAGCTAACTGGATAAGGATCAGGACCGATTAACTCATCCATGTCTTGTTACAGAATCAGCTAATGATCGTGATTGGAAAAACCCATCATGTTTTGCTGAGCAATTGACAAATTCAAACAGGTCTAGCTAGTTAATTGGTTATGAAAAGTAAAAACTCAGCCATGTCTTTCTAGATAATTTGCTGATTTTTTAAATTGGCAAGTGCATCAGTAACTTGCTAGCTAATCGTTAATTGCTGAACATTATGCTTTTTTTTTTATTATTTATTCTTGATCACCGAGACTCCTCCGGTTCGGATTCACCTTCTCGAGAGATCTAGAAATACCTTGTCTGCTAGCTAGGTGTGGGGATTCTGATTCACCAGACCAATTTAAAATAGGTGCATGATAGTGTAAGATCTTTCTGAACTCCCCGTGACACTTGCAGAGTGTTGAAGAAGGTTCTTAAGTCCCCCCCACCCACACACCCACATACACATGTAAACCCTCCGACCAACCACATAAACACTCTAACACGCTGTTTCAATTTATTACACCCGTGTGCGATTCTGTTTGTGAAGCAACAAGAACAGAGTGGGAAAAAAGCCGCAGCGCTCAGCCGTGTTACTCCGACCTCCATTTCACAGCGTCTTCTCGAAATGTCCTCACTGACTCAACACATCGTGCACACGATCGAAATCCTAAATCAGCAGGATCTATTTTAGATCCTGGCCTCAACAAGGCCACTGTCAAGAAGTCACATGCGAATACGGGAACCTTTTGGATGTCACCAATCGCTGGGTTTTGCCCAGATGAGAAAGGTGTGCTAGTTTTCCACAGGAGGTTTTCGATAATGCTAGCACTTGGATTAAAATCTATATTAAAGAGAGAGGAATTGAAAAAGACAATAGCTGGTTAACATTTTAGCAGGTTATCACCACTGACAAACCTGACCTTATCTTGCTAGCTAACGATCATGAATGATAAACTTGGTTATGTTTAGCTTGTTTGTGGCATAACTTGTGAAGCCTAATAACTTCAGCCATGTCTTGCTAGCTAATCGGCTAATTCTTTCTTTCTTTCTTTCTTTCTTTCTTTCTTTCTTTCTTTCTGTCTGTCTGTCTAGAACATTCTTTCAAACTTTAGACTGGGGTTTCTTAAGATTCTGAAGTGTACAAAACTTTCAGACAGTACACACACACACACACACACACACACACACACA
>MU579904.1:6159519-6167019 GCA_024362625.1 Silurus asotus
ACAGACAGACAGACAGACAGACAGACAGATAGATAGATAGATAGATAGATAGATAGATAGATAGATAGATAGATAGATAGATAGATAGATAGACAATTGGTTGAGTCAAATTTTAATGTAACAGTGTCTCTAAAAATTCTTTAGAGTAATAAAGAAGTAAAAACTGATTTATAAAAAGGAAAACAGGTAAAATAAGGTGAACAGCGGTGTGTAATTACAGCACATGTTCACAGTAACACAACAAAACCTGAAACTCTGTAACAATCCTGCACAGAATAATGAACAAAACACCTCAGTTACATGAAGGAAGTGGACAGATACAGTATTAACACAGAACAGGTGCACACATTAGGAAAGAGAGTGGAACCATGAGCAGGAGATAAGAGCAGAATCGTAACAAAGCCACAAGCCACATACGCATGTGGAGAGTTTTCCAGCGCAGCAAATGCAGGGTTTGTGTTTAGTTTTGGGATTTCGTAACACCCCTCCTCTGTCATGTGATAAACCCCGATGTGAACACCTGAGCTTGGTGTTATGTTCATTTGGGCGTTTCCAGAAATCACACTCATTGTCCGCAGTCATCAAAGCACAGGCAGAAAGGATTAAACCCAAAAACCCATAATCATTAAGCGTTAAAACCAAGAAAACAAGAATTCGAGCCGATCTTGATTTATACGACTTATATAAATACACAAGCTATCTGAGGGGAAACCAGGAACAGGTGAACCCAATCAGGGAAACTAAACAAGACCAGGAAGAAGATGGAGCGCAACATTCAACATATCCAACCGTATCAGGTTCTTGAAAAAACCAACTGGAATTTGTCCAGCAGATACCAAATGTGATCTTCTAGAGATGTTTAATGGTCTCCACTATAAAATTAGCACAGGACTAGGATGCTCTGCTAACAGAAGAAGAACCTTGGAGAAGAAGGTGTTCTATTTGACCCTAATGGAATTAGATATAAAATGCCAAATACACCAGTACAATTCCAATACTACGAAAACTATACAATTCCAATTATAACCATTAAAACCATTACCCTCATTTAATAAGAGGGACCAGTATTCCTGGATTTGTAGCACCTTTGAGAAGTTTGTGGACACCTGACCATAAACTGGGTTTGTTCCACATTAAATTTTCATTATAATTTCCAATCTTCTGGGAAGACGTTCCACTAGATTTTGTGGAGATTTCTCCTTATTCACACACAAGGGTGCAGTCAGCGTTCACGTTCATCCCAAAGATGTTCAAAGCTCTTTAGCTGGAGATCTTTCTCATCTTCCAACCCAAGGAGCTGGACATGGTCATGCAGGAACAGGTTTGGGTCTCTTTGGTAAAAGGAGTGAAAGGAAATTTTAATGCTAAACCATTCAATGAGGTTCTAAACAACTTGTGTGTGACTTCAAATGTGAGTTAACAGTTTGGAGAAGAACAACATATGGCTGGAAAATTCCGGTTTTCTAGTACTTTTTTTCATATAGTTTGGATGGAATGGAAAATGAGTGGAAATATGTCCTGTAGTATATAACAGATTCTCCTTCAAATGTAATTGGATTGCATTTGGAAATAAAAAATACCTTGAGTAATGAACTTTTACTGAGATTTAACCTGAACGTCTTCATAAATGACACCAGTCTTCCAGTTTCTCCTGAAGTTCACATTGTGAATTTTTGTTGAAGGAAAATTTTCCAGGGAATTCCAGAAAACTTTCTTTCAGTTCTAAGTGCCGAGTTTTAGATATAAATATATTTGATATCGTACGGGTTTGAATTCTTTGGTACAATTAGCGTAAAAAAATGAATTTTAGGGATCATCGAGTGGCGTTTTGGGAGAACTGGTGTGAGATGAGAGTTTGGTGTGGGATTTCAAAAATATTCTCTTTGGTTTTTATATTTTATGGCTTTATAATCTGAAAAACGTTTGCTGTTGGCTTCTGGTCATCTTATGAATAAAAGGTAGATGCAAATGTCAGCATGTGGCACATCTAGAGCTTGTTTGATCTGTTTCCCATTCCTAATGTGCATCGTTGTCTGTGACTTTTCTTGTCGGTTCCTTTGGGACACGTGGCCTAAATACTGCCCCAGTTTACATTTCTAAATGTAAGCCATAAAAAAGAGACAAATCTTGTTAATGGCTTTTCGTTGGCGTGGGCTTGATGTAAAGAAACAGGTACAAATAAAATACGTAGGTCATGAAATACCACGACTTCTCTCAAGCGCTTTGGTTCTTGTTGAGGTTGAGAGGTCGAAGGTCACGTCGTATTCAATTCACAAAGCAGCTTCACAGAATGTAAGAATTATAGAACAAGATTCACTTACATTCACTTAAATGGATTTATTCCTGATAATGAAGTCAAAGAAAAACTCCCTTAGATAATACGAGGAAGAATTCTTGAGAAGATCCAGAAACAAAAGGGGAACCTCATCCTCAACCTCATCCTCAAAAGTGTGAGTTTAAATATTTAGAATGTTATTTTTTAAATTGTTTTTGTTTTCTACTATATTTGTAATGAAACATCATGAGAACCGGAGTGTGTGATGACGATTAATGGAATCTATCTATCTATCTATCTATCTATCTATCTATCTATCTATCTATCTATCTATCTATCTGTCTGTCTGTCTGTCAGTTATCTATCAATCTATCTATCTATCTGCCTGTCATTTATCTATCTATCTATCTATCTATCTATCTATCTGTCAGTTATCTATCTATCTATCTATCTATCTATCTATCTATCTATCTATCTATCTATCTATCTACCTATCTATCTGTCAGTTATCTATCTATCTATCTATCTATCTATCTATCTATCTATCTATCTATCTATCTATCTATCTGTCTGTCAGTTATCTATCTATCTATCTATCTATCTATCTATCTATCTATCTATCTATCTAGCTATCTATCTATCTAGTAGTGAAGTTGTTCCTGTTACACACATAAATTCCCACTCCAAGGTGTTTATCTGTTAAGTATTTATTAAAGATAAACACATTTATTGAAATAAAACATTAAATACACTGAAACTCTGAAACCCTCAAAGCCAGAACTTTCCTCCAGAGCATCTTTCATCTCAATGACGCTCAAAGACGAGTTCCACCAATCAGGGCGCTTCGTCACAGTGACGTCACGCGAACAACCCGGAAGCCCCGCCTGGTCAGAAAAACATGTTGCCCTGGGTTACGAACTTTCCACCAATCACAGCGAGGCAAAGCGACATGGACGAGCTCTGAGCTGCGGTTCTGAGGGAAAGCGTGTAGCAGCAAATAAAGCGAGAGAAAGAAACAGATTTAAGTCTTTTTTCCTCTTTTTTTTGTGGCAGGACATTTTCATCTTTCCATGATCAGTAATGACAATGCTGGGCATGTACGTGCCAGACAGGTTCGCTCTGAAGTCCTCCAAAGTCCAGGACGGAGTCGGGCTGTACACTGCGAGACGGGTCAAGAAGGTTTGTTCGATTTCTGGAGGAAAACAATAACAAAAATAACCGAAGAAAACATGAACGTTTTTTTTAACAGCAAACGAGGCTTTCTGTAGCGTGTATTAATCTCAGAACGTCTTCCAACCTCGTCCACACTCCAGCCTATAACATGCCTTCTCACTTTTCTGAGGTGCCACGTATATAGCGGAGGGAATGTTTCCGCATCTCAATCCGGTCCGTTCTTCCTCTACAGGCGCCCTACCTAGTGTACAGAGTGACGAGTTTCCCGCGCGCGCGTAGTGCACTAGGAAGGGCGCGTGACGCGATTTGGAAGTTGTTTGCTCGCTACCTTTAAAGGTGGCTGTGCTATATGTCCCTGTCACATGATTATTATTATTATTAATATTATTATTATTATTATTATTATTATTATTATTATTATTATTAAATCTCAAATACTAAATGAAAGACTTTATTAATTAATTAACCTTTATTTATATTTATTTTTTGACACAAAGTGGTTTTGCATAAACATCATCATAATTATCATAATTATCTTTATTATTATTATTATTATTATTATTATTATTATTATTATTGTTGTTTATTTTTGTTATTTAAGAATGACATAAAAAAAAAATCTCAGAAATACTATTTAGAGATGTACAAATATAGAATATATATGTATATGTGTGTGTGTGTGTGTGTGTGTGTGTGTGTGTGTGTATGTGTGTGTGTGTGTGTGTGTGTGAGAGTGTGCACTTGTGTATTAATTGTGAAGCCATCGTGTGTATCTGTGTGTTTCAGGGGGAAAAGTTCGGGCCATTTGCGGGCGAGAAGAGGATGCCTGGTGATCTGGATGAGAGCATGGACCCGAGGCTGATGTGGGAGGTAGTGAGACCTCACAGCACAACAATACTCTGAGTTCAAAACAAAACAAAAATCTTATAAAACAAATAGCTCTATCTGTCTGTCTGTCTGTCTGTCTGTCTGTCTGCCTGCCTGCCTGCCTGCCTGCCTGCCTGTCTGTCTGTTTGTCTGTCTGTCTGCCTGTCTGTTTGTTTGTCTGTTTGTCTGTCTGTCTGCCTGTCTGCCTGCCTTTCTGTCTGCCTGTCTGTCTGTCTGTCTGTTTGTCTGTCTGCCTGTCTGTTTGTTTGTCTGTCTGTCTGTCTGTCTGTCTGTAGAACACAATACAGAACAAACAAAAAAAGGTTTCCATGTAAAAAGTGATGAGAAATATCGTTAAAGTTGTTCTGACCTTGACCATCGCTTCCAGAATTCCTCGGATAGACTTTGGATCCATAGACAAGGTCTGTCAGTGTGGCCTAGATCAGAAGTACTCCGAAAACGTGTCTCGGAGCGCTGAATGTGGTGCTTTGGGGCAGAAACGTTTGACTGGGCATCTCTGGGTGAGGGGGTAATCAGAGCAGGCATGTAGACCGTCTTCTCAGTTCAATTCCACTCAACCTACGTCGTCTCTGTAATAACCGTTTTGCCTGCCAAGCAGCACCGCGGGCACATGGCGCAAACCCCCCACCCCCACCCCCCGAAAAAAAAAAAAATTTCCCTTCCCCTACTTCAGCTCTCCCAATATTTGCCCTGCGAGATTTGGGTTTTATTTTCAGCTCCGTAACATTTTAATTAGAGCCTGCATCAGCCGGGGCTTGGCCGCATTACCGAGGTGATTTATCCGTCTGTCGGAACGACGTTCTCGGACGCGTCTGCGTACAGTACGTTTAGATCTTAAATTACAGTCCTGCGCGAGTGCACGCTCTGATACCCGGTCACGGCATGTAATCTGCTAACCGTACCACGCTCTTATTTCACTGCAGCTGTACAATTAAGAGAGCAGCATTACATAGTCGCAGCGAGCGGGGCTCCATTAGCTGTCATTTCGCTCCAATAAACCTTGGCGCAATCAGGCCAAAATAATCGTTTGGATCCAAAAACAGAGTGAGGAAAACAGCTCGTTAGCGTCTGAAGGAGAGGCAGCTCCGATGCTATGTGAGATCGTGAAACGGGACGCTATGCTCCGCTGACTGTGCGCGGGGGCGACAGGAACGTGCCTGAAACCCTCACAGATACTCTACTTCATATGTGTTTTATGAGCATCCCATTCCATATTGAGTTCCCATTCGCTGTTATAATATGCTTTAATCTTCTGGAAAGATGTTCCACCAGATTTTATGGAGATTCATTCGGCCACAAGGGGCAGGTACTGATGGTACTGGAGGCTGGTACTGGAGCTCTGGAGCAGGGGATCTTCCACTCCAATCAATATGAAGCATATCTTCTTCTTGAATTGGTCATTTTTAATCTAATCTGATCTAATCTTATTTATCTATCTATCCATTCATCAATCCATCCATCCAATGGTCATTCATCTGGTTTTCAAATGAGGTTGAGGAACGATCTCTATACCAACCCACTTAACTTCTTCCTCTTCAACCCATCTAAGACGTACACCGATCAGGTGACCACCTGCCTAATATTGTGTTGTCCCCATTTTGCTACCAAATCTGTTAAATCGGACCACGCGGACCAGCCTTTTGTCTCATGCATGCAGGGAAACGCTAAAGAGTACATAGCGCTAGCTAACCAGGAAGTGGCTAGCGGCTAGCGGCTAACACTGGCGCTATGTATTTTTTAGCGGGTTATGTTTTACATGTAGATCATATATTTAGAAAAATTCAATATTAAATGTAAAACACACACACACACACACACACACACACACACACACTTACATACACATCTGTATGACCCAAATTGGGTCTATCAAATGTAAACTATTTGATAAAATTGTTCTATTTATTTAAATCAATTTAATTAATTATTACATTTAATCAATATAATAAAAAGTGTCATGAAAATTAGATTTATTTTGTTTTACTTTTAGAAAATAGAATTTTATAAATGATTTAACCGAGCAGGCGTTTTAGAAAATTAAAACCGTTGATGTTCACAAACGTTACTAATAATAAACTGCGTTAATAAAAAGCTTTGAATTTTTTCCCCAGAACCGTATGGAAATTCAACCGAACCAGGAATCTTGTGCGTCGTTACACCCCTAGTGTTCGGTGTATAAGCTTTTATGGATATCAGTTTTTTTTTTGCAAAATCTACCATCATTGCAGGATTTGGCTCAATACTGATCACATGAAGAAATGTGGAGAAATGTGCTTTAACCATCTACGAACTGAATGTGAAGGCCAACGAGGACTTTCGGATTTCTGAAGTCTCTTTGGGAAAGATGGCTACGCAGAATTTTTATGGACCCAATGCAATTTATGCTGCACGCGACTAGCATGACTAGCCTGCTTATCATTCCCAAAACTCCCTGTGATTCTCCTGAATCTTCCGCTTCGATGAAACCTGGTCGACGATACCCACTCGATATTGTGATAATGCAACACATCATCCTCAAACTGCGAGATCAATATCAGGGTTGGAAACTTGGAAACGCGTTTATGCGGCACAAAAACCCGTCCGGCGAACAAAAGCATGATGTAATTCTTGTGTGTTGGATCAGTTTTCCCGACAATCGCAAAATGCCGCCGGTTGCAGTATTGGGTCAGACGTCTTGTTTCTCCGGAGACAAAACATTTCGCCTGAAGGATCGTGTAAATTTTTTTTTTGTCCTGTTTCTCACCTGGTTTAGGGGCAGAAATTTACTCTGCTTCGTGTCTGACCTTATAAATATTGAGCTTTGTTCATATTGGCTAATTTCGCCATCATTCCTAGCGGGGTTTGGTTATGTAGGGAATAAAACATAACGAGGTGTGGTCTACCAGGGTAATAAAGCCACTTAGGAACCTGGGAAGGAGGTCACCATTAGTCACAGAATTAGCACCCAAGATTGTTAGAGATCCAGAATTTGGATGATGGAAGCTATTTGAGGGGGATTAGGTCCCAATCTGGCGCCCTGAACTTTCGGATTTGCAGCGATCGGGTGATCAGGTAATCATTATCAACGTGTTATATGACATTTTTACCACATCTTGTAGAGGTGCAAGATCTTGACAGAAGATTGAAGTTTTCCTCATTTATCCTCAAAATTCTTTTTATTACTG
>MU579904.1:6172019-6222019 GCA_024362625.1 Silurus asotus
AATGGCTCATGTTCCAGCTTTTTCCAAAAATATTCGTCCCTCGCAGCAAAAAACGTTCCCCACTTTCACATCGGCCCTCTCAGTAGGAAACCGGCTTTATGTTGACGCTCGGACTTTTTTATTTTTTTTCGCCCGTGCGAGCAGAAAAGGTCGTCTTCTGTTTCACCGACTCGTCCCCGAGGCTCTCGTGAAACGTAAGAGTCGGAGGGAGCAGAGTATCAGCCGTTAGTCCTGGCGTCAGGATTCCTGCTTGCGAACGGCGCATTTGGAACTCGGAGAGAAATTTCTAGAATCTGATCAGAATTAGGTTTAAAACAGAACCCACCATTTTTTATACTTTAAATATTTGAGGCACAAATTTTCTTATTCTACTTGGCCAATATACCAGCTATCAAGCATTTAAGAAGAACAGTTAACAATTTTTTTAAAAACTATTTTAAATACAATGACTGATTGGTTAAAAAAAAATATATATATAAAATATATATAAAAAATGTAATATATACAAATAAAATAGAATAAATCAAATGAATGCAATACACTTTTTATTACATCGATTAAATTGAGTCATTGATAAAAATTTTATTTAAATGAAATTGATTCAATAAAATTAAATAAATGGAAAAATGTAATAAAATATTTTACATTTGTTTACATGTTTGTGTGTGTGTGTGTGTGTTTAACATTAAATGTAAAATGTCAGGATTTTCTCCTTTTATAAGGGGGTTTACCTAAAATGCTAATGAATCCATATCGCTAGCATTATCAATAAATGGAATTGGTGTGATTTTTTTTTATCACAGACAGATCATATTTAAGGTGGAATTTTTCGATGGGCACATCGACAGTTATTTTAATCACAATACAAATTTTAATATACCTGTCAAAGATATTCCCCTAGCTATCAACTCCTGCAATGAAATTCGATCCTGACTCATTTATTCAATTTATGGTCTCCTGCCCAAACGAGCCCTACCACAAAGTCTGTCTCTAAACGCCCCTGTGCTTCTCAGGACGCTGCTACTCCTCTTTTTTTCCTCTCGCTTTTTTATGGCCATTTCAATTCCACCAATGACTTTGCCACATGTTTGGTGCGCTGAAACAGATGTGATTGAGGCCCGGGCTGTTTGTTTTCGCCATCTCCTGTCCCATAGCTCACCCGAAATGACTAAATGTCTAACTGTCTGGAGCTTTAGGACCCAGGGGGGGGAATCGATGCTCTCTAACTTTCATCGCTCCACTGCGGACGTAACTCAGGCGATATTAGCGCCGTGCTAGCTCGCTTGCGCTGATACCGTCTGTAGGGGTGGCTTTTGGAAAAGGAAATTTTGGAATAATTATCCATTAATAAAATATTTCAAGGTTTTTTCAATGACTAACGTACTGAATTGTTTTGTTTCGATTACGCTACAAGAATTTTCACAATTCCACTTATTAGATTTAAATGTAATGAACTGAAATGCAGGTATAATATATATAAATATACTATAAATATTTACACAATAAACATATTATAAAACTGCATGAATGTCAGAGGCAGTTACACTATTAAACATCATAAGAAACAATGTAAGTGTACAAAACGGGGACATGAATGCACAATGCAGTCTTTATAAGTAGTGTTTAGTTGACTGAGTTGGATGTAAAAGTCATCATTTGTTTAAAAAGGAGTTCAGAAACCTAACAGTTAAGCAGAAGAAACTGTTCCTGAGTCTGTTGGTGCCACAGGAAAGGTTCCTATACAGTCTCCCAGATGGAAAAGGAGTAAACAGTCCATGGCTGGGCTGAGGGGTGTCTTTAAGAATGTTTCTCACCTTTCGTAGGCAGTGTTTGTGGTCTTTTTTTTATCTGTTTATAGTTCCATTTGTTGTGTGTGTGGAATGCCTGCAGAAGTTAGCTTGCATAACAGCAGCTATAAACAGTTATTACTTCATCTTTCACTGTTGAAGCACCCACGATTCAAAGGTTTCGACCATAAACCTACAACCAAATTGGGCCCAAAGTCGATTTAATAGTGGCATCGGAGCTTTAGCTGCACTTGACTCAAATTTGGTTTGAATGTTCCTTAGACTGTGCAAAGTCTACAATTTATCCAACACGATTCTATAGACTTCCTTATACATTCCTGCCAGAAGAAAGGAGATAAAAAAGAAATATACGAAAAGGACGAAGTGGTAAAAATGGTAGTTCAGATGGTGGATTTCTAAATATTTCTCATGATTTCAAATCCCGGCACCATTGGGCTTTTCAGGCGTTTGGATGAAGGCGTTGTTGGATAAAGACCTTTACCAAATGGTAGATGTATCTACACACCTGGTGCTTGGCCCCCTATGTCGCACGAATTGAACGAAAGGATTGGAATCATGTATGAGCCTCATTTCAGGGCTTCCTTACCTTTACGGTGCTTGTTTTCTGACAATTAATTGTCCATAACTGTAGGAAAAATTCTATTCCTATTGTGATTGAACCCAATGCTACTTCGTTGTAAGTCGATGTAAAAAGCCCCATTTCAGTCATTTATTAGGTTCTTAACTTTGTCCTAATTCCGAACAAAAGCGTGAGTTAAACTCTCAGTTTTTACGCTCTTGTAATGAGAAAATAACAAAAGCACAGGATTTTCAGCGAAACTCAATCAACAAGACGGAATAATGTTTAAGTCCGTCCACATAAAACCCATTTGTTCTCAGGACTTCACACAAAGGCGTTGTTTTATCTTTACTGCTAAGAGGCTAAACGCGTTTTTGTAGCTTCATGAAAAGATACGAGGCTCAGAGTTCCGGCACGGAAACGACATCGTTTGCGAATCCACTTCACGGTTATCTTCCCGTATTGAATATTCCATGACCACAAGGTTCTGTGTGCAAATTCCCTGTTGATGAAAAGGACATATGGAAGAAAGAGAAATATTGGCTGGGAAAATAAAAGACAAAAGCCTTTATTTGAGTCAAACTCTAAATGTGCCAAAAGTTAGCAAGCTGAGACACATCACCGTTCTACAAATATTATCGTTCGATTGAATGTATTTTCTGAGTCTGGAGGGACGTGGACTTCATCGTTTATTCCATTGTTAAAGAAGTTGAAAGTGTCTGTTGATCTTGACCTCCTTTTACCACAGTGAAAATGTCACCTTCATGCAGTATATCACTACCACAATTTATCTATCGCTTGAGCTTGTGTGGTCCGTTCCATCCTCCACTCGAGAGAGACATGCAGGCGTTATCGGGTGTTATTGTATCGGGTGGGGTAGCTGTTTGAACCCTGGGGATAGAAAAGTGGCCATGTATGGCTGGGAGACGCTTTTAAAACCTCTGTGTCCTCTTTGGATGGTTGATCCAAGCACCTGAGGGGGGCTCGAATACACCCCGCAAATTAAATTGCCCCGCACATGCTCTGGGACTTACCGAAGTCGAGTTTAGACGCGGGAGATGATGTGGCAGCGTGAAATTGGTTTATGTCGCATGAATGAGATACTGTGTATATACCGTATGTCCCAGACTTCACCCTGAGAACATTTGGCAACCTACTGTACATTCCGCATCCAGAGCGACTTACAATTCTCATTCATACAACTGAGTAATTCCAGTAGTGTTGGGATTTAAACTAATGACCTTCTGGTCAGAAGTCCAACATCACAACCAGTGAGCTACATATTCCCCGGAAAACTTTTCCACAATTTGATCTTGAAAGTTTCCATCCACTATCTTTCCTATCTCTTTGGACAGAATAGAAGTTGAAGCAAACGTGGTCTGAGGTACATTCTTGCGAAAAGTTTCTAAGACACTTGACGTCGACCTCAGCATCAAGCTGCTTTCGAAAAAAGCGCTATCCGCCCTCTTCTGCATACCTGATACAACGATCAGGCATGACATTCAGACCAACTGCCTAATATTACGGTTCCTATTTTGCTGCCAAAATATTTATGACCCAGTCGATGCAAACCCATGCATCAACAGCATGAACTTCTTTAGCAACTTGATCTACAGGAGCTCCTCTGTTGGATCGTACCACACGGACCGGCCTTCCTTCTATCTGTCGCCTGTTCACTGCTGTTCCTTTCTTGGAGCCCTTTTGATAGATACTGACCACCGCAGACCGGGAACAGACTCTGAACCAATCGTCTAGACGTCACAATTTGGCCCTCGTCAGACTCGCTCAAATGCTTTCGCTTGCCCATTTTTTCTGCTTCTCAGGACAAAATGTTTACTTGCTGCCTAATAAATATATCCACCCACTAACAGGTGCCTTGATGACGAGATAATCAGTGTTATTCACTTCACTGCTCAGAATGTTATAAGGTCATGATGTTATGCCTGATCGGTGTAGAAAACTCACCATTTTTTAAATCAAATCATGATTACACTAAAGGTTTTTCCAGGACACTCTGCGCTGCATTGCTCGTTATTACACAATGTAGACTGTATAGTACTCTCCAGAAACCTAATGATTTATATTTTCGAATACGTTCCATTTTAAATGTCCTAATGGAGTATTTCCCTTACCCCCTCTCGCATTTTACTGATTGTGAGTGTGTATGATAAGAAATAAAGAACGTTCTCATTATTATATTTCACTTTCAGATCCACGAGATATTCGACTGTCCTGCGTGCGACAAAAAGTTCATCTCGACCAATCAGTTGAAGCGCCATATGATCACACACTCAGGTATTTCTCGAACAGAGGAGAGGGAAAAGCCTACTGGGAAACTATGTACACTTTGTTTAAAAATGTGTGTGTGTGTTTGTTTGGCAAACCAGAGAAGCGACCGTACACCTGTGAGATCTGCAACCGCAGTTTCAAGCGATTGGACCAGGTGACGGCTCATAAAATCATCCACAGTGAGGACAAACCGTACAAGTGCAAGCTGTGCTGGAAGGAGTTCGCTCATCGCAACGTCTACAAGAACCACAAGAAGGTGTGTGTGTGTGTGTGTGTGTGTGTGTAAGACCATTTAGAGTGTATGTCCCTCCCTGCACCCAGGCTCCTTGCACTAGCATGACCCCTGGCCAGGATCAAGAGCTTACTAAAGATGATGAACGACCGAATCACTGAAGCATGTCACCATTATTTCATAATCCCAGAAGCACAATTAGCTCGAGCTGATTGGGATTAATTGTTCGATTCCATATCATTACAGAACCCTAAGTCTTGGCACCCTACACATATATATATATATATATGTGTATGCAGACTGTAGATGTACTGTAGACATTATTGACAAAAACCTCATCAAGGCTGTTGGAAGCAACTTCAGGAAGTCTTGAACAACATCAATTATAGCATGAGAGTGTGGCTACATAAAGCTGTCAGCCAGTGGCTCCGGATTTAATACACACCTCACCAAAGCCGATATCACGCAAGAAAAATGGACTGAAGTCCAAGGTTAGAATTGCGCAAAACCGAGGCAAGACTGTTTAAGGCAAACTCCAGAGATAGAATGAGGAAGAGATGCTGAAGCAAATACGGTGGCAAAATAAGATGGTGTCACAAGGTTTTGTGACTGGCTTTGTTTACAAGCAAGGATCTCTTCAACGGTGTCAAAACCTTTGAGCTGAATCTTCATCTTCAGGAGGAGGGCAAAGTCCACAGGAGGCAAATCCGACGAGTAGGGTGGGTGCCGGAGTGAGATCACATTGTTTCCTGGCGAGAAACGGCCCAGTTGGCAGATTTGCCCAGTTTCACGTCAAACTTGTTGTCCTTAATGAAATCTCAGACGTGGTAAGAATAGCACCGCATTAGCACAAGACTATGCATTTTGACACACAGACTTATGAAGGTCGGTGCTCCCTGTGACGGTGCGTTCAGCCTTGTGCTGCCATCTGTTGCCGTATTACAAAACTAGTCTCGAGGCTTTTTGATTCCACCTCTTAGAAGATGGAAGAGGCACATCCAGACGGACAGATTGCTGGTGAAATAAGGAGCTCTAAGCATCTTATCTTAATGGGGATCATCAGTCCAATCAGCTACTGTGGAGCCCAAGCTAAAGCTGCAGCCAAGCCTTGACCCCTTCTGAGCCCTCATGACCTTTGACCTTCACTCCTGTGGAGAGTGTCAATCCTTAAACCGCCCACAGCTCAGGGTTCAGAGAAAGACTCTTTACGAGAAATGGCTGTTAAACTATTAGCAGTGCAATTATTAGGGGTCCAAACACTTGGAATATGGTACTTCATTGTTGCTTCTCATTCACTCTCTTTTATTCTCTTATTCTTTGAAGTACTTTTTCAAATGATCTCTCTCTCTCTCTATCTCTTTCTCTCTCTCTGTCTCATATTTCCTTTTGCCTCATCTTTCTTCATACACTCTCAGAGAAGTTTAGAAAATGAGAGAGAGAGGGAAAGAATGAGAGAAATGGTTGTTAATCTTTTAGCAGTGCAATTATTAGGAGTCCAAGCACTTTTTTTTACCTGAGGGATTATTGTTTTTTCATTTTTTTTTAAATAGTCTTTTCTCTTCAGACAAAAAGAGAGATAATAAAAGAAATGTCTGTTTATTAGCAGTGCAATTTTTGAGAAGGGGCCAAACAGTTGAAATATGTTTTTATAGTACGGTAATCCCCCGTTTTACTGCGGTTTGATTCTCGTTTCTCTTGGAATTCCATTTGCCACATTACTAATTAGTTTGGCTAATTTTCCCGGTCTCTAGCACGATAGACCAAAAAACGTATAGGGAATTGTTTTTATGGAGTTTTAGGTTGATATCATGAAATTTATTAATGAAAATATAATTATTAATCCTAAAACGAAGTAAAATGTTAATAGAGTACAATACTGTATACTTAAAATAGCATTTTTGGTGTGGCGTCCGTTTATCACGTTTTTTTTCGTTTATCGTGGGTGGTTTTGGAACGTAACCACCGCGATAAATGGTGGATTACTGTATCTTGTTAACCCTAGTATTGGTGAATGAAAGATTTTCTCACACACATTCTTTCTTTCCTTCTCTCTATTTTCTATCAGACACACTCCGAAGAAAGGCCGTTCCAGTGTGAGGAGTGTAAAGCTCTATTCCGGACACCGTTCTCCCTCCAGCGCCATCTCCTCATCCACAACAGTAAGATACACATCATATTTTTTTTGTGCGTGTGGTGTGTACTGGGAACGTCCCTCTTTCCGTTTGCCTTGCTAACATCAGTTTTAGATTTCTTCTGTCAGCATGAGAATGAATGTTATAATGGTTTGATGATTTTAAGCATTAGACAGCATCACTAAAGAACATAGCACGTGCTATACAGAACACTGCTGATGTAATCCAACACTTACATGAGCGCTAATGGATCAGACAAGCGCTAATGTCAGGCCCAGCGCTCACCACAGATTCAATATAGGCCGTGTTTAAACTGCAGGAACCTTTCCAGAAACGTACAACCTGCTTTCAGGAACTCAATGGCGTGTGAACTTAACGTTCTTTATTTAAGGGCGGTGCGGTAAACAGTAAAGTACAATTGGTGGCCAAACGGCATGGTCGCTTTAAGGTCAAAACACACAAGGGCTGTGTCCCAAATTATATTGTTCCATATCAAATAAGGACACTACAAGTAAGAAAGATAGATAGCTGAAACTTCATTAGCGGGTGTTTGGCAAATCTTTTTTCAAATGTGTGTACGTCCCAGGAACACATTTTCTCGAATGTTTTTAGGTAAAATTTGATGCATTTATCTAAAACTAATGTTTAAATTGGAATGCAGTTCAAATATTTGAATCTTAAGAAATTCAAGAAAAGTTTTAATTCTTTAAACATAGGCCCTGTTCCAAATGGCTTCCTATTTGCTCACTATTTATATAGCAAGGAGCCATATTGGTCCTAGGGTAGTAGCCAAACAGTTCAGAAATATCAAGAATGAAAAAAACTACACTGAAATACAAATATCATTGACTGCTTTAGGTATTGGTTTGGAGAAAACAATAAAATTGTCAGGAATATTAATATTTACCTCAGATATGCTAAAAAGTGTCAATTATACATACAATCGGCTGCTGAAGGTACAATGATGGTAGAAACAAGATCAAATATATTAACATTAACATTAATATTAACATTTATCTCAGACATGTTTGTAAATTATTTGAATAATTATTAAGATTATGCTTTTTTTATAATGAAAACCACACTGTAATTCCACTTAGCACTGACTGCTAAACATCCAGCGGTGGTAGAAATGAGTGAGAAACGTCAGGGGTATCAACATTTACCTCAGATATTTTTGAGAAACTGCTTTTGTGACCAAAAGATTGCACCAGAATGTTGCTTAGCACTGAAAGGTAGACTGATGCAGGAAATGCGATGAAATGAACATTTACCTCAGGAATGTCTGTAAATTATTTCGAAAATTCTTTTTTATGATGTAAACCACACTCCAATTACACTTAGCACTGACTTCCCAAAGGGAAGGTGATGGTGGAAACAGGTACATCAACATTTACTTCAGATTTACCTCCGAAAATAATATTTCTGATGAAAACGATTGGATTTTTGAAAAACATGGTCATCGAATCAAAAGACGTCAAATCAATCATGAATCAAAAAATATGTTTCTGTGTGATGTTTGTCTGAGTGTGTGTATGTGTATGTGAACGTGTGTGTGTATGTGCATGTATGAATGAGTGTGCGTGTGTGTGTATATATATATAGAGTGTATATGTGTATGTATGTGTGTGTCTTGTTTGTCCGTCTGTATATGTGTGTGTGTGTGTGTGTGTGTGTGTGTTTGTATGAGGGGAGCCACCAGGATGGAGCTGCCCTCTGCCCCGCCCCCGGTCTAGACCGATGACACAGAGATTATAGAGCCGCAGGCATTTCCTGCTGTCCTTCCCTGGGGGCTGATGGCTGTGCCCTCTGCTCCTCAACCCTCTGTCCACCCAACCCTGCAGGACTCTCCCTGTAATGGTCGTCCCTGTAATGGTCTTCTCCATCACACACACACACACACACACACACACACACACACACACACACACACACACACACACACACAGAAAAAAGAGAAAGGAAGATGAGCATTTAATGACTGTAGCAAAAATCTTGATGTCACTGAATGTGTGTGTGTGTGTGTGTGTGTGTGTGTGTGTGTGTGAGACACTTTGCCGTGCTTTTGTAAAACTTGCCTTAGTTGGAGCCACTAGTTGGAGATTTCTTTACGATCCAGTTCATCCCAGAACAGGATTTTAGGTGCGGTGACTGTGCAGGCATCTTCTGTTAAAGCCAAAAAATTTCACCTTTGGACTTTCTTCCAGTCATTTACTGTCTAATTCTTGAGTTTGGAACATGCATGTATCTCAGAAACCTATAAACAATATTATGGACTACTGACGCTGCATCTGGATACTCTGCACACACACATACACACCTTCACACTTCTTGTCATTTATTTAGTTTTTATGTCCCTTATAAATGAAACCACAGGCTGCTGGAGGATTCACAGAGTAACACATTCAATGTATGGTGGAAGCGAATGTTTTCTAGACATACGACAATAAATTCTTGTAATGAACAGAAACGCAATAAATATCTAGATTTTTTTCCCCTTTCGGACATAAACGGTGTATATTTTAGCGTTAAAGGGTCTGTGGTACATCTCGTCTAATTGGTATGAGCGATTCCCTTTACTCTGATCGATCAGTTAACCGTGTCTGTAAGGAATTTAACAATTTAACTTCAATTCTTTATAAAAAAATAAAGAGAGACGTTGCGCAACAGTAATAAGTGATTCAAGATGCATTTTATTTTTGCACACGAACAAAAAAGAAAAAAATCCCGCCGCACGATTCGTAGCCGTTTGGAGTCTGATCCAAACCATAAAGAGCGTGATGAATGTAGGAAACACTTTCACATCGAAGAGATTGCGAGTCGGCGGTCGATCCTGCGGCGGCGGCTAGAGAGACTCGCGCCAGCAACCAGAAGGGTGTGAGGTCACATCCCAGGACTCCTCGAACAAGAATTACATCTTCCTTTTGAGCGATCGTAGGAATTACGGATCGTGTAATCATTTCTCAAAAGATAAACGTGATCCCTAGTGGATAAATAAATATTTTTTTAATAATTTTTTTGATACTTTTTTGATTTTTTTGATACTGACTTTTCTATATCATGTTAAATGCAGTTTTTCCTAGAAGCGCTGTGCGAGGAAGCGAGCCAGGCTCTGGAATAGTACTCCCTGTATGGTTTTTATTGTTTGTAACCCAAAGCAGAGTTTTAGCAGACACACAGTCGTGCGTTCTTTTTTTTTTTTTTTTTTTTCCAGTTTTTCCTAGAAGCGCCGTGCGAGGAAGCGAGCCAGGCTCTGGAATAGTACTCCCTGTATGGTTTTTATTGTTTGTAACCCAAAGCAGAGTTTTAGCAGACACACAGTCGTGCGTTCTTTTTTTTTTTTTTTTTTTTCCATATTCTTGTGGAACGTTTCCATTATTTTGTGGTGTTCTATAAAATCGAAGCGAGGGCGAGGCAGGCTTTTGAAGGGGAGCCTTTAAGCCACTGTGGCTTCAAGAAAGAATTGCATAGACCCTTCACTTCAGTCGTATTTGACGTCCACCCTATTTTCCTTTTTTTCTATCCCTATCCATCCTCCCTCCCACCTTCCACCACCCTTTACCATACACGAGTGCAGACTTTCTCGTGTCCTTCAAAAAAAATTTTAAAAAATGAAACGACAAAGAGAATAATGGAACGATTTCCAAAGCTAGACAGACACTTTGGGGAGGAAAGTGGCTCCCATAAAAGACGTCGGGACACAAAAATGGCAGCTTCGGCGAACAGGACAAAAGCAGCCGGCCATCTTTTGTGCTGGGACGAGGACGAAATTTGTTCCCATCTCGCATCTCGTCTGTGTTTTCTGCTTCCAGGTGAAAGGACTTTCAAGTGCGATCAGTGCGACGCCACGTTTAAGCGCAAGGACACGCTGAACGTGCACATACAGGTGGTGCACGACGGACACAAGAAGTACAAGTGCGACCTGTGCGAGAAAGCCTTCGTCACGCCCTCCGTGCTCAAGAGCCACAAGAAGGTACTGTGTGTCCCAGAAGTTTTTTTTTAATACTATCTTTTTGGCCAGACACTTTTCAACTGTTTTTTCTCACCTAGAGGTCGCCCCGAATGGTAAGTTTTGCCGACACCGATAGATCATTGCTGGCAAAAATCCATACCGATAGTTTTTCCGGGTTGCATAGATTTTGTCATTCCAATGACAAGATGTGTCATGACAAGCAATGAAAAAATAAGGAAAAGCTGGTGAAGGAACCTTTAACATTACATTTGGCCTTTTTCCAGAAGGACTTACATACACTTGAGCAGCTAGGGGGTTAAGGGCCTTGCTCAGGAGCCCAGAAGTGGCAGCTTGTTGTGTCTGGGATTTTAACTCATGACTTTCAGATCCAAAGTCTAATGCCTTAACCGCCAAAATACCACCTCCCCTAATCAACCCTCAGTCCCCTCAACCCCTGATTGTACCTCAGGTCTCCTTACCTCACCTACAGCAGGAGGTGTAATGCTGACCTACCTGTAAACCAGTGCCCAGCACTACTCCAAAACACAGGGACTCCTACTCCCTTCTGTTTTTATTTTATCTTTTCATGAACATTTAGGAATTATTATTATTTTTTTTTTACATTTTAATATACTCTCTCACACGGGGCGAATCCTGACAGCAGGTCTGTTAGTCGGGATTTCCTGTTCACTCTCCCGCCGGCCGAACGCAGACTGAAAGGCACCGGTCTATCAGAGCTTTCAAAGCCTAGTGGAGATTAAAAGCAGCGAGCTCTGACAGCTCACGATCAGATTTAAGATCAGATGGTGCGATGCGATGCGATGAGGCGAGGCATCGGGATGCAGGAGGGAATTTAAGAGGGAATTCGGAGGGGTCAGCTGTCAGTTCCTGTCAAATGCAAACAAATTCAAAGAAGCTGTAAACAGAAAAGAACTGCTCATGAAACGAATTCTTATGGCTGAGCAAAAGTTCATTGGAAGTGCAAAAGTTTGGACACCCCAAAGACATCATGAGGAAAATCACATTTCCTGTGTTTGAGATAAATATTTTGGTAAAATCACCTTAGCCTTAATAATAACCTGTGCAGTTTTTGCATCTGATATCAGACTTTCTTTCTTTCTTTCTTTCTTTCTTTCTTTCTTTCTTTCTTTCTTTCTTTCTTTCTTTCTTTCTTTCTGTCCTTTATTTTTTAATCCCCATTCCTTCCCTCCTTTCTTTTTTATCCTTCTTTATCCCTGTTTTATGTTCAGGTGTCCACAAACACCTCTGTTTCTTTAATGCAGCCTTCAATGTTATTGGTTTCCGTGTCGTTCTCAGACGTTCCTCTTGTTTCTGATAGACTCACACCGGAGAGAAGGAAAAGATCTGTCCGTACTGCGGTCAAAAGTTCGCCAGCAATGGGACCCTGAGGGTGCACATTCGCAGCCATACAGGTCAGTGCGCACACACACACACACACACACACACACACACACACGCTCCAGAACACATGGTTGTCTTCGATGTAGAGTGTCTATGGAAAATGCCAGGTGAAACCTTGACTGTAGGTTCAAGTCACTTCATAACTCACTCAAGTCACCCTGTCACATGACTATAATGCATCTGATCTAAAGGGGCAAGCTCGGGTAGACAGCTAGATTGGACTGCGTAGACTGCCCCGGGAACACACAATTAGCAGTAGATACGTAACAATTGAGACTCTGAGTTATTGATCAGAAGCTCAAAGCTTCAAGTCCCACCACTGCTAAACTGCCATAGTCGGGGCCCTTGAGCAAGGCTCCTAACCTTCTTTGCTCCAGGGCCCCTGTATCATGCCTAACCCTGTTTTCTGACCCCCTGCCTTTCCTTTGCTGGAGTATGTGAAGAGTTTCACAGTGTTGTAATAAATGCTCTCCTTCTTCTTCTTCTTCTCCTTCGTCTAAATGGACTCCGAAACTCGGCTCTTGTAATGGAAATGAAGTTTGTCTCGTTTATCGCCGCACTAATAGAGATAAATCTCCGCAGGGCGTCCATAATCGAATGAATGTCAATTGATTTTTTTTTCAAGTCGGGATTTGCATGTGGAAGTACGGCTCCCCCAGAGGGACACACAGAGCGCCGCTGTCCCTGTGCCCAGAATGACATGGTGTCCTCACAATGGAGGTTCCAGACATTCCTCCAGGCTGCCATAGCAACAGGCCACAAACACACGCACACCCACACATATGCACAAATATATAAACACACACACACACACACATACATACACCAAAAAACACTTTCTAATTGGTTTGAAATAAAAAATCTTGTTTTTTTCTCTCTATTTCTTCTTTCTTCCACCCCTCCCTCCTGTTTTTTTCTTTGTTTGTTTGGTGTTTAGTAAGTCGTTAAAAACCCCTGGCATTCTCGACTAAAGATTTTCGACAAACACCAAACTCTTCCCACAATCCCATTATGGACGAACGTTCCAGTTGGATCTCTATCAGAGGTTTTAGGACTAAAGAATGAGCTCGATGGACGGATGGGTTTAGGGTTGGAGGGACGGTTGACAGGCAGAACGAACTCACGGAAAGAACTCTTCATTTTCTCTGTAAGGATTCGCCAGTAGGGGGTTTTATAGGCTGAAATGGAGATTTAGTTAGAAAAAAAATTGTACTATTGACATTTTTCAATTGTAATTGTTTAACATTTACGTACGGAATTCGGCGCTTTTGACATTTTCAAATCATTCATTGATTTCTAACAGTTACAGTTGATTAAAGAGCAACACGCAATGCGTTTGTGGTTATGAACACATCAGATCCTGTTATCACCTCTACGATACAAAGAAATTCAGCGGAAGCACCGAAGACTTTTTCCGTGTCCGAAGTTTTACCTTGATTGTTACAAAACACTGAAACGAGACTCCTTCCCCCAAAAAATTCACCTTATCAGCAGTACATTAACTTACAATGATCTCGTTGACATGTTGAGCAGGTGAGGGTTAAGGGACCTTGCTAAAGGGCCCAAAAGTCACAGCGTGGTGGTGCTGGGATTCAAACTCATAACCTTCTGAGACGTTAAACCTCTTTGCCTTACAAGTCGCCATGTCAGTTAGCCAGAATAAAAGAAAAAAAAAAAAAACACCGCCGCCTTCTGACCAATCAGAATTGAGAATTCGATCCCCATCCGAAAAATCATCGACATTTTTTATTACAATTTTGTCAAAACACCTTGTTTTGGTGTGAAGGACAAATTAAATTATACAGCCCATTAAACCACACACACACAAACACACACTCCAGACAGACCATCTGCTTATTAAATACTCGCAGACCCGAGATTTAATCGGCGTTTGGAAGCCGACGCTGGTCTCGAAGCCGGAGCCCGATTACACAAGAGACATCAGACGCATTCTGCTCTTTTATGGGCCTGGAGACTTTTTGTCCGTCACACACTAACACAACACAGCTATTATTAACACTAGAGCCTTTCCTTTCTCTCTCTCGCACACACACTTACATTTACATGTACGCGAACCCGCCCGCCTGCTATAAAAATGACAAACGACTACGGCGACGTTCGGACACGGAGTGAGCGCTGCAGACGCGTGGGAATGGGTGCATGCGAGCGTGTGTGCGTGGACACGTATGCATTTCTGTCGGATGGTCGAGAGGGCCTGGCTGAAGTCGAGGGATAAACAAAGAGAAGGGGGTTTAAGAATGCAGTGGGAGGGGTGGGAGAGAGGGATGCACCTCGCAAGGAGAAAGGAAGTGAGGGACAAAAATAAAACAACAACAAGAAGAAAGCAAAGCAGCTCCTTAACAAGGAAAGGCATCCAGCAACATGACCTCCACCCCTGATGGCTGTAAATCTGTACAGACTAAACTAAAAAACTTTCCTTTCACTTATAAGGGCAATAAGTGGTAATAAGTGGTAGCTCAGTGGTTAAGGCTCTACTTATCTGAAAATCAGGGGTTCAACCCCCGTCATCGCCAAGATGCCACTCTTTGGGCCCTTAACCTTCTGTGCTGTAAAAAGCCTCTTTTTTAAAAGTAGTGGCTCAGTGATTAAAGCTCTGGGTTACTGATTAGAAGGTTGTGGGTTCAAGCCCCACCATTGCCACTCTTGGGCGCTTGAGCAAGCCCTTGTGCTCTGTCACCAGCTTCCTAACACCACTGGGATATGAAATGTGACAAAGCATTGGACATTGAATCAGAAGGATATGAGTTCAAATCCCAGCCACACCATAATACTGCTCAGTTGTATGAATGAGATCAATGGAACTCACTGTGAATAAGGGCGTCTGCCAAAATGCCTTAAATGTAATTGCGTGCATATATATATATAAATTAGTCCCTATACTTTTATTCCTAATGAGCCAGTGGTAAAGAAAAGCTTCCTGAGATAATATGAAGAAGAAACCTGGAGAGGAACCATCCTCTGCAGAAAACCCATCCTCAATACTAAATGTCCATTAATTAAAGTTCTATCAGTGTTGAGTTTCTTGACACTGTTCAGGTCAATTGCAGTCCTAAGCCCTTTATTACAGTTAGTTGATATACTGTTTATACAGATGACTAATTCCAATCTTAAATCTAATAATTTAATCAGTAATAACAGCATGCAATATATGTGATTTCCTATACATTAATTTAAATAGATATACAATATCTATATATAAAGTACATAACATTGGAATCGGATCAATGCTATTAAATAAAAGAATGTGTGTTGGTGGTAGTGGGTAAAAACATCAAGATTTTCCATTAGACACATAATTAGTGCATTTGGAACATTGGACTATGTTCATGACATTGAATTTAGATTAGTGAGAAATCCAGTGTGTGAACGTATAACTCCGATGAGTCAGGGCAGGACATCGATGAGCAAAGGCGCCACAGCTTATTGAGTCATTTTCCTTTCACGCTTTCGAGATTTTAACCCTTTAATTCGCAACAATTGAACAAAGTTCAGTCCTTACAGACGTACAACAAGCAAACGGTTGTAGGCATGTGCTAAATGGACAAGGGTCTGTAGGATCTGACCAAGTCCACATTGAATCCCTGTTTGTTGTTATAATAGCCTCCATGTTTCTGGAAAGATGTTCCACTAGATTTTTAGATTGTGCTAATAGACATTCAATGATGTTGGTGAGGTGAGGAGACCTGGGGTGCAGTCAGCGTTCACATTCATCTGCTCTGTAGAAGGAGACCTTCCACTCTAACCCATGTACATCTTCATGGAGCTGGCTTTATGCACAGGGGCTTTGTCATGCTGGAACAGGTTTGGGGCTTTTGGTTCAAGTGAAGGGGAAATTTAATGATACCACATCTATACAAAATCCTATACAATTGTGTGCTTCCAACTTTGGAAAATCAGGAATAAAAAATTCACATCCCAAAACAATTCATTTCAGAGGAATGGACTTTTGTTTTGTTTTGTTCTGCACTGAAACGGGTAAAGGGCAGAAGGTATTCGAACGTGTCGGTGCTATATTGGAATTATCCCAAATTTTTCTAAGCAGTGGGTGATCTCAATCAGCTTCATATCTCTACAGACACTGTGGAATTTAAATCCCAATTCGATTATTTTCCTTCTGGTGTTTCAACTTTCATTTCTAGTCGAAACATGATATGGAAATTAGAGAGTTACTGGAGTGATGAAACAAAAGTATGATAAATTTCTGAACATAAAAAACTTGCTTGACAAGGCACAGCAGGTAGCGTTGCCTCCTCATTCACCAGGCTTGATCCTGAGCTCGGATTACCGTCTCTGCATGCTCTTCCCACGTTTGCGTGGATTTCTTCTTGGTTCTAAGACCTCCCAGCAGAAGGTACATTGCTCCCCCTCCCTAAATTGCCCCCATATACCCTGTTATGGACTGCCACCACAAGTCCAAGGTCTCCCAGGATAGGTTCCAGATCCACCATGGCTTTGTTGCTGTAAGTGAAGGAATGAAGATCTTAGTCTGAAGGTCAGCACATGGGTCTAGATAATGTACATTCTGCTTCAGTAGGACGGATTACAGTTTCATTCAAGTGGTTAGAACATTACCCAGTTTGTGCTGCATAACCCATCTCGGTATTTCTCCTGCTATTCTTTTGTAGCCAGGTTTTGTGGTTCCCCACACTTATTGATTGCTATTATTCCTTGTCCTGTGCCATAGAGCTTGTCTTGTACTCTCTCGCAAGTTTTCCATGAAGTGCGATCTGTCAAAACGCACTCGAAACGTGTATCGTACATCTAACTCCATCAGGAACTCTGGGAGGGCTGTATTGCTGTGCAAGGGGACTGTTTTGAAAGTGATAGTGTATAAACGTAGATAAATAAAGTACTTGCTTGTATACAGAGCGAGTCTCGCAACTTTTTAAAACCACCACCGATAATATAAATCCCTTGAATTTTCTTGAAAGAAAATGCATCTTGCATTATCCGCCTTTGTTTCTCTGAAGAAAACAAACTCTAAGAAAATTAGCATATCTTTTTGTTTTGCATGTGGAAAGTACTGAAGGCCACAGACAACTTGAAGCAGACAATCCCTGACCATGTGTTCGATCAACCTGTCCAGCGTTTATTTTCCTTAGCGAATGTAAATTAACCTAATTCTTAAAGGCAACTTCTTTACCCTGAACCAAGCTCTTCCTAATCCAAGCTTCACCCTGGATAGGGTGAGACGGCCCCCGAAGAGTTCCCATGCTGGGAAACTTTACTGTCATCATGAGTTAACTGCTCTCAGATTACTACATCTGATCAGCCTTTGTTTTTTCATCTGGGGTAGGAGTTTAAAGCTCATTAGTATCTGGGAGGAGTGAGTGGAGGTTGGGGAAAAGGTGCGTTTACAAAAGATGCATCAATGGCTAAGTATATTGATTTTGGCCGAACATTCACATGCGTGAAACTATACGTAGCGCAAAATCACCTTTGACTGTCCTCTCTTAAGGTAACATGGATAAAAAAACGTGACAAAAAAATGGTTCTCAGCGCATTCATCGCATCCAGAGCCAGGATCTCCTGTTTTCACTGATCTGAGTTGGCCTGTATGTGAAGGAGAACACTGTCCGTCAGGGATGTGTAAGGCAAGCGTGGGCGTACTGTACGACGGGTTAATACTTCCCAGATCGGAGGGATTTACTTTACATTAGCTCACCCATGTGCCAGCGGCCTCCTCGAGCTTTTTCTTTGGGTCCGAAGTGTTGATGATGTCATACTCATGCACCAGCGAGCATTCGGCTTCTCGAGGAAGTCACTGGAGCTGTGCACGTTGCTTTTTCTTGCCATTATTCTAAAGTCTTCCACCAGTGCTGCTCCAGAAACTTAACTAATGGGCTGCTGGAGCTTTAATGTTGATATAGAGGCTTTAAAATCTATCAAGCTGGTCCTATGGCTTTCAGCTTCACTTTTTTGTCATATAACGATATTATTTTATAGAGGTGTAATATTCGACACCCAATCAGAATTGTGTTGTGGGGTGACTGAAGTTGTAGGACATCTCTAGTAGCATCCTGTTAATTGGGAAACTATTATTTGGAAAAACTGTGAGTGAATCACTTGCTTTTCCTCTCCACCATGTCCAGTGAAGGAGGCAAAGCCTTTGAACCCGCTACCACCAGTGAAGAAGGTGTGGCCTCTGTACTTGTCAGTCTTATTGAAGGAGGTGTGGCCTTTGTACCTGTCAGTCCCATTGAATGAGGTGTGGTCTCTGTACCTGTCAGACCCATTGAAGGAGACGTGCCCTCAGTACCTGTCAGTCCCATTAAAGGAGGTGTGGCCTCTGTACCTGTCAGTCCCATTGAAGGAGGCGGGGCCATTGTATCTGTCAGTCTTATTGAAGGAGGTGTGGCCTCTGAGCCTGTCAGTCCCATTGAAGGTGACGTGGCCTCTGTACTTGTCAGTCTTATTGAAGGAGGTGTGGCCTCTGTACATGTCAGTCCCATTAAAGGAGGCGGGGCCATTGTACCTGTCAGTCTTATTGAAGGAGGTGTGGCCTCTGTTCCTGTCAATCTCAGTGAAGAAGGTGTGGCCTCTGTATCTGGTAAACCTATTGAAGTAGGTGTGACCTCTGTACCCGTCAGACTCAGTGATGGAGGTGTGGCCTCCGTGACTGCCAGACTCATTGAACAAGGTGTGGCCTCCATACCTGTCAGTCTTACTGAAAGAGGTGTGGCCTCTGTACATCAGGTACAGTAAAGGAAGTGTGTCCTCCATACACATCCCTCTAACCTGTGAGTCTGTGTAACAGAGGTATCGTTTATGTACCTGTTAGTTCTAGTGAAGGAGTTATGACTTCTGTAACTATCAGTCTCAGTAAGGTTTTTCCTTTATACATGTCAATCTCACAGTCTATGTGAAGAATGTGCATGGGGATTTCAGTGAGACATTGCCTATAGGACCTTTTACAGTAAAGTGGAATACTGAAACATCTTTACAGAGCATTGTAAAAGCTCTGTGGAGAAGCTTGAGACCTGCTTTAAACTGGTCTCAGATCAGCATCTAACAGTTTTCTTATTCAATTAAAATTGAATTCTGAGAGAAAGTGCAGCCTGAGCCAAGTTTTGGGAAGGGCTTTTTCTCCTCAAACCTTTTCTCCGACTGCCCTCGGACAGATCTAAGGCATTCATCATGAATGGATGGCTTGTCTGTTGACCTGTTGAGGCCTTATGTCATGGAGCAGGTGTGTGGGTGTGAATATTCATGTCCCTCTAAGTGCCCATTTCCAGAGTAATATGTGTAATTGTGTCAGTTTTCCTGATCTGAACCCGACAGCACGTCATAGGGGGCGTGTGTATGTGTGTGCATGTGTGTATATGTGTGTGTGTGTGTGTGTTGCCTGGGGGATCAGCCATGCAGGAGAACCTAAAGAAAACACTTACAGAATGCAGACACTAAATGACATCAGAGGGAGTGTCGTGGTTGGGAAAAGACACAGGTTTAGATGTTTCCCCTGGATTTACATTTCACTGAAAAGCCCCTTGTAAAAAAAAACAAGACGTATGCGTGTGAAAAACTGGGTTATGCCACAACATGTACAAAACCCAGTCTGCTGTCATTTGATATTAGGGATGGGTAGTTGCAGTTGTCAGCAATGATTAATTGTAACAGAGCATTTTTACTTTAGGAGCATATATTTAGCTTAGCTTTAATTTCCTTAGCTGATTATTACACTTTATCTGCATTATAACAATGTTTACACTTCGTATTCACAATTTTAGCCTTAAATTATATTTTACCAGGGTATATGCTGGGATTTCTACTCTGTCCAGATTCCAGGCAATCCCACTTGGTTCAGCTTTTGCCTCTGAATTGCACTTTATCTAGTTTTTTAACCCTGTATAATTTAATCAATTGGAAATTCATCACTGTCCAGAATTCAATACATGGGATTTCCACTTGCTCTAGCTTTAGTACCTGGGAATTCAATTCTCCCCAGTTTCAGCATCTATGAATTTGCCTCTGTCTGGCTTAAGTATTGTGGAATTTGACTTTGTTTAGCATTAGTACCTGGGATTTCGAATGTGTTAGGGTCAGTACCTGGAAATTTCTTTTCTTATTGTTAGAACCTGGTAAATTGAATGTGTTGAGTGTCAGTACCTGGGAGTTTAAATGTGTTGAGTGTCAGTACCTGGGAATTTAAATGTGTTGAATGTCAGTAATTGGGAATTTTAATGTGTTGAGTGTCAGTACCTGGGAATTTAAATGTGTTGGGTGTCAGTACCTGGGAATTTAAATGTGTTGAATGTCAGTAATTGGGAATTTTAATGTGTTGAGTCTCAGTACCTGGTAAATTGAATGTGTTGGGTGTCAGTACCTAGGAATTTGAATGTGTTGAGTGTCAGTACCTTGGTATTGAATGTATTGAGTGTCAGTACCTGGGAATTTAAATGTGTTGAGTCTCAGTATCTGGGAATTTGAATGTGTTGAGTGTCAGATCTGGGTATCTGAATGTGTTGAGTCTTGGTACCTGGAAAAATTTAATGTTTTGAGTCTGATTACCTGGGAATATGAATGTGTTGAGTGTCAGTACCTGGGAATTTCAATGTGTTCAATGTCAGTACGTAGGAAATTAAATGTGTTCAGTGTCAGTACCTTAGAATTTGACTTTGTTTTGCATCAGTACCTGTAATTTCCTTTTCTGCCCAGCTTCAGTACCTAATATGTTGACTCTGTTTAACTTGAGTGCCTGGTACTGCTGGCACAGCTTCAGTAACAGGGATTTCCAGGGATTTCACACTTACCTTTGTCTTGTTAAATTGCCATTAAAATCCTCAGTATATAATGTATGTATATATCAAACAGGCTTATGTGATTGATTACAGTTTCATCGGCATGAAAACATCAGGTCCACAGAGTTGCCTCATTACTGCTGGCCGAATCTGTCAGACCCGTACATGAAGACAAAGAGCAGCGAGCACCAACTATAAGTATTTTATAATCCTAAAGAATAAAATAATTTTTCTGCCTGACAAGTGATTTGATGCAACAAGAACATCAGAAGTGCCAAAGACATGAAAAGCAGACGAAGATATAAGATCCTTCGCGATTTTTATGGCATCCATATGATATTTTTGATTGCTCTGAAATATTATAGCGCAGCTAAGAAAGATTTACAGATGTATTTAGTTTGGCTTGAGTACAAAGAGGGGGTTCGAGTGCATATATGTGTGTGTGGATATATGTGTATTCTTTTTTTATACTGCGTGTGTGTGTTTGTCTGGTCCATGGTATTTCCTCTAAATGTCCTCTCTGTAGAAATCAAGGCATTTCGGTAGTTTTGTAGTGTTTAGACACAGCACACTCTTTCCCACAACCTCAGTGCACATGCGACTCAGTTCCACGTTTGGTCATGTGATCCAGATCTACACACATTTACGTGGACTTTTGGAAACTTGGACAAAGACTTTGTAATTGATGACAGCACTGGTATGGATTTATCATCCATAAACTTATTATCCATTTGGATATTTGATTGACAAAATTATGGACTTTTCTTTCCTTTCCATATAGTCGCATGTAAACCGCATGGGCCTCTTTATTTTAAGCACTGCAGGAAATAACGTGTTATGGGATCTCTGACAGAGCCTCTCTCCCTTCACCAAGCAGGTCAGATGAAAAGATCTGTGTGAATGATCCGAGTTAAACGCTTATCAGCTTGAGTGAATCGATATTTCGTTTCCGTCCACAGCCAGAGCAGTAAGAGGAAACAGTGAATGTGTGACAGACAAGGCTAATGGCATTCAGACTAGAGTTTTAAATCCTCAAGGCTCCCCATAGCCCTCCATACAACCGTGAAAAAAAGGGGCTCGTGGGTAAAGCTTGCGACAGGGGACACCCATATGTACACACACATACACATTCTCACTGGGGGTGCCGAATGGATCGATTGGCTAGGGCTTCTCTGGAGCCGCTCTGGACCGCCAGGGCTAAAGGTAAGCTTTGGAGGCACCCAGGGGTCACACACGTACGGTGTCCCCTTACAGAGCATGCTAAATCAATTAGCCCCTCTTTTTCCTCACACACCCACCAGTCCCGATGCTTATTCTCTTGCGACTAGGCTAAATAAGAATCCGCTTATAACAGCATGTGTCTGAAATCATCGGACTCCGGTCACGGCGTAATCATAGGCCAGAGTTCTGAACTGTCTGGAGCACCGCCTTTCAGAGGGGGCGCATTATCATTCAAGGACTTTAGCCACGTGCATCCATCAGTCATGTGTAAAAGAGTCTACAATAAAGACATGGTCATTATTGCTGCGTATTGTATGACCATTTAAAAGTACCTCTGAATGGTTTTCCTTAGCTTGTGCATGGTTCTCTACAGAGGGTCAAGCTTTGGTTCCAAAAGAAGAGCCGATAGGAACTATTCAGATATCCCATGAAGGCTGGTTCAGACCGGTTCGTGAACTAATATAACCATGCTGTACAAACTTGTCCAGCAGAAAATCATGTCCTAGGAGATGGAGGACAATCACACCACATTCAAAGTCACATTTTGTGTCTTCTTTACCTTTTTAATGACGGTACAACAAATACACCCCAAATCAGAAAACCCAAAAGCTTTTTACAACCAATCTCAAGCCTGTCCAATCGTTGAAATGAGAATCTAAGATTTTTTGGCTTGACCTGCTACAGTTTTACAAGCTTCATAAAACTCCTCCACAGTCCCAGAATTCACTGCTGTGCTGGGTCTTTGCTGGCGTGACCCTCTAATGGCTTCCACAGAGCTTCTCCAGGTTTTAGAGATGAGCTTTAACCCGATCTTTAGTGTTTGTGCGTGTTTGTGTGAGTAAATTGGTTTGCTTGTCAATTTGCGTGTCTTCCTTTTAAAGAATGAGATCGTCAAAGGGCAGCCGAGGCCTTCCGAAGAAACTATACAGCTCGAGGCGAAAATCAAGGTTGAGGGGAACATGTGGAGGTGGCGTAGGTGTTTGGAAGCGGGGATCAAAGGATATGTATTTGTTGGTCTTGAAGATTATGGAAAATAGAGACATAAAGGCAGAAAGATGAAAAATTTGTGCTTCTGCAGTTGCATTTCATCTTCATTGGTTCAAAGCTCCAAACTGGAGTAGATCTTATTTTTTATTTTTTTTATTTAAGAATATTTTATTGAACCCACAGGCAAATTGTTATTCATTTGCATATTCCAGCAATGTTAGTAAACTGGTGTCAGAGCACAGGGTCAGCCATGTTACAGCACCCCTGGAGTACAAAGGGTTAAGGGTCTTGCTCAAGGGCCTCAAGAGTGCCAGCTTGGTGATACCGGTGCTTAAACCCCCAAACCAGGAACCAATAACTTTTACTACTGAGCTGCCACCTCCTCTAAAGTATATGTGGTACTTCTCCCAACTCTTGTCACATTTTAAACATGGAACATGGAACTGAAAGGCCCATACAACTGTTCATTCAGCATCACAATGCTCTTGTGTACAAAGTATGCTCCAGGAAGACATGGTTTGAGAAGGTTGGTGTGAACAAACTCTAGTGTCCTTCACAGACTCCTGACCTCCCCAACACCTCTGAACTCATTTGGGATGAAATAGAGATGAAGTTTCCCCAGCCCCTTTTAACTCTAGTACCTGAATGATCAGTAATCCTGGAAACATAAAACTTACTGGAAAGCCTTCTCGGAAGAGTGAAGCTTAATATAAAAGCAAAAATTGAATAAATCTGCATTTAAATGGTTAACACTTATGGAGAGCCAGGAGTGGACAAACCAATGTATCCTATCCACAAGTGCATATCTAAGAACATGCTATTTGTCGGCGCCTTACACTTTTAACTTGCTTAGGGCCTCAGGGTCCAGCTTACACTAATTACACTCTTATATAGGCATGTGATTATGTTCCAGGTAATTGATACAGCGGTGCTGTTATTGAGAGCGATTTCGAATCAATAAGCAAGGGCGTGCTGGGTTAAACTACCCATCATACACGGCTGGCAATTTCAGGCGAGATCCTCCTTGAGGGCAGCGTTCCGCTTAATGAGGATCTTACCCTGTTAATTCCCCCTGAAGCCGAGCTAATTAACCTTATTACTCACAGGACAAAAAATATCCACCAGTCTCGCACTGTGTCTAATGAAACAACACGTGTTTTTCTTTCTGTTCGACAATTAGTCCCTTAAGTGGTTACACCAGCAACATGAATTGGAAATTAGATGGCTGTATAGTCAGCACACACACACACATATATATACACACATATACACACACACAGCTGGCATCTCTCTAAAGCCTGCATCTTATTAAGTTAGGCATCGCCATTTCGTGTTTCCTTGAGGAGCTGTCCCAGTTGCCAGGCGCATTACTTATTCCAAAGGGAGCCATTCTCCAGCCAGCAAGCCCCTTATTTCATTAGCCCAGAAGAAAGCACTGAAATTGGAATAAGGTTTTGTTTCATAAGCCTGAGATCCTCTTGGATTCCGAGCGGTGAGGGAAACGTTCTTCGAGAGAGTTTTTTCAGTCCAAAAGCAGTTTCAGACAGCGGTGATGTCAGCTGGAGTCGCGATCGATCATCAGGTCTTTATAGCTCACAATTAGCAGAGAATTTAGGTGCCAAACGTGCTAACATTGTTTAGAATTAATGCAGGCTAGTAGCCGAACGATATTATGTCAACACATGGCATGTGTAGTAATGCTAATCGGTTCTTTTGCGTTTTAGCTGCTAGTTGGTTTACTAGCTAAATTGACTAGCGATAGATTTTTTTTTGTGTTTGTTTTTTGTTTGGAAAGATTTTTTAAAAATGTTTTTAATGTAATTTCATGTAAACATTTTTAGTTTCTTGCTATCTTATTTTTAGATTTTGAGTTATTTGGGTAGGTCTGTGGTATGAAGCTGAATATTACAATAAATTCAATAGCTTCTATTTTGCCGAGTTCCTCCAGTGTACATGTTCATGCAATTTCTGTTTGGAAAATTATCTTTTTTTTTCTTATTTGTGTTTGTGGTTCTCTTGAACAAGCTGGATGTAAAAAAAACTGATCAAACATCAGTGCAAAATACATTAGTGGCTTCATCCAACATTCCTACTTCATCCTGAGAAGTTTGAGAAGTTCGTAACGCAACCAGTATATCGCATTAAATGGCATGTCCTCGTCTTACAATGTAATGTGCACAAAATCTTCAGACACTCATTACTGAACAACTCTTGCCCCGCCCCCATTCTGCTTTGCCAAACCCTGTCTTGCCCCACCCCATATTCTACTAGATTGTCTGCGATCTCTGAATATGTTCCTCTGGTTTGTGTCATATTATTTATCATTTGCTCAAACAGCACCAACGTGGACATTTCATCCCAAGAAAACACCACCAATGAGATTTACATTTCAGGGTTATTAGGGTTCAGGATTGTACCTATTGAGCACTTTTGTTTTGAAAATATTTGTTTTTGCTAACTTTTGATGCCGACTTTTGTCTACACAGACCCCGTAGCCTCAGGCTATTCTTTTAATAAAAACAAAACAAAGCTTGTTTAGTTCAACCCCCATTAGACTTAAAGAGTAGCAGAAGAGCTTGTAATAATAAGCTGGTCTTCTGGTCTCAAAACATGGGACCATCACTCACGAATCATTTATGTCAAGATTAATTTTAACAGCAGTAACATTACAGAAAGCTACAAAACTATTTTGAAAAAATTTGTAGAACGTCACAATTCTGTGGTTCCTTGCTGCTGAATTTAAGCGATCTTGGTTTTTATGCATTGGCATTCAAGCGCATGAGAGTACGTCAAATCTTTTCCGACAAACATCCTTCGACGGCGTTCCAGCGTTCCCGCTGTTTTATGGAGCAAGACGTATTTCAATTTCAGATTCTTCTCAGATCAGGTTCAGCAGCAGACATGACTCGTTAATCACAAATGCGTGCTACCATTTGCGCTAGGCAAAACGCTCCGGCAAAAAAAAAACTTCGCAGCATGATGATGGTTGGGCATTTGAGCCGAGCCGCTGACCTCCAATCAGACTCGCTCCCTCAGCTATCAGCCGCCTGAATCAGCCCGGTTTTAAATCGGATCCACGTGTCCGGCTCTACGGTGATTGACGGCTTGTCACTGCCTGTTTGCAGCTTTATTGCGAGAGGTCAGATAGCATCTCTGACAGTCAAAGCAGCGGGGCTTTAATGTGCAGGAGGAAGGGAGGGGCCTGTGTGAGCCCGCCCCCTGTGGGTCAGGAGATCTGGAAGATAAAGGGGAAAGGGAGTTGAATAGTATGATGGATGGAGAGTGTGTGTTGTTTTGGTGTGGGAATTGACTGAAGTTGTTATAATGCAGCTTTGGAGGATGTTGCGCAACACTAAACCTAGCAATAAACAGAGGAAATTGAGAGTGTTCCTCAACAAGAGGAATAAAACACTTCAGGGTGAGAAGTTTTTGGAAACAGCACATCATCCTATAGACTTTTGCATGTACTTTTCTCCACATATTATATACTCAAGACTGATCTCCAGCCTTTTGTTTCTTGGCTCAGTCCGGCTTTCTAGAACACGAGAACACAAAGTCTGTGTGATGTCATACGGATGGAATCACAAACATTATCTTCAGAAAGATCAAGGCTCAACTTATACTGATTCCTGCATGATACTGCACTGTGCTTTCTCAGTCTCAGTAAGTTCTCGCCAGAGGAAGAATAACAATTTAGTTTTGAGGGCATTTGACATACAAAAGCCACACTTCCTTTACTGAGACTGACAGAAACAAAAGCCACACCTCCTTTACTGAGAATGACAGGCACAGGCTCCTTTTATTAAAATTGTCTTGAACACAAACCATGCTTGAGATTGATAGGAACACAAGCCACACCTCCTTTTTGAATTAACATGAACATAAGCCACACCCCCATTTATAATCGAAAGGAGCACAAGCACCGCATTGATTTATTTAACAGAAACACAAGCCACACCCCTTTTTTATAATTAACAGGAACACAAGCCACACCTACTTTTTTTAATTAACATGAACACAAGCCACACCCCTTTAATAATTAACAGGAACACAAGCCACAACCCTTTAACTGAGACCGGTAGAAACACAGGCCACACCTCCTTTATTTAATTAACAGAAATATAAGGCATGCCTTCTTTACTGAGTCTGACAGTGACAGAAGCCACACCTCCTTTATTGACACTGACAAACACAAACAATACCTCCTTTAGTGAGACTGAATAACACAAGCCACACCTCCTTTACTAAAATGGACAGGAGCACAAGCCATGCCACCTTGACTAAGGCTGAAACACACAGAGGCCACACCTCCTTTACAGAATCTATGCCATTTTTGCTGGGTATGACAGATCCTAAAGACACACCCCCTTTAGTCAGGCATTGCATGCACAGACGCCACGTCTCCTTCACCAGGACACACACAGTGCCCATCTGTGGGCTCAGACACAGTGACACCCTTGCTTGATAGCTGTATTTAGCAAGGTGTGTTGTATCATGATGGCCAGTATGATGATTGTAATAATGATGATTGCATGTGCGTGTGTGTGTGTGTGTGTTTGTGTGTTTAGGTGAACGCCCTTACCAGTGCCCGTACTGTGACAAGGCCTTCAGCAAGAATGATGGGCTGAAGATGCATATACGTACACACACTCGGGTAAGACCATACACGACTCCAACATTAAGTTCATACACGTTATACAAGTTTATTAACCGGTTTTGGCTGGTTAGTTGAGTTACGTAGCATGGTGCGAATAATGCTAAGGTCCTGGGTTCGATCCCTATATGGGCTCTTCTTTATGGGGAAGTGGTAGCTCAGCTCAGTAGACTCTGGTTTACTGATCAAAGGTTGGTGGTTCATGCCCTTGTATTGCCAAGTTAGTCTATGAGCAAGGCCCTTAACCTTCTGTGCTCCAGGGGCGCTGTATCATGGCTGACCCTCTGCACTGACCCCAGCTCTTAGGCCCTTATGCAAGGCCCTTAATCCTCTGTGCTCCAGGTGCACTGTATCATGGCAGACCCGGCATGCTGACCCCAGCTTTAATGTACATGTAAGAAGTAAAAAGCTTCTTTCTTTGGAGAAGTGGTAGCTTATTGGTTAAGGCTCTCAGTTACTGATTGTCACATTGGAAGTTCAAGACCCAATATTGCCAAGCTGCCACTATTGTGGCCTTGCTCTCTGACCTCCAGAGGCACTCTGACCTTAGCTTCATAATGTTGCTGGTATAAAAATAAATGATCTTGTTCTGCTGTGATGTACAATTGGCATGTATAAAGCCCCTTTACCCCCCTGTTATTTTACCTTTTTTTTTAACATACATCGAATATGAAGCCTTTCGATGTTTTTGCATATACCCGAGTTCTTACCAGTTAATTACACTCTTTTCTTCTGAGTTCCTCAGTGAGTGGGAGGGAAAGTGAGGGATCCGTGCATGAGATTTGTACTCAAGTGTGTGTTGGACCAGGCCTTAAAGCACAGCATACAGCAGCAGTGTTATAAACCGGCTTCCCTGGCAGATGTTTTTGAGCTCCCCAGCAACTGGCTGGTTGGTAAATGCTTCTCTACCACAAAATAAGACTCCTCGGAGTGGCTCTCCCCAAATACTACAAATTCACTTATTCCACCAGCTGTGCTTTATACATAGAAAAGCCACTGTTTGTGTGCATGTGTGTGTCGGTGTGACCGAGTGTGTGCGTGCATGCCTGAATCTGTCTCTACAGTATGTTTGAAGCTCGTCCAGCCGGTTGATAGGGCTTTTCTACATTCTCTCAGACCGCTGCGCTTCAGTAAATGGATATGTACCAGAGCTTTGACTAAGCAAACAAATTTACACTCTTGCGTGTAAGCAGGACATCATGATCCGTTCTGGCATGCTGACTGGGTGATCGTTGAGGGGAAGGCAAGGACATGCAGGTAGCTTGAAACGAAGAAAGAGGCATTTGGATCCAATAGGACAAAAACCATGATACCCCCACGTTACACAGTACACTTAATGTGTGGTCGAGGGTATCAACATGGGATGGGCTTGAAATGGAATAACCTTGAGTCATTCCTCTAGCACTGACATTGGCAGGTTATTGGACGCAACATCTAGCATCTAGGTGTGCTCCTACATGGATTCTGCATTAGTGTACCTTTTGCAGACGTGACTGAATTGCCACACAGACCTTTCCATTCCATTCTAAGGATACTCGATATGGTTGAGATCTCGACTGTACAAGCCATGGACATGGTGAAGGGTTCTCATCAGGATCCCATCAGGTTCTCTGATGCTTGCTAGTGCTTGCTTGCCAACAAAAAAACAGACCCCCACCTACTTGAAGCACTTTTGCGGATTTGGTTAAATTGCACAATTTATGGCTGCACAGACCTTCCCTCTTCATCCCAAGGATACTTGATACGGTTAAGATCTCCGACTGTGTGATCCATGGAGGCAGAGTCTCCCTGTCACTTTTCTGCAATGCTTCAGAGACAATCTCAACAAGTTCTCCCACATGTTCCTGTTGCTGTAATTTTTCTGCACTGGCTTTCAAATCCGATGCTTGCTTACAAAAAAAAAAAAACAGACCCCCACCAACTTGAAGGCACTTTTGCGGACGTGATTAAATTACACCCTTTCTGGAGGCACTGACCTTCCCACTTCATCCCAAGAACACATGATATGGTTGATATCACGGATTGTAGAATCCATGGATGCATGGACTCGCTGTCATTTTTCTGAAATGCTTCAGAGGCAATCTCAACAAGTTCTCCCACATGGTCCTGTTGTTGTCATTTCTCTTCACTGGCTTTCAAAACTGATGCCTGATTACAAAAAAAAAAAAAACGGACCCCCACCTACTTGAAGGCACTTGTTGCACAATGTTGCTTTTGGACCTCTTCAGGTAGACACGTTTAAAATAACCATGATGGAAAGCATTTTCTTTCCATTAGACCACCAGTTTATACTTCCCTCCCAATTTGGTCACCTGGTAATTACCATTACATTTATGGCCTCATAAAACTGAGATGCTATGGGGGTAAGGGAGACTCCAAAAATGCTGCTGTGTCACAGGGCAGAATGGAACGCTCAGAACCACTATCTACCCTCTTACACATACACAAGCTAATAGACTGGCTAGTGTCTCTGTGATTGACAGGGGGTGTAAGTATATGCCCCCACCCTAAAAGCACTGCCAGTTTTTTCACCTTTGGCTCCATGCCCAAGTGACGCTGGTAACGCCAGGTAACGCCCCCCTCCTGATTTTCTACCCCAGACAATCTGGCTCGAGTTTATGATTTATGATGGCTTGCAGTATATTTATATCCTTCAATTCATACCAAAGTCTGGATATTCAGACAAATTCCAGGTTTGATGGTCTCATGGTCAATGACGTATGGTTTTACCCAGACATTAGCATTTCAATGCAGATAGACATAAGCAATGTAATATTTTTTATGATGAAACCATCAGGAAAGGTCAGAATTAGTGCTTTGCTAAAATCGAATGGTTTGAGGGTTCTTTGGATACTTCAGACATGAAAACCCTCTGTTGTAGGGTTCTGCTCAGACCTTTGTGACAAGGCCAAAACATAAACAACAAAACCCAAGCATGCAAGTACACAATCCAATATGTTATAACAACAGACCACTTGAAATAAAAAAGTAGTACAAACAAGAACATCGATGAAACAAACTAGGGACAGGTGTTAGCAAAAATTGTATATATATCCTGTTTGACTCTTTCTGGGGACACATTTTTACTTTCGGATCTGAAATGTTTCTACAGTGTTTCTATGACTTAACCTAGATGCCAGCTTCAATAACGATCTAAATGCTCGCTACCCAAAACCGTGCAATTATTATAATTTTTTTAGTAATTCCACTGGAAAACAGCATTTCCACAGACGGAAACTTGGATTTGTTTGCTGCATTGCTGCACCTCAAACAACCAACAGCTCTGCTTTACAATCTGACTCCGAGTTCACCAGCGTTTAGCACTGACAACTAATACCTGATGCGAAACACACACACACACACACACACACACACACACACATACACACACACACACACACACACACACACTCCAAATGTACATTGTCCTGGTTTTAGAAATGTCCCCAGAATTACAGGTCCTGGCTAAATCCTCAATTCCGCTGATCTGTAATTGTTTATAAAAACTCCAAAAGGTTTCTCAAGGCCCATAAAGCATGGGTCAAAAATACTAGCTAATACCAGCTAACTAGCACGTTTTTTGATTAACGAGCTCCTAGAGAAGTCCTAGAAACAGTGTAGAAAAGTTTCTGATCCTTAAATGAAAATGTGTTTCCCAAAAGAGTGACTATTTGAATAGCGGGGACCAAATACATGTTACTTTCATGTATCATATCCTCTCTTTATTCTGAAAGCCCCACCGTTACTGGAGTTTTTTTTGGTTTTCTCAAAGGAACTTAGAAGCCCATCAGACGAACCATAATACCGGTAATTACGTCTAATGAAAAATTAAAAAAATTACGATATGATGCGGCTTAATCCCAGCTGCTTTGCAAATAGACGTCCCCATTATGTCGAGCTTGGAAAAGGGCATTAAACCCAGACTGGGGTCTTCCTGCACAGCACAAGAGTTAAAAGCTGAACTCAGGTGATGCCAGTGATGATGATGATGATGATGATGATTATGTCATAATGAAGGCTGAAGTCATTTGTGTGCAAAAAAGAAAACCAGGACAGAAAGGATCTATGGCATGCTTTATCTCATTTTTGTTAAAGATAAAGGTCAAGCCGTGTGTGTGTGTGTGTGTGTGTGTGTGTGCGTATGTGTGTTAAAACAGTTCCTGCTTGACTGAATGGGGTGTGTGTATTATATGTCGCCCCTCCTTGGCTCTGCCTGTAAGATATCTCATTTTCCCAGGATTTGCACTTCCTGTGTCCACCCATTCCCGTGACAGTCTGGGTTAGGACTGTGATACGTGTGTGTGTGTGTGTGTGTGTGTGTGTGTGTGTGTGTGTGTGTGTGTGTGTGTGTGGAAGAACACACGCGTCACGGCATGCAACAGTAAGATAATAGACACCTAAATCATTCCCATAATGATAAGAACTTGGCAGGCTGGTCTTCGAGAAGAGGTGTGTGTGTGTGTGTGTGTGTGTGTGTGTGTGTGTACTGTATATACTGTATACATAATTCCACAGCGTTAATTTTGTTAGATTTTTCTCTTTTTTTAACAAAATGAATACTAAACAATGACTCAATGTCTATTAAGTCCGTATTCTACTCGTTCCTTCTCTTTTTCTTTCTCCATCTCTCTATTTTTCTTTCTCTTTCTTTCTTTCCCTCTCTTTCTCTGTCTCACTCGCAGGAGAAGCCGTATAAATGCAGCGAGTGCAACAAGGCCTTCAGTCAGAAGCGAGGTCTGGACGAACACATGCGCACACACACCGGAGAGAAACCCTTCCAATGTGATGTCAGTATTACACTACGCTGCACCCTACACACACACACACACACACACACACACACACACACACTTCTCCCAGTTCACCTTAGCTCGGGCACAGCCGCAGCAGTGGGTTGTGGGTGCAGTGTGTGACGCACAGGTTTACACAGCAGACTGCTGGAGCCAGGATTGACTGATAGAGTCTAAAGTTCACACACACACACACACACACACACACACACACACACACTTCTCCCAGTTCACCTTAGCTCGGGCACAGCCGCAGCATTGGGTTGTGGGTGCAGTGTGTGACGCACAGGTTTACACAGCAGACTGCTGGAGCCAGGATTGACTGATAGAGTCTAAAGTTCTTCTAATTTTGTGTGTGTGTGTGTGTGTGTGTGTGGGCACGCGCACGTGTTTGTGTGTGCATTGATGGAGTGTTACAGCGGCGTCAGAGCCGCAGAGGAAGGATGTCCTGCCAAGCGGACACAAGACCGTAACCACCCTGGACAAACTGACACCACTCTGACCTCTACACACACACACACACACACACACACACACACACACACACACACACACATTTACATCATATATATTACTTCACTTAAATTGTAGGTTAAATAATTATATAAAAATAAAGAAATGAACCAGGCAAAAGGTCCCCATAAGCACAAACCTCCTACAGGTCAGTTTCATTATTGGGACATTTGGTACTCGTAAAGTGATAAAAACTCGCACACAAACACACACCTCTATATTACTTCAGTACCATATACCCTTGCATTCTGGGACGCAATCTAAACTCGAGCTGTACGACTTCAGAGTGTATAGACGCCGAATTATTCCTCTGCATTGATACAGAAGAGAACGGAAAAAGCATACAAAGATAGAATTACAAATGTGTGTGTGTGTGTGTGTGTGTGTGTGTGTGTGTGTGTGTGTGGTGTTTGCCACACGTGGCACTCAAGCAGTGTGGGTTTAAACTGTCTAGATAAGCATCTTTCATAAATACACACGTACACACACACACACACACATTTCCAATTTCAAACACTTCCTAAATAAGACGTCGACCCCCCCCCCCCCCCCCCAGCACACACACACACACACACACACACACACAAACAAACACACTGAGGCAAAGGACACCCAGCCGTCTCGCTGATCCCATCAGACCGAATGAAAAACACTCAGTGCTTTTATTCGATCCACAAGCCACAAGCGCTCCTTTTCTTTTCAAGCGTCGCTGTTATTTTTCTCTCTTTTTTTTATTCCACTCTCTTTTCTCTGTCCACAAGCGAGTGAATTTGGCTGTTTCCTCCAGACGGCCTCTCTCTCTCTTTCTCTCTCTCTCTCTCTCTCTCTCTCTCTGTCTCTCTTTCTTCTTCCCCTCTGATGTGACGGGGCTTTTCAAGCCCTCGAGGGTTTTTCTTCCTTTTTTCTTTCCGTCTCTTCGAGCACGCTAACAATTTTACTGTCCGTAATTTTCTCGTGTGAAGAAGCCGCCGCTAATCCGCCTTCATTCTCGTTCCCTTTTCTCGCTCATTGGCTCAGTTTAAAGCATCGTTTTCGAGACGTTACCGGTGGTCGGGACAGAATTCGCGCTTGGCTTAAGAACGTGCCAGCGGCGTTAATTACCCGCCGTTCTTCATAAAAACCAGGGAGGAAAAGCTGCACGAGTGACGAGCTCAAGTCCGTCCACATCACCCTTGCCAGAGAATTAGCCACAATAACCTTATAATGTGGTTAGCATTTGTCATTTTTTAGTGAAATCGATGCCATGTGGAATAACAGTTCTGGACTGATGTGTGTGTGTGTGTGTGTGTGTGTGTGTGTGTGTGTGTGAACCTAAACAATGCCTTAAGCTTTTTAACACACAGAAACTTTCACTGTTTTCAGATTATTTTGGAAGTAAATGAATCTCTGCTGAACTTCAGATACTCCCAAAAGCATACCACACACACAAGAGGTTGTGGTTAGCGTCGAAAATGTACCTAGCTTAACCAGTTACTCGTAACTACAGCTAAGTGTCAAATGTAAGATCGAGAAGATCTTCCAGAAATCCTGTCAGATTTTCATGTAAACTTGATGGCTAGCAGTGGCAGTGAAAACGATCAAACGTAGAATTGAGATCTTTCGAGTTTCCGCTCACGCAAGCTAGCCAACTAGCAGCATCGCTTAAATCTATTAGCGCAACGTCGCGAAACTCAACCAAAATGCTCCCAGTTCCGTCTCAAGACATTTGCTGGCATCACGTTAGGAAAATGGACGCTGTTTAAAAGTAGCAAGTAGCAGCTTCTGAATCCTCTTGGGAGTTCTCGTGTCGTAATCCTGTCAGCGTAGATCATGCTAGCTAACCGGCTTGCATTAGCACTGAACGTTGTTCCGATATTTGCAACGGGAACTTTAATATTCTGTCGGAAATCCTGTCAGGCTAGCTCATGTTAGCTAACTGAGAAATATACAATTCCTCTGGATCCAATGGATCATTTTAGCTAGCTGAGTTTAGAAGCTACGCGATGGTGGTTAGCTAATGAGGCTCGTGTGTCTTAAACACGGATTATCCCCTAAATGTAATTCAAAATATTTTTTTCCCTGTGCTGTTTCCGATTGCAGGTGTGCGACCTGTCGTTCAGCCTGAAGAAGATGCTGATCCGCCACAAACTCACCCACAACCCCAATCGCCCCATGGCCGAGTGCTCGCTCTGCCACAAGAAGTTCACCCGCAACGACTACCTCAAAGTGCACATGGAGAACGTCCACGGGGAGACAGATGGCTGAACACAGGTCACACTCACCTCTGGATATGGACCATCACACACACACACATTTGACTTATTATCCTTGTAAGGACCTCATAAGGACCTCACTAATATTATCAATGTAGCTAATTCACTTCATTACATAGAACCATGTCCCTACACACACACACACACACACACACACACACACACACACACACACACACACATAGACTGTAATAAAGTACAGCAAGTAAACATTTTTATACATCAATTATTTCCTATTGTAAGGTAACAGAGATTGTATATATATTTTTTTACGTTTGATTTGATCTTCATCGATCATCAGGATTGTTTCACTCGGTGGAGCCGCATTACAGCGCTGGACAATCAGACGTCAGTCAGATATCTCAGATACTTCATCTCAGAGTGAAAAGATGCGCAGATTTTCCCCCAAATGTACGAATAAACACACTGAATTGATTCGCCAGCACCCAAGGCGGGGTGGCGTGAGGGCGGGGCGGGGTGGCGTGAAGGCGGGACACTTTTAGAACCAACTCATCCAACCAATATCACAATATCATTCAACAACATAAAGAAATAAGGAAGCAAATTCTGATCTTCTGATCATCTTCCACCCATCACACACCTGTCTCTCTCTCTCTCTCTCTCTCTCTCTCTCTCTCTCTCTCACACACACACACACACACACACAGACAAACATGCTAGCAAATGTGTAAATCCTCTAACTTTCTCTCTTTCTCTCTTTCTGTCTATCTTTCTTTACCTTGCTTCCTTCCTTTTTTCCTTCTTATTTATTCTATCTATCTATCTATCTATCTATCTATCTATCTATCTATCTATCTATCTATCTATTTATCTATCTATCTTTGTTTTTTTCTTCATTCCTCTGTTTCTTGACCATCCTTCCTTCCTTACTTCCTTCCTTTCCTTAATTTCTTTCTATCCTCTTACCTTCCTTTCTTCTTTGCTTCCTTCGTTTTCTTTCTTTCTTTCTTTCTTTCTTTCTTTCTTTCTTTCTTTCTTTCTTTCTTTTTCTTTTGCTTCCTTCTTTCCTACTTTTTTAATCTTTCATCCTTCCTTCCATTCTTTTTTCATTCCTTTTTTTTATCTTCCTTCCTTCAGTCATGTGACTTGTTAAATGACTCTGAAGTGATGCTTTGTTTGTTTTTTCCCCTCTGATGTGGGATTACAGTTTATAACAGACACCACACACATTTCTTTTATCCGTTTAGACTGAAAAAAATGCTCAGACGGGATGATGATGTTTTTCCCGCTGCTTCTGTGCTGCAGTATTTCTATAAGGTACATTTGGTTCCCTGGATGTTTCAATGTCAGTATTTGTGTACATCATGTGTATTGTTTTTAATTCCTATCAGAAAGAGAAGAAAGTGTATCGATTATTGTCGTTTCCCTACGAGGAGCCGAGTTACTGTTACTCTCAGTACTGTTTCTTATATTTCTGTTTTAATACATAAATAATATAACGAATGCTGCTGTTTTCTTTCTTTCAATCAACTTGAATGTTTCGCATTTTATTCCGGAATTATTGAAATATTGAACTGGAAATAAAAAAATTAATAACCGGGCGATTATCAGAGTTTAGCAAGAAAAATACTGCATCGAGTTACACTACATGGGCAAAAGTTTGTGGACACCTGAGCACTATATTGTGTTTTTTCTTTTATTCCACATTGAGGCCTTGTTTAATGTTATAATAAGCTCCATACTTCTGGGAAGATGTTCCACTACAGTTTGTGGACTTTAGAGAAGATTCATTCAGCCACAATGATGTTATTAATGAAGGAGGTGAGGAGGTTGGGGTGCAGTTCATTAATGTTCAATAGGGTTGAGGGGTCAAAGCTCTACAGCAGGACACTCAAGATCTTCCACTCCAAACCATGGAAACCAGGAGCTGGATTTGTGCACTGGAAGCACAAACATCGGCCATCGGCCTTGAATTTAACGCAATGTGAACGCTGGACATTTTCAGGTGTTGCCATAGCGACAGGTTGTTTTAGTTGTGAGGATCAAAAGCTTTTACCACTCCGTTGCCTGCAAACGTTCTCTCTTCTTCCAAAAATAAACAACTCAAACCGGGAATATATACAGAAGTAAGACGCCGTGTGTTCTGTTCCTGCTGAGCTCCCGAAGGTTCCTGAATCACAGGATCTGATGTGATTGTAGAGTCATAAACCTGACACACACACACACACACACACACCCATTGTACACATTACACACCTATTGCACACACATCTCTCTCTCTCACACTCATACACACACACACAAACCCATCGCACGCACACACACACATACACACACACACACACACACACATCTCTCTCATGATACCAAATGTCAAAATCACCAAATATGTATTTTTCTTTCTTCCTTTCTTTCTTTCTTTCTTTTTTTCTTTTTAATATAAGATATACCTTTATTCGTCCCACAGTAGGGACATTTCTAATATCTCTTCTTTTTTATCCCAATTCATCTTTTTTCTTTCTTTTTTTAATCTTTTCTTTCCTCCCTGAATGAACGTGTGATTACAGTAAGAATCCGCTCTTCACCATCTGCTCTTCAAACTTCATCCTTTTTCCAAGAATCCCCTGATCGATGAGAACTCTGTGGGTGTGGCCTAATATTCTAATGAGCACATTTGATTGACAGCTATCTGTCTCAGCTTGCTAAAGCAGTCCAGCAAACTCCGCCCCCAAGAGAGGCGAGGCAAGGTGAGTGTGTGCTGCTATGATGATCATTTCTTCTCAGGTTCTCCTGTAAACACTTGGTTCAAATGTTTCTCACGACCCCGACTGGAATTATGGGAAATCCGTGCTGTTTGCTCTTCAGACAGATGTGCGCCAGATTCCCACACAGCTGTATTAATAGTTTAAGTGGCACTTGTAGTGTTGTAAACAGATTGATGAGAGGCGGAGTCACGGCCCAGCTGCCCTGCTCTCCGCACGTGTTTATATATATATATACACGCTATGTGTGTGTGTATGTGTGTGTGTGTGTGTGTGTGTGTGTGTGTGTGTGTTCGTTTCATTTCTCTGATGAATCTCTGATGAATATATTATCTGGTTGATACTCCGTTGAAAGACGTGACAGTGCAGGATGTAGGAGTTGGATGGATTTGGACAGTAATACAGGCCTGGACACTCGGACGTTGTGGGAATTGTTTGTGTATAAAGAGCCAAACCTTTAATTTCACACATCATGTGAGCTTCCATCAAACCGCCAATCAACAGAAACACGCCTCTGTTCTAATCAGACTCCACCCCTTCTGTCTGGCCAGAGTTTAATTGTAGAGTCTGTGTGCTGATGAGCACAGATTGGGGATTAAATTCATGACATTAGCAAAGTTAATTATAATATTCAGATTTTAAATTTTCATAAACATTATTTAAAATAATAAAATATGATCTAATTTAATATAATATAATATATTATTTTAAATATCTATATACGTTTTAAAAAAATGTAGTATATCTGCTTTGAATCGATCTAAATTTAAAAGTGTGTGTGTGTGTGTGTGTGTGTGTGTGTGTGTGTGTGTGGTTGTGTGTGTGTGTGTGCGGTGTCTGATTTCCGAAGTGGTGTATCACGCCCATCGTAGGTCTGAGTACAGATTGTGTGTGTTTCTAATTATGCTTTTTACTGGGTGCACTGGTTTCCTGTCGCTGTGTTGTGTGTGTGTGTGTGTGTGTGTGTGTGTGTGTGTGTGTGTGTGTGTGTGTGTGTGCGTGTGTGTGTTTGCACACAGACATTGGTCCCCACCCTGGGTCCTAGAGTGTGATTAACTCACCGCCACACAAACCGCCTGATTGGTCCGTCTCCGTATCACTACGGCAACAGGTAGGGTGGGATGCTTCTTTGAGCCACAGAATGTAAAGTATGTTCCGATACACGATGTGTGTGTGTGTGTGTGTGTGTGTGTGTGTGTGTGTGTGTGTTTGTGTGTGTGTCTGTGTGTGTGTTGTTAAACTTTTCAGGCCAAAACAAAAGTAAGTGCAGTGCAGACGTGGCGGAACTGTCTATATTATAACACACACACACACACACACACACACACACACACACACACACACACACACTGTATTATTCCTCATTAAGAGTGGTATATTATTTTAATTTCTGGTGTTTGCCCTCATGTGCTTTTAAATTTTGTATTTCTTCGTCCTGATCTGAAGTTGTCCTTCTCCAGCTGTCCTTCTTCTTCTCCTACTTGGAGACCCGATAGAGTCCAGAGCAAACAATCGCTCTGCCATTTCTTCTGCGGCCTGATCGAGTCTCTCAGTCTGGCCAGGAATTGTGGAATTTTTCAATTCCTTCTCCCTCCGTTTAACTCCAGAAAGATGAAAGTCTGGTCTGAAGTAATGCATTAAGGTGTGAAAAATGTGTTTGAACCAATTTTTTCCCCCTGTAAGGTTATCTCTTTAGAAACGGGGACGCCGTCCTAAGTGGATAATCCTTTCGTCTGAAATCGAGTCAGCGAAGCTTAAGCAAAGTAAACATTCTCCAGCGTCCGTGTCTGAGACGCAGGTGGAGCCGTCGGTCTGGAGAAATCCGGCGGGTTGCGAAAAGCCTTTTTTTTTTTGTCGTGCGCGCTCCAACGAGCTACGGTTTCCTTCCACTTTATTCTGTTTGGTTTGGGCAACATCTAGCGCAGGGGTCTTCATCTGGTGTACCGCAGTCTGGACGCAGACCCAGCAACGTCTTTTTTTCCCTTTTAATACTGTAGCAGAGCCGATAAGCATTTGAATAAAACCGGCTGTGGTTCACCAATATGGCTTCTGTATCCCAATCAGACCGACTTCTCGCTCTGTAGCAGGCTACTTAAGATCTCCCTCTCCAGATCTTCATGGAGCACTGCTTTGTGCACAGGGGCATTATCATGCTGGAACATGTTTGGGTCTCTTATTTCAACTGGAGGAAAAATTTCATGCTAGCATTTCCAAAGACATCCTACACAATAGTGTTCTTTTAATGTTGTCTGATTGAGGAAGAACAATACCAGAGAGAGATTCACCAACTCTCAGTGGTGGACGGTGGTGGACTTTTACTGTAACTTCACTACATTTTAAAGTCAATTACTTTTTACTCCACATTTGGTAAAATCAGTCGTTTATTTTTATTCATGAGGATAAAAACGTAACTGGTCAAACACGTAGCGAGTCTCCAATCAGGATCCAGCGCTTGGTGTATCTACTGATCACCAACATACAGTTCAGCATCAGTTCAACAGCATTTAGAGAGGAATAAATGATGGAAGGAACTTTCTTTTTGTCAAGTGACTCTAATATACGTTACGAAGGTAATTACAGCATGCGATTGGCCAAAACTGTGTGTCATGTCCCCTTAAAACTGTTTTAACGAAAATTATAAACTGGTGATGTAAAGCATCAATACGGAACCAAACTGTTCAAAACAAAAGCACTATGAGGTGTTTTTCTATCACTTATAGCCATAAACATATCACTAAAGCATTCAAAACGCTTTCTCTTGACCATTCTGTCCTTTCAGTCGTTTATCTGGATCTCTTCGGATTTCACGCAGCGTAGATATCGAGGATCGGCGAAATATGACATCCCATAATAGTTCCCCGAATGTAGAAAGGGCAGACGAAAAAAAATAAACGTATAAGCGTTTGTTTTCAAAGTGGGCTGGACGTACCTTGTCATGATGAGATTGCGAGCATGTGTGTGTGTGTGTGTGTGTGTGTGTGTGTGTGTGTGTGTGTGTGTGTGTGTGTGTGTGTGTAAGAGAGAAAGAGCAAGACAAAAAGAGTAAAAAAGCGTCCATCAGCAGCGGGCAAGCATTAAATAAACTCTGTGAAATGAGAGCGCTGTCAGCACACACATCAGTGACATCGAGTGTACTATTCGTCTACCACGGACCTGTCTGCACTTAGTGCACACACACACACACACACACACACACACACACACACACACACACACACTCTATACATAAAGCCACAGCCATTCATGCACACACATACACACTCCATATGTACACACATACACACACACACACATATATATATATGTACACACACATACACACACACGGCTCGCTGTCCTCACTCCACAGGCCCATGTTGACGGAGACCCACCAGGGGAATGATGTCGGTCGTGTTTCATTGAAAGAAAAGAGAGGAGAAGAAAGGCACTGAAGGCAAAGAAAACATGAAGGAAATCCCGTTCCTAACCACTTCATTTATTTTTCCCTCCCTCTCTCTTTCTCTCTTTCTCTGCCTAGAGGGTCGGTTTTCTCGTTCCGACATTGCCAACAGCCGCCTGTAAAACACACACTATTACCAGGATGCGTAATTTCCGCCAGGGTCCACGAAACGACACGGGTGTGGACAGAGCTGCATTTGAACCCGCCTTTTCGGCGATTGCATTTCGGTCTTCAAACCCCAAAAGTTTCATCAGAAACATGAGTTCATGGGTTTCAATGCATTTTTCTGGTCAGAAACACCACTAAAATCACAATATTGAGTACCTGCATTAGCTACAAGTCGTGCTGCAGACAAAACAAAAACAAACTTGCAGACAGTTGGGTAAACAAAACAAAAAAAAAAACACCTAATAATCGCTTTTAAGTGGCTGAACTTATAGGAACGGTGTTTCCTCAAAATAATTAAAAACTCTCAAGCCTTTTCTGAAAATGTTAACATTAGCTTTAGCTAACTTCTTTACAGTGCTCTATTTTAAGTCATTTATACATAAAATTTTAAGGTTAAAGTAAAAACAAGAATCTTCCTTATTAGGTCTAGAGCCTGGTTCCTTTTGAGGTTCCTTCAATATATCACATCAGGGGGTTTTCCTCACCAATCATCTCTCGCTCGCTCAATTAGGATCAAGTTATAGGGATTGAATTTATACCGAGAAATCCTGCGGTTTGTCATTAATTCGTTCTATGACACAAAAAAATAAATAGCAAATAGCAGCCCTGTAATGTTGCGAGTACAGAAAGTGTGTATGAATACATTCATTTTAAATGATGCCAACGTAAAGAAAAAAAAAGAGCACGTATCGAATGGTGTTCTTTATCGCTAGACCGTCGTCTTTGACATATTTGAAAATCCATGCTGTAAATGGAAGTGGATTGATATTCCGAATTTATTTCATTCTCTAAATGTGTTTTGTGAAAATTTTCATATTTTAAAGCGCTATAGCATTAAAGCTGAATCGATTCGAATCAGGAATATCCACATTTCTCTCAGACGTGTAGCTAACATCTTGCGAAAACACTCGGTTTGGCGAAAACTACACTGTAATTACACTCGCCGTTGACCGCACACCAAGCGACTGGTTCAGCCGTACCGAGAAACATCAACATTTCGTCACGTTTGAACACAAATCTGTCAGAAACGTTTGACTTCCGAACTCGCTGAACACCACAAGAATGTTGCGTGTACACGCCGATACGGAGCGTTCTAGTATTTTTTTTATGAAGACAAACTTTCCCTTCTTGTAGAAAAGTGCCTTTGAAAGGTAAATCTGTTCATCCGGTAGATAAAAGCCTCACGGACCGTGAACCAGAAGTTCCTAAGATAAATATAGTGTAGATTGCGTTTAGTTCAGAACCAGATCCAGATTTATTTTCGTCTTAAAATCTAAATATTACCTTTTCACCTATGCCGGTTCTTGTACTTCTTTAGATTTGTTCAATTTTTGAGGATGTAAACGGAGACTATTGTTTGAACTTATTTTAAAAATACATTTCAAAACCATGTTTCATGTGAAAACGAAAAGAAAGAAAAGGACACGATGCTGAGACTGAAACTCGAACCTGATGTGAAACTGCGGCCTGGCTAATCGAACGCATCTCTGTTATTATAAAATAAAAAGGTTTCGAAGTAATTTGTTGTTTCAAACATTTTTGAACGGGAATAAAGCAGGTTTTTTTTCCAGAGCTTTGTCAGATTTTACAGGGCAGTAAAAAGGGCGACGATGGAAGAGTTAAAAGAAGTCCAGTCTAAACAGCCGGAGGAACGTGAGGATAGACGAGGCCTTTCTTCTCCTGCGTAGGGGGTAAGAGGGCAGCGGGGCATCACTCTTGATCCCTTGTTTCCTTTTCAAACCATTGCTTTCTCCGTAACTTTCGCTTTCAGGCTAATCTCTTCCTCTTTAACCTTTGCTAACTAGCTCTTTTGCTAGGTCTCTGCTTTTCAGTTGATTACACAGTGGAAAAAACTTTCAAAACTTTCAAGAAAAACAACAGTATTAGTGCTTCAACATATAAAGTTTGTTCCTTTTGTGTGTTGTCGATCTAGCTACACAATGTTTTTAGCTAGGTTTTATGCTAAGTGATGTTGAACCCGTATGTGTTCAATGTTTAAATTAACTTTATGAATTAAAGGTTAAAGTCACCTAGTAAGGGAAGTGGTTCAGTTGATCGAAAGGTTGTTAGTTTAAATCCCACCACCAAGAAAGCTTGAACAAGGTCCTTAACCTTCAATTGCTTGGTTGTATAAATTACATTATTTTAAGTTTCTCTGGATAAGGACACCTGCTAAAATCCCATTAACGCTCTTACTTAAAGATTGTCCAATTTAGCATGAGATCATTATAATGAACATGAAGCTAGCGTTTCCTGAGAAATGATTTAAACGTATAAAACAGAGTAAAAAGACCGGGGTGAAAGAAACAGTCCTCAAAACTCCAAGGGCATGTGCTCTCCACGCTCTGTGTAATGAATTTGAACATAATGGCCTGTAGTTGTTTTGATAGGCTCTAGTGTGTGTGTGTGTGTGTGTGTGTGTGTGTGTGTCTGTCTGTCTGTCTGTCTGTCTGTCTGTCTGTCTGTCTGAGAGATAGAGAGAGAGAAAGTAATTGTAATGGAGGGTAAGATGGGGCCTGTCTAAGGCACCTCAATTAGTCACACTGAACCTGTTCCCCCGTAGACCACACACACACACACACACACACACACACACACACACACACACCGCCTGAAAGACATAATGTCTGTGCATAGGCACTGAATATCCTACCATAAAACACAGACACAGACACACACACACACACACACACACACACACACACACACATTTCATGGTGATAAAGTCCTTGGTGTCAGTGCACTCTCAGCACCATGCTAATCCTTGACAACACATATATCTCTCACAGGAAGCCGCTTCCCAAACATCAGGGGCCTTGGAGCCGCATTGTAGGCGAGTGCTCACACACACACACACACACACACACACACACACACACACACACACACACACACACACACATACACAGCCACCAAGGCTGCATCTAACAGCAGTTATGTCAATATACAGTCTCTCTCTGACGTTTTCATCAGTCACAAACTCACACACAAGGATGTCCTCACTTTACAAACAACAAACAGCTGTGTGTGTGTGTGTGTGTGTGTGTGTGTGTGTGTGTGTGTGTGTGTGAGTGTGTGAGTGTGTGTGTGTCTGGACAAACAAACAACCATTCACAGGCACACACCTACACAAGACAGGTGTCTACCAGGCAGATGAAATATCTTTCTGCACTCTCTTTTCTGTATAAATAGCTGTTGAAGGACACTCGATAAAAAAAAAATGCTGTAATGTTTATTAGACGTAATAAGCATTGAATTGTGTGCATTGTGTTCGGTGGGTTTGGTGTTTGTGTTGTGTACCATGTGATCGCTCTATGTTAAAAAAAAATATCACACTTATGGGAGACAGATTGTCACACAAATATGACTATTAAACTATAGTACAGTTTAACTATTCTTAGAATAACCAATGGCTTGATTTCAGGCCAATCAGACATGTTTATAACTGTAAAGGATTATCGTATCCTGTCATTGGTTTTGTTTAAAAGCAAAACTTTCAGGTATAATGTAGAAATCTTTTGGCATGTACATGACATGTAATATAAACCAAATGGATTTAGAGTGTACATTGCTATTAGAGTAAGAGGCTGTGATCCCTGTTAGAGAGTAACGAGTAGATAATTGTCAGTGAAATGACTGTTAAAAGGTGTCACTCTCTTTTGCAGGAGGTTTCAACTGGTCCAATGTGTATATTAGTAAATGCAGTAAGAGTGTGTGTGACATGATGCAGCACCCCCTGTGACAACTCACAAAGTCGTTAATTCATAGTTTAACAGCTTACGCGGCGGTATTAAAAAGTTAAGAGACTGGTTCCGTTACAAAAAAGGTACTTTATTTATCTATGTTTCAAAACTATCACCTTCAAAATAGTCTCCTTGCACAGCAACACAGTGCTCCCAGCATTCCTGCCACTTCTGGATTGTGTCCTTGAAGTCTTCATTTTAATTTGCACTGGATCTCCGCAATGGTGTCAAAACAGCGACCTTTGAGCTGGATCTTCATCTTCAGGAAGAGGACAAAATCCCAGATCTGGAAAGTAGGATGGGTACAGAAGTAAGATTATGTGGACCGGATCATAATGCACGAGTTGCTGAATGGGTTCTACATTTTCCGGGGTTGAGCTCGTCGAAGGTCTTCCTGATCTCTCAGCATCTTCCAGCGATGTTCGTCTGCTCTTGAAGAGCGCATGCCACACGAAACACCGTCTCGTTGCATCGCCGTATGTCAAATGTATGTAATGTCAAACGTAATGTCAAAAGGCACTGCACACAGGCTTTCACATTTATACCTGACTGGGACAATTTGGATTGAACTCATTGGAAGTCTTTTTAGGAGCATTAAGACTTGTGACTAATGCCATAATTTGAAAGAACATTTAATTAAGGTTAATATCCTGAGGAATGTGAAAACAGTGATTCCTGTGATAACCCGTGGAGCCAGGCCTTGGCTTTGTGACCATTAGTGAGCATTAATCATGACATTTCTCGGTCATGCTTAGCTTAAAATTGCAGCATAGAGCCATCTTGTGGTCTCAAATACCTGCAGGGCAAAAGGTTGAAAGAGTGTGGTGGTTGGGGGTGCAGTGGTTAATGAACTATCTTGCAATGGAAATGGGAAAAATGATTCCATCCTGGATGAATTTATTTGACATTTTCAGCACATTGTGTGAATCGTATAGTGTGGCCCAGGCATCAGAATTTGTTTCTCTTTCTTGTAGTGAGCCCTTCATGGTAAGAAGTACAGAAATGATTGCTAAGCTTAAGATTAAATCTTGCTGAGTTTTATTTTTTTGAAAATTTCTGTAAGAAAGCAAAACATGTGCAATGTCTTTGTGAAAGTGTAATTCTGCATGTTGAAAATGCAAACCTTTCTGACATTACCCAAGCCTAGTCTTTAAGGTATCATCTTCTCACTATAATGACAGAACGGAGTTTGTGTAGAGCTTACGTAAGTGCTATGTCTAAAAACGTTACTCTGGAACTCTTGCAAAAACATCGCCTCAGACTCTCAGACAGACAGGGTGAGGTGTAAGCACGAAGCGATTTGATGTGACCACATGAGAACTCTCCAGAGGCATGAGTTTTTGTCAAAAGATTGGTTGCATCACCAGGGCCAAGTGAAGCATGAGCGAAATCTTGGAAGTCTTAGAAGTCTTTGCAGGATGCATTCTCAAACATGCTATCCCTTACACAAGCTACATAAACAATAGCACGCCTTTTATCTCGGTTTAAAGCGTGATGTGGAGGCGATGAGGGTTGATTCACATCACAGGGCCTTTTACAGCTCACACAATGAGGTGTTTTCTCCCACCGGAGTCTAACTACCAAACCTCATTAACCTCGATTCGCAGTTACTGTAAGACCTTCTGTGCTTTATCTGATGACGAAGAAGCCTGTAGTGTCTTCAGCTGGATTTGATTGTTTTAAAGGGCTTTGAATCATAGGGAATAAATAAAAGGCATTCTGTCTGGGAATAAACCAAATGCATGATTTCAGGTCCAACAAAGACATCTGGGTGAAAAAAAGTCTAGGTGCAGATTGTGTTTTGAAGTCTATTCAAGTTACATGGTACATGTAATAGAAAACAAATGGTTTAAGACACTTAAGGGTCAGCGTTGCTAGTACAGTGATTCCTGGCGAGGAGCAAATAGAATTGCAGATGCCTATTCGAGTGTTAAAAGATGCTGCTTTCTGCAGCCTGTCTTCAAATGTCCTTATCAACAAAACAAAAGTGGACAGCATTATTGTTCTAGCCACACATTCTTATTGAACTTTTTCTAGCTTTCCTTGGTTAGTAAGATTTGAGTTGGTTTGGGTATAATAGTACTGTTAATTATCTGCAGTAGTAATTTAGCATGGAAGGTCCTCACAAAGACGGTTCTGTATGGAAGGTCCTCACAAAACAGTTCTGTATGAAAGGTCCTCACAAAGACAATTCTGTATTGAAGGTCCTCACAAAGATTGTAAGACAAACTGCTCTAGTGCTTATCAGTTTGAGCTGATGGCATAGCATTGTGTGTGTGTGTGTGTGTGTGTGTGTGTGTGTGTGTGTGTGTGTGTGTGTGTGTGTGTGTTTGTTTAATGACAGATGTCTTAATAATCAGGTTGTTCTTTTCACAAACAAAGACATTTGCACTCTTTGACCATAAAATTGGCATGTTTGACATTTTGAACATCCCATTCCATATTTAATCCCCATTTGCTGTCTAATAACTTTCACTCTTCTGGGAAGCTGTTTCACTAGATTTTATTGAGATTTTGTGCTCATTTAGATAAAGGGTGTTAGTAAACTCAGGTACTGATGTAGGTGAGGTGAGGAGGCCTGGTGTGCAGGTGTAAGTGTGTGTGTGTTTGTTTAATGACAGATGTCTTAATAATCAGGTTGTTCTTTTCACAAACAAAGACATTTGCACTCTTTGACCATAAAATTGGCATGTTTGACATTTTGAACATCCCATTCCATATTTAATCCCCATTTGCTGTCTAATAACTGTGTGTGTGTGCGAGTATGTAAATGAATTGTCCATGCTTCCTGGGTGTCCCTGTGTCTGCATGCATTCTCATGTGTGGGACTGTGTGTGGTTTTTCCAGTGTAATTCTTTTTCACGGCTGTTTGAGTCGCTGCCTCTGTCTTTACAGGCTTCATTGAGACTCAGTGGGCTGCTGGTTATTACCACACCACGCAGGTGTCGAAGCCAGAAAGGAAGTATGTGTGTGTTCTGTGTATATGTGTGTGAGTATGTATACATACATTAGATCAACAGTACAGATCTGCACTGTTCACTTCAAGAGTTCTTAGCCACCCAATGTATTAAAAGAACGAGAAAGGAAGTGGGTTTTCTATTGTACCGGTTCAATCAATAACCCGGTGTTATGCTAGGATGCAAGATGAGCATCCCAAAAATGAGAAAAATAAAACTGTGGTAATGAACTGTATACGATGTACACGAAGCTGTGGAGAAGTCAGCATTTTACAAGCTTTAAAAAAATTTACAGATAAACCATCATCTAGCTAAGTGGGCTTGACTAGCTAGTCATATATATATAAATCATAAAGAGTAACAACAGATCTGTATTAAACCTAAGATGTATTTTCGTTTATCTTTTCTGGAAATGTATGAAAAACAATTCTAGCAAACTAGGACTTGTTTAAGTTAGCTAACTTACTTGTGTTAGCATTTTTTATTTATTGTTGATGTTCACTACAGTGTAGCTCTACTAATCTACATAGCTAAGATTATGGTTGTTTAAAAATGGATTTATTTGATATCGAGCACCAAGTGAGGCATCCCCTTTACTTCTTTAGAAGGCATGAATTTAATCTAATTTGAAAATGGCCGCTAAGTTTAGTTTTGCTAGTGTGCTCTATAATGCTAAGTCAGATTAGTACTGACTACAGTAGCAAGGCTTATAACAACCAGGCAGCAAGTCAAATTCTTGCTCATTGGTTATTTACAGGTAATTTTCACATAAAAACATGATTTTCTGAGGTGAAATGTTTTTAATTTTTTTATATTTCATATTTTCACTTGAATTGCCTTTGCTGTTATTATTAACTATCTATAATTTCAAGATCATTTCTCAGCATTTTTCCAAACCCCTGATCAGTACATTTACTCGTGAGTGTATTTTGTTAATTTTTAACCACTGATAAGTAAAAATGCACCGCAGACCCGAAAAAAATGCCTCAGAATCGGCAGGGTTAAGCGCCGGCTCCCTCACGTACCAACCGAAGGCCAGTTCAGTGATTTACGACAGTCACTGGAGATGATTCGTTCCCAGTAAATCTCTGGCTACCTCATGCCGGACAGGAACATGAACATGTTTCAAATGAAGCCATAAAAAGGCCTTGTTCCAGAGTTGCTGAAAAGCCATAACTTTGCCTCAGAAGACGCCGTGTCTTTCCATAGTTTGTTCGGGTTTTTTTTTCACGTGTTCTCCCAACACTCTTCGGGCGAGCTGAGAGAAACCTTACAAGGAGCATTTGTGAAGGATTGCTGCTTATTTAACACATTTTTGAAGCAGTTTCTCATCTTCAAAGCGGTGCAGAAGCATCAGTAGCCCCTCAGCTCTCGGCAATGAGCACTGCTTTATCCTGTTG
>MU579904.1:6227019-6245145 GCA_024362625.1 Silurus asotus
AGTCATGAACAAAACTGAATTTCATTTCCTGGGCTTATACATAATAATAACATCTTATACATAGAGCAAGCGTCATTTCTATCTATCTATCTATCTATCTATCTATCTATCTATCTATCTATCTATCTATCTATCTATCTATCTGTCTGTCTGTCTGTCTGTCTGTCTGTCTGTCTGTCTGTCTGTCTGTCTGTCTGTCTGTCTGTTGATTGATGATTGAACAGACTGTTTTGAGAAATGCACTTACTGATTTGCAAATAACTGATTTACTGAAGTTGCTCCCAAGCAACTGAGAAACACTGTAGTCTAATGCTAACTCCATCTTTTTATAGGATGCCATTATCTTTGTCCCCATGGAGATCATCTATCTGTCCATCCACAAATGTGTGCCTATTTGTTTGTGTGTGTGTGTGTGTGTGTGTGTGTGTGTGTGTGTGTGTTTGTTGCAAATTCCAAATATATTTTCCCGTATCCAGTGTTTAAATCACAAGGCCCATTGTTCACACTTAAAAAAATGAAAGTCTCCATCAAAGGTCCCACATACTTGAAGCAGTTTGCAGTATTTTCTTATTAAAAAACGTAAGCGCAGATGCTGTCACACGTGCGAGGCATACGTCGATAAGGTCACGAGGGTCAGAAGTGCACATGTACCTCCTCCCATCATCTCCTCTCAGGAGGAGGCCGCTTTAAAAGGCCCTTCACTCATGAGACCTAACAGCTGGGCTCTCCTCATTCTTTTCCTTCATTAAAACACATGAAGTCACACGTTTTACGCTCCAGCGTGTGGACCGGTGCTTTTCAACACTCCGCCTCGCTTGTAAACAAGTCTCTGTTCTTTTACAGCAGGAACCAATTCTACATCCAGTGAGCCTTTCTAATGACCATGGCACCTGTTTCCATGAACACTTTCTGAGCAGGAACACTGGTGCGAGAACAGGTAACCCTTATGCGGTTCTTAGAATAGCACAAATACTGAGACTAAATATATGGAGGCCCGTGTTTAGCATTTTCATCTTGTCCTCTTACTGTACATACCACTATGGCAATGAACTTATTTGAACTTCACAGCTGGAATTCAACCGTGTTGGGACATGATGTGGACCAGGACAGAAATCTTACCCAGCATTAGATATACAGTACAAAGACACTCATATGACATGGTGTAGGGGAATAATCTGTATATGTTTATAAGTTTAGCACTTCAACTATCCATTCCAAAATCTGGATCTAAGCCAAAAATGGGTGTGGCTTAAACCAGAAAACCATAGCTAAACCACAAGCTTCAAAATATATACAAACTTGTAGTTGAATTCATTTTTTTCAACTAAAATTCCCTTTTATTTACTTATAATTACAATGATTGACCCAGAGAAGGGGTAGTGTAATCATAAGGTCATAATTTGAAGTACTACCAAGCCTCCATGCCTTTAAGCAAGGTCTTAACCCTCAAAACTTTATTTGCTCTGGATGAGGGTGTATGAAATGTGAATGTAAAAGTGTTCAGAATTTGGTGGAGGAGGTACAGTAGTGGTTAAGGAATTGGATTTTGGCTCCAAAGGTCATGAGTTCAAATTCAAGCCACACCAGCTGCCACTCTTGGACCACTGATCTCTGGATAAGGGCATCTGCCAAATGCTACAAATCTTCAAATAAAAAATTTCAATTTAGAAAAAAGGAATATATTTATCCTAATATTTATATATGACGTTTGGTTTTAATTGGAAATAGTCCAAACCAAAACCTGTTTCAGCATGACAAGGCCCCTGTGCACAACACCGGCTCCATGAAGATCTTCTTTACATATGTTGAAGTGGAAGATCCCGCTAAAGATCTCTGACCTCAACCCTACTGAACACCTTTGGGATAAATGTGAATTGTGACTGCACCCCAGGCCTCCTCACCTCACCTACATCAGCACCTGACTTAACTCACAGCTTGTGGTTGAATGAACACAAATCTTCACAAAATGTAGTGGGACATCTTCCCAGAAGAATGAAGCCTATTATAACAGCAAATTGTGACTAAATGTGGAATAAGATGTTCAAAGATCATAGGAATCTTATGCTCTGGCATTCTTGGGTAAGTGAGACAAAAAGAATCAGCTGGATTAGACCCTGGTATTGACATTGTACCCATTGTACCCATTAACTTTGAGCTTCCACATAAAATGTTCTTGTTCATTCTTCCAACTCGTCTGAGTTATGATCATGATGACACATGCCATAAAAACAAAAGCAACTCAACTTGATCCAGTGGTTTTCAGTCTAACCATCCTGTTCTTTCAGAGTCTGTGTATTTGTCTTTCTTTCACTTGCGAATGGGCTACATTTTCTTTTTTTTACAAAACAGGGAGCTCTTTTGTTATAATTTATCTGCTAAACTCTTCTTTAGTCACAGAGATTAAACGAATGATGATCTGAATTGTTCTATTCTTTCGCTTTGATTCCGTCTCATGTGTGAGTCAGAATAATGAATGAACAATATGCTGCGCTTGTATTCTCTGATTACTTACTATCTGATGGTTCCTGTGGACATCAGGGCTCCTTGTGACGTGTCACAACATCAAAACAGGAAGCTGTTTGTACTTTGTGCTAAAGTCATAATGAGACGTGTAACCAAAAAAACCACACCACAAATAAGGTTTTGTTCCTCAGTGGTGAGAGGAGTCATGGACTGTGACTGTGCAATGGTTCTGATTATTGTCCTGATGCTTTGGACACGGTTTGAAAATTACTGCAACATGCCGGCGTCTGTGGAAAATCCGGACATCTTACATTATTAATTTATACTATAGACTGCTTCTCACCTGCTTCTATAGAGCTAGACCTTCTCATACTATACACTTGATATTATTGGTCAATTATAGACTTGAATTGAGAACTTTATACTCACATACAGTGCCATACTATAGACTTGATATCGATTGGTATTGTATTGACTTGATCTCAGCTGATACTATAGACTTCCTCTCACTTTATACTACTGACTTGAATTTATCTGCGGATCCTATTGACTTGATCTCTTCGGATTCTGTAGACTTGAACACACCTGATACAACATATACCGTAATTTCCGGACTATTAAGCTCACCCATATATAAGCCGCACCCACTGAATTTTGACAAAGATTTTTATTTTGAACATAAATAAGCTGCACCTGTATATAAGCCGCAGGTGTCTTAACTGAAACTAATGAAATTTACAGAGGCTTTAATGAAAGACAGTGTCTGTTACACGGCTTGTATCTAAACAGTAAATTCTGTGATTTAATATAAAGAATTTCATTGGTTCACCTGAACCCCGTCAATTTCATTAGTCTAATGTTATGGGGTTCAGTTTTTTGGCATTAAGTTTGTGAAACCGGGAAAAACTCAGGAAAAATCCATAAATTAGCCGCTTCGTTGTTTAAGCTGCGGGGTCTAAAGTGTGAGAAAAAAGTAGCGGCTTATAGTCCGGAAAATACGGTATGTTTTTTTTTATTTATTTATTTATTTTTTTTTAAGATGCTATGTATTGATCTTATCTGATTCCATAGACTTGATCTCAATTGATATTACAAACTTGATTTTATCTAAGGATTCTATAGACTTGTACACTTTACCCATACTGCTTAGAGGGCATAGTTTTGGAGTTTTGGAGTTTCTGATGTCACCTACAGTAGAAAATGATATTTACACACACACACACACACACACTTATACATATACTGTATTTATATGATCATATGAACACACTTGAATTTGATTGATGCAGTTACTGATTAAAGGCCTCTGGATTTCTGAGCTATGTAACATGACACAAATCTGCATCTGGACATTGGACCTTCTCACAACTTTCAGGCCAATTATCAGTTTTTTTCCACAGACCCCTTGCTCAGGAATATGTCGTATGTTTGCACACCCACACAACTAAAAGTCGGCGGTATAAAAGAGAACTAATCTCTGAGCTTTAAAAGTTTATTTTTACAGTCTCCAGCTGCACTTATCCAGACTAGTGTGTGTGTGTGTGTGTGTGTGTGTGTGTGTGTGTGTGTGTGTGTGTGTGTGTGTGTGTGTGTGTAAATAAAGGGGGAAAAAAACGAGGCAAGGATGTAAGAAGAGAAAGTGGGAGGTGAAAAGTATTAAGGTGTGGAAAGACATGACGTGATGAGGGGAGACAGATGAAAAGCGAGAAGTAAGAAAGTGGACATCCAGCGCAGATGCTCATCTGTAGATGACTGACGATAAACTCCAGAGAATGATGCTGTTTGTGAGAGAATGAGGGTGGTGTGGGGGGTGGGGGCTAACATGTGGCTATCCTTTTCTCCAAGTGGTACTACTTACTAAAACGTTTGTTCTTGGCAAAGGTGTGTGTGTGTGTGTGTGTGTGTGTGTGTGTGTGTGTGTCTGTGTGTGTGTGTGTGTGTGTGTGTGTGTGTGTGTGTGTGTGTTTGAGTATGTGATTTTGCTTTCCACACAAGGCTACAATTTGTCTGCTTTACAGAGATCGATAGCTAAATCAGTTATTATTGAACTGAAAAGGAACTTTGGCAGCATGTATTCATGAGTCAGCATTTTTAGTCAGGTGGTACATTATAACCCTGTTATTGTACATAAGAATGATCCTATTGGCTTGAACAATTAAATGCTGCAATATGTGTAAATTATACCAAAAATTAAGAAGAATTATAGTTTTAACCTGTCATTAAAGAGAATGCTAGTACACTAGCGTGTGGATTAGCAAAGGGCATGTTTTTAAACCTATAACAGATTTTTTATTCTTATGTGTGCATAACTTGTGTATAGAATTTGAACCTGAACTTTCCTCAAACCCAAACTTCATCAATAAGAATGTATTCTTATTGATTCCCCCCCCGCCTCCCCCTCAGAGCTAATGGTACTAGTTAGCTTTAGTAATTTTGTGGGTAAAATGAAACATCTAATGTGGATTGTTTATGAGACAAACTGTTGATTGATTTGATTTGGTAGATTAGGTTAAGGGGTAACTGGGGAAAGGGGTAGATTGGGAAAAGGGGTAGATTGGGGATAGAGGTAGATTAAGGTGGGACATGGGGTATATCAGTAGAAGAATGCTGAGGATGGAGCCACCAGGAAGGAGGAAATTAGGAAGACCAAGAAGAAGGTTTACTAGAACCCATAATGGGAGCAGCAAAAGAAAAAGAAGAGATATATATTTATTTATTTATTTATTTATGTAAATGTGAAGTTTGTGTTTTATGTGAAATAAATATGTGCTAGATGTTATAATAGACACACGTGGATGTTGTATGAATGGATATTTTCCTCAGCGTTTATTCATCCAGGACCGCAAGAGGTAAGAATCTGGTTGTTTATCTGTAAGAGGGGTCCTGCGACATGCTAAACAGCTTTGAACTGGTGTTCGGGACAACGTGTGGCTGCACCTTCACACCCGAGCAGCAAATCGAGTTTCCCACAGGAACACTTCCACACCTCTGGAACGCTTCACGTAAAACATGTGGCGGTTTTATTTTATCACCCAAAATGCTCGATTGTGTGCACGTGTGCTTTTATTTAACGCTTTGCCTTGTCTGGTTTCATTTGCCTGGGATGCCCGGGATCGGATGAAACCTGAGCGAAGGCCACGATGGCTCTGGAGAATTTCTACGTGGGCCATTTTCAGAGTTTCAATGTTTGCCAGGACTGAATTATACTTACAAAACACATATTCTTTTTATATTCCAAAAAAACCCTTTTTTTAACATTGTTCTTTTGGTTTTTACGGCTTTTTTGTTTAGAAATTTTTGTCTGGCCAAATACTAATCAGAGGAACAAGCAAGCAAACGAGTAAGTTAGTTAGTTAGTTAGTTTAAATTTCTCACAAGTATTTGAGGCTAGGTTCAGCAAGCAAAGGTCAGCAATAATACAGCATACTTGAAGCACAGAGGGTTAAGGGCCTTGCTCAAGGGCCCCAATAGCACTGAATAGGATTATACACTGCACTAAAAGTAAAACCTGAGTTAAAGGTCTGTGTATCATGTATGCTACAACAATTGAATTGTCTCTTGATACTGGTGGCACCATGGAGAACAAGCAAGTAATGAGTGAGTGCCTACACCTGTGTGTGGGTCATGAGAAGCTTATTTAAACCCTCTTGTTTTTCCTTGTTTGGTCCACCAAATTTTGTGGAGATTCACTTTAAGCCACAAAGGTGTTAGTAAAGGTGTATGTGAGGAGGCCTGGGATTCAGTCAGAGTTTACATTCATTCCAATGGTGTTCAATAGGGTTCAAAATTAGGAGATCTTCCATTCCAGCTTATAGGTCATTGTCCTGCTGGAGCAGGTTTGGGTCTTCTTATTCAAGCAAAAGGAATATTTCATGCTAGTGCACATATAGACATTTTTAATTTTTTTTTTTTACAATTGTGTGTCTCCAAGTTTGTTTGTGAAGGAATGACATATGGCTAAAAAAACCCCAAACAAACCAGGTGTCCCAATACTTTTGCTAATGTCCTAATCAGCCAGTCAAAAACAGGGTGGTGTAGCTACAGTACCACAGTGAAGTATTTTTTTTTCCAATAAAATGGAAATCACAGGAATTAGATTTTGTAGTTCTTTATTAAACCATTAAACCACCATCTCTGATAACCAGCTCAGTGGTGTGTGTGTGTGTGTGTGTGTGTGTGTGTGTGTGTGTGTGGGATAATGCTAAAGCTGGCTGTTAAGTGCTACACACTCTCTCCTGAGGCTCTGTGGATCAGCCAATTGTGAAGCTGCAGGTGAAGAGATTACACAGTATCATCCATTAGAGCTCCCATGGGGGGTTTATGAAATACAACACAGCTCCTCTTTTACACACTGTATACCACACACACATTTTGTTAAGCCACCACACACATGCATTTGTTCAGAAGTCAGAAAACAAAATATAAAATCCCCCTTTTTTTTCCCCCTTCCTGATCCCACTGACTTATTGTGTGTGGCGCTGGAATAAGGTGTGTTTGTGTTCTTTATAATAAACGTCTGTTATTGAGGATATATTTTATGGCAATCAAAGCTACGTCGCCGGTATATTGGGTCAAGAACAAAGTTTGAGGCTGGTTTTAGTTACAGCAAAAAAATAAATAAAAAAAATGGTAAAACAGACAGTTTCTGGATGAAACTGTTGAATTGAGCGAAAGAAAAAACGATTTCATTTACTAATGTAATAAAAGGCAGCAGTTTGTATTTGCTGGTCTGATGGTTCGCATTCAAAATATTTAAAAAAAGATCCCGTTGCTATAAATCCATGAATCGTACATATTAAGCATGGATTGAAAACGAAGACATGGACTACACTCATGTCTCAATCAGTAAACAGTTGATACACAACAAAGAGATCAGTATTGGGACACGACTTTTCCAACCATTCTTTCACTTGAAGTAGGAGACCCAAACCTGTTCCTGCATCACATTGCCTCTGTGCACGACGCCAGCTCCATGAAGATACGCTATCCATGATTCGGCGTGGAAGATCTCCTGTTATAGAGAATATACTATAAACTCTACTGAACACATTTGGAATGAATGTGAATGTTGACTGCAACAAACCCCTCCCCCCCATAACCTACATCAGTACCTGACTTTATTAACACCTTCTGGCTCCTCTGAAGGTTTCTGAGTTTTTCCTCAAATCTATCACCTGTGGATTGCTTATTAAGACAAACCTATAAAAATATATATTTTTTTAGGTTATTTTCATTTAAAATATCCCATTTTTATTTCTCTGAGCAGTTTATGAATTCATGATTGTAGACAATGTTATTTTGTGAATTCTTGCCAATTCATGTGCTAATTAGGAGTGTTTATGTCTCAGAGGTTAAGGTGTTGGACTTATGATCATGAAGGTTGCTAGTTCAAATCCCACCACAACTAAGCTGCCACTGCTGGGCTCTTGAGCAAGGCTCTTAACCCTCGATTTCTCCGTTGTGTGAATTGTGTTGCGTAATTATAAGTTGCTCTGTTTAAGGGGGTACAAATGCTGTAAATTTTATGATGAACTCAAATCAAAGTAAAACATGACCGAGATACGAACTTAAACAATAACACCATAACAATGAGCCGTTTCTTTTCATTGTTCGGATTCAGATTGGTTTGATTTACACATACACAAAAAAATGGCAGCAAAATTCCTTTTCCAGTGTTAAACTTTTACACATCGCGTCAAAACCCTGCTTTTCATTATGTCCAGTCGTCGTGATTAAAGTCGAACGTTGAACAGCGGCCAGGTGTGATCCATTTGTTTGATCCAGAGTTTTGTTTCTTTGGCTCATGATTTTGTATAATTTTTTTGGAAGTGGAAATAAAGATCATCAGTGAGTGTGTAATTAAGATGCCACTCGGATACATTGGATTCATTATAATAAGACGGAATAAGCCAAAATCCATGCAACTGTTTAGTGCAAATATGTATAATATCCGTATCCAGGACAGTTATGTCCAATGATTATGATTTTATCTCTTTCAAACTTTGGCTTCATGAAGATTTGGAGGTCAGTTTTGGAACAGAATGCCGTCAGCGAGCCCCTGATGCTCCTGCGTAATCCTGACAAATACGCAATGTAAGAACTCGCCGTTTCAGAATTGTGTTGGAGTCGGAAAGATTCAGCCTGAGTGGAAGAGCCGCTAATTACACAGCTGGGGCTGATCGAGATAACTACTGTTAATACACACACACACACACACACACACACACACACAGATTTAAAGGATTATATTGCAATGAACATAATTAAAAGTAAAAAATTTGGCCCCAAAGGCGGTGACATGAGGTTAATTAGGTTCACACACACACACACACACACACACCTCACATGCTCAGCGAAGCGCTTTATAAGTAGCTGCGTAAATGTTTGGCTTTGCACATAATCCTCTTTCTCCACAGATGTAACCTTCATCTCTCATGTCCTTCTTTCTGCTGATATTTTACTAAATGCTCTCAGCTTTGCCTCGGAGAGTTCCAGCTTTGGATTGTGCTCAAAACAAGTAGTCATGAATATGTGAAAACTTGTGGTGTAACGTCTGCGCTAATAAACATTAATTCCTCCTCATGTATTTCATTTTTTCATAGTCATATAGTGCATATGGGCAAATAGTTTGTGGACACCTGTGCATAAGATCATGTGCATACGGTATGTGCTTTTTCAATAAAATTGCCTTTATTTGTCACATATACTTTACAGCACAGTGAAATTTGTTCTTTGCATATCCCAGCTGGGGTCAGAGCGCAGGGTCGGCCATGATACGGTGCCCCTGGAGCACAGAGGGTTAAGGGCCTTTGTTTAATGGCCCAAAAGTGGCAGCTTGGCGATACCGGGGCGACCTTTCCATCAGTAACCCAGCACCTTACCCACTGTGCTACCACTTCCTTTTTTTAACCACTTTTTGAACCACTTCAATTCCACATTGAGTCCCAATTTGCTGTTTATAATAACTTTCATTCTTCTAGGAAGATGTTCCACAAGATTTTTGTAGATTTAATTCATCCACAATGTTAGTAAAGTGATATATTGATGTAGGTGAGGTGAGGAGGCCTGAGATGCAGTCAGCATTGACATTTATCATTGTTCAATAGAGTTGAAGTTCTATAGCAGGAGATCTTCCACTCCAATCTATGTAAGGTATATCTTCATGGAGCTGGCTTTGAGCATGCTGTCATGCTGGAACAGGTTTGGGTCTCCTAGTTCAAGTGAAGAAATAAATGTCATGCTACAGCATCCAAAGACGTCCTTACAATCGTGTGCTTTCAACTTTGTGGTAACAATTTGAGGAAGAACCTCCTGGAAAAGTCAGGTGTCCAAATACTTTTGTCCATATCGTGTAGGCTGAATTTAGAGTTTCTGTTTCCCTGATTGCTGATTAGTGAGAAGTTGTCGATCACTTTAGCTGAGACTGTGGTTGTTCCAAAAAAGATATCTTTTCTATAGTAACATCTCAGACGGAGACTCTCAAAGACCAAAACACAGACTGCTTTGTTACAACCAGAGACATTTTCCACCATGTTGAAGTCTTCAGGACTTTCTGTAACGGGTCAAACGGCTTTTTTTCAGTTCAAGAAAGAGAGAAAAAGCAGACTGGTGAGGGAACGACTCAAGAGTGAAGCCGTAATGAGATTTGACTCGTCACTACATGTATAATTGAAGATAGATAAAAAAGACAATACATTGATATTTTTAAATAAGCAGTGGAAGAAGATTATTGACCTCCTTCATTGCTACAAATACTGGGAATAGTTGCAGTTTTACCGCTCCATTATTTTTCTATAACAGCACGCCCCCAAGTGGATCATTCTTCACTTTAAGATTTCTAAGAGGTGTTTTACATTATGATGATGATGATGATGATGATGATTATTATTATTATTATTATTATTACTAGAAGCTAAAGTTTAGAGACTCCAGCCATTTCTTTTGCCCTGCAAATGAACAAGCGCTATGCTAATTTTGTGTCTTTGAGACGTCTTTTCTCACGTCTTGGTGATGCGAATGCTGCTTCCTGTGACGACATCAGGAGAAGATCTATTTCCAAACAGATCTTTGCTTATAAGAGAATCACATCACGTTCAGCTTCATCGCCTGCAATACAACAAGTTCATGTTTACCTCCTATATAAAACATTGAGGTGATCTTCTAGATCTTTCTCAATACAAGAAAAAAAACCTGTGTAACCTTTTGAACCTTTTGTTTTCGATCAAATCCAAACTTTTCAGAAACCAAAATCCGATTCTCTCTTGGCTGGCCATGACTTCTCAGGTTCTTTCCCCTCACAACTCCAGAGACGTTCATAAGTTCATGAACAAGTCTTTAAGATTTTAGCTACATTTGCCTCAGTCATCATTTATCTCCAGAACAGGATGTCCTTGTTTTTTTTTTTATTTCATTTTTTTCAACCAACAAAACGTTTCTCGTCACATCTAGCTCGGACGTTTCCCGCCAGACCAACGAGACTTTGCTACAATTTCGCTTGGCTCGTGTCGACCACGTTGCGTCTCCCATAAAAAAAAAAGCTCCACACGCAAAAAAAAAACCCTAGCGGCAGATTTATCATCTTATCGATGCGCCAGTGACAGTTATGAATGATGAAATCCAGTTCATGCATAAGGATGGAAGGTTTCCGACACGGCTTTTGGTGAGCGTGCTGCTCAGAGACAGGTGGTCGAGATCATTTCTAAAAAGCTCTGGCAGTCTGCTTGGAAAACAGCCCGGTTGTATAAGTGATGGTTTAGATGCAGGTAGGAGAAGAATATAATGCACAGATGTACAGTAAGTTAACAAAATCTGATTTATCAGGAATTGCATCTGCACGAATCTGTCGATTAGGTTTCTAGTAAATTATACGCACCCTCACGTCGTTTCAGCCGGGATTCTATTTAAATATCTTCCACGAGTGTGTATGAGTGTGTGTGTGTGTGTGGCATTGATGGGGGTATAAACAGATTCTTAATACAATCTGCATAAAATCCTAACTATGGGTTCAGGATCACTCGTCTTTCCATCCTTTTTATTTCTGTAATTGTGGAAGATTTTGCAATAATGTGACCTCGTAACCTGACCTCTTTCACAACATGTGAGAATGTTGTGTGCTAGAAGGATTTAACTCTAAAACTGCTAACAATTAAGGTATGCAGTTGTAGGAAATAAGGTATAAACAAATTTAGTGACAGTTTGGAGGAAAAAAAAAAGCCGAAATCAGTGGTGTCCAAATACTTTTGCCTATACAGTCTATCCTTAACATGCCCAAAAGATCTGTTTTGATTTAAAGTCTTCTTCCTCTTCCCAATTACTGAGTTTTCTATTCGAAGAAGAGTTCATCGTGACAATTGCAACAACAGCCCAATGGTTTGAGGGAAACCGAGCTTGTAGATGTTTTCAATGTCTGTATGAAACGGATAAATATTGAAATTAGAATGGAAATAGGCCTGATTTAGTGATCTAGTGTGATCTAGTGTGATCTAGTGGAAGGTGATAAATGTAATGCTGGAAATGTGACCATGGCAACAAGAACACGCTTCCTTTCAGAAGAGAAATGCATGAGGTGAGTGAGGTTTGTGTTTTTGGACCAGAACCAAACCAGAGCATCACCTGGTTCAACTTAAATGATAGAAATAGATTTATGTGTGCTTTAGTATGAACACTGCTCTACTGTATAGGCAGATACAGACAGATCCCAGACACAAGAAATAAAGAAGTGTGTGTGTGTGTGTGTGTGTGTGTGTGTGTGTGTGTGTGTGTGTGTGTAAATACATGCCCGGTTAGGGTCAATCTAAAAGTGCCGCTGTGCTCCTGAAAGATGAGTGAGGGATAGAAAAGCAAGACAGGATCAGTGTTTGACGGAGGCGAGGTGACGGAGGTCAGGAGTCACAGATTTGAGACGCGACCCGACTCTGACCCGGGACAAGGCCGAGCCAAGTTCATAACCCAGTGGGAATCTTACAGTCTGTCTGATCCTACACTCAACTCACCTGTCTAACATTCTTCATCTCACACCAGTGGGTCAATGGAACAGTGCGTTGGTGTGTGTGGGTGTGTGTGGGTGTATGGGGGGGCCGGGGGTATGGGGGGTGTGTGCACATGTGTATCAAAGATGAACTGTAAGGAATAAAACACATCAAACATATTTGATCCTAAATAAATCAAATAATATTCAGCTTTTTTTTTGTTGTTGCTTAAAACAGTGTGTTAGAAAGTGTTTATTTTTTTATTTTTTATGACATCATACTTTAAAATTCATCTACAATTATATTTGATGTCTTTTTTTCCCTCTTTCAAAACTCTGCTTAATGTTGGTGCAAACTTTTTTACCTTTTACTTCCGTTACAAAGCACTGAGATCGAAGACGCCGTCCAATAACGATAATAAACGAAACTAGATCACCAATTACTTTCTTACACTATGTATTATTCTTTTTTTATTCATACTTTTTGTTGTTGTTGTCTCTACCATGTGAATGTGTTACTACGGAAACGACAGAGTGAAACACCTGCGATTTGAGCTGCAGCCAACTTTTATTTCAGGGCAACATTTTGAGAATAAAAGTCAACATTTTCTGACCAATCAGAACAGACAATTCAGCACTATACGATAAACAATTTTTTTTTATAACAAATATAAAACACAATTACATCTTTTTGGGATATTTTTCCGATATGGTTTACAGTACAGTATGCATGTAGGTGAGTTGAATTTAAAATAATTAAATAATGTAAAAGCTGATTAAAAAAAAAAATTCTTATACATTATTTTGAGTCTTTTAATATTTAACTTCTTTTACTGTATATTTCTCGATTAAATATAGCCTAAATCTATATTTTTCTTATGTTAAACTTATGTTTTTTTTTTTTCTAAAATAAATTTTTGATATTTATTATGCTGAACAAGCATTTTGGGGGGAAAAAATTATATATCTTTCATTAAATCTAGCGGTTTTTTACTGTAAAACTGTTTTTTTTTTATTTTAAGAAATATTAATATTCAGCTATTATGCTGAAGAAGCTTTTTTTTTGTTTTTTTTTTTTTAAGTCAATATAATCTTTTTAATTCTACTATTAAAAACTATTTTTTATCCCATTCATTCCTTTAGCTGTTAAGTAGGAAATTTAGGTTTTGCACAGAAATCTGAAGAACAGAAAGATAGAAAAGGTCAGGTATTTCGTAAATAGATTAGCCGCTAAAGACCACTCGCAGTGGCCGAAAATGTTTTATATTCCTTCCCAAGAGGGCAGTGTACCTGCTTCCAGCCCCACTTTTATCACCACTGGCGGTCTGGAACATCTGCTGTACTCTGTCATATGTATATGTGCAGAACAGGGGGTCAGAGGTCAACGTTGGCTAATGGAGGAAGTGAGATAAAGGTGAATGTGTAAGAACAGATGAGGATATGATCAACAAAAAAAAGAACCCCGGCCTCTTCCTGCTGGATGTGTGTGTGCTTTTTCTTTTCATGTTTTTTTTATCTCGAGTGTCAAATAAAAAGCTCTTGTCAAGAACCAAATAGTGCAGCTCATATCTGATTAGACTTTGGATTGATCACCGGTTTGAAGAAACGTCCCAGATATGACGACATTCAGATCAGTTATGACAAGACGTAGACGTTTTTTTAGCCGTTTGTATATGACGTGTGTGTGTGTGTGTGTGTGTGTGTGTTATCTAAACGGCTGCCAGTGGGAGGGTGGAAATGGAATAAATCTGAGCGTGAGGGCATTCATTTCATCCAGAGCTTTTAAATCCACACCAGCTTCACAACGACCGATCAAATCATAATATTGTGGCTTGTGGCGTCGTAAAGTGAGGCTTTATCTCTGCTCTAGCCGTCACTGGAATCGCCAATTGGATCAGGCTGCAGGATCACATCTTCGCTTTCCTTTTAACTCCTCACACACTATAGACAAAAGTTTTAGTCCGATGTGGTTCTTCCACAAACGGTTACCACAAAGTTGGAGATGCACAAGTGTAGAGAACCTCTGTGGATGTGGGAGCATGAAATTTTCCCTTCACTTGAACTAGTAGACCCAAACGTGTTCCAGCGTGAGGGTACTCCCCGTGCACAAAGCCAAGCTCCATAATACACATTTCCACATACAATTCCACTGCTAATCTCGTACATGCTTTAGTTCATAAACTTCATAAACTTCAGTGAGATAATGCTTTATTACTTAGGAAATTTTTGCTTTAGAGACTTCACCAAGCAAAAACAATACAAACACGTAATAGTTTTAACTATTGCACATTTTTCTAAAAACATCTTATACATAAGATATTATGCATGATATTGCACACAATCATATAAAGAAATAAATACATGATACTGTAAAGCGATTATACATGAAAGCCAGTGCATCTATTATTGGTCCAGAACTCAGCTGCCTATAGAATTCCTAGAAACGTCTTCATCAGGCTTCTTATCTTTTGGCTTATCTTTCATGTTCTTTATCATCTAAACTGTATTCGTGTTAAATATCGAGTACAAGATTCTCACTTTTAGAGCTCTAATCTTGCACCCTCATATCTCTCTGACTTGCTTTCTTTGTTGTTCCTTCTGGTCGTTTAGTCACTATGGGGTCTTGGGCATACTGCTGGGCTGCTCCTCATCTTCTGAAATTCTCCTTCACAATCTATATGAGGACGTGACTGACCACTTTTACATCATGTCTCAAAACTCATTTGTTTAAACGAGGTTTTTCTGATCAATTTGAACAGTTAAGCAGCTGTTTAAATCAAATGATTGTTATTATTATTATTATTATTATTAAAATATGGTGTGGATGAGTTGGAGTGGATCTTGAGTGTCCTGCTAAAGAGCTTTGACCTAGAAACTTACACACTCCAGGGCACGACTTGAAATTCAGTCCTTTACACAGTTTCATATTGTTACAATTAGTTTTGTAGGCTTTTTTTTTATAAATGTCCTTTTTCATCCGAATTATATATATATATAATTTTTTTACATTTTTGGTTAAAAAATAAATAAATTGTCTCTCCTTGTTTTGGCCTTCCGTCCACGCAGACGTTTTTGTTTTAGTCAACAAAAACGTAGCTTCTTAAACACGTTCTCTTAAGTGAATAAATTTGAAAAGCCGCGTTGGACCGCGAAAATGGAGGCTTTCAGAAATTATGGCGCATTTTTAATCGTTGCCACGACGTTCCAAAGAGCCAGAACGTAAACAAGCGCCAGGTGGAAACGATGCAGGTTCAAGCGTCTTACGTTTCGCTCTTTCGCAGTACAAGGAGCATGAATCTATTTTTGCATATTCCCAGAATTCCTCCTGCTCTGCCATGCCCCCTACTGGTTATTTTCTTTTTTCTTTTAATTCTGAGTAACAAGAACGAGCTTACTGCATGCTGTTTTCCCACATGTTTCACATGTAGCCCTATACATGCACATCTGTAATTCCGGATCTGTCTCTCTTTATGTTTAACTTAATCAAGGCAACATGATATCGGTTATAAATTCCCACATGCGCTACTTTCCGCACGCCACCAGGCATCGACCTGCTGCCTCCGGGTTCATCCTTCTCGGTTCTCACAGACTTAACACTTCTTTATGTGTAAATATAATTTTAATAAGTCCCCATAAGAATGAAAGTGGAGCCATAAAGTGCCTTCGCAAAAACACAGGAGGCTTTTATTAACTCTTTAAATATGTATGCTTTTGATATTACATCACTGATGCCACCTGAGAGGAAAGTAATAAAGGAGAATTGTTATCTCTGTAGGGGGCCAAGCATTGGAAAGACTGTTTATTCAAAATACAACCCACGCACACACACACACACACACACACACACACAAGATATTTTTTGTTCCATAAGCATTGAAGCATAAACCACAAATTAGCATACAGATAAATGTTGTGCTCTTTCCCTCTCTGTCGATCTCCTTTTTCTTTCGTAGTTGCTTTATAGCTTGATTGAAAAGAACACACTCTTTCTTCTGTATTCTTTCCTCCCCTTTTCCGGTGTCTTTCAGTCAAACCGTGGGCTCCTGCTGAGCCCTTCCACAAGTCTGTGTTCAGTTTACTTTAGCGAAATAGCAATTCAATTAGCGCTGCATGCATTACGGCACGACTGGGAGAAAACACACATACACACACACACATACACACACACACACACACACACACACAGACAACTAGTAATCAGTTCAGGGTGTGGCATGTGAAATTCAACTTTCCAAAAAAATGTGGTTAATCCCAGTTCATTCTTGATTTTGCATGGGGAGGCGGGAGGGGGGCAATTACTTTTTTACACATGGCCAGGCAGGTTAGGACAGCATGTTTTTTTCCCCTCAATGAGTGAAATCATCTTTTAGAAAATGCCTTTTGTATTTCCTGGTTGTCTTTGTGTAATATAAAAAATCGGGAAATACTTTTTCACGGCATTGTGCGTTCAGAGCGCTGCGACTTTAGTTCAAAATAAGTTCACTTTATTAGTACACTTATGGAATAAAAAACTCTGGGATGGGCTGTTATAGAAAAATAGTTAAGGTATTGGACTCCATTAGAAGGTCACAAGTTCAAATCCCAGCACCACCAAGTTGCAATGTGGGCCCTTGAGCAAGGCCCTTAACCCTCTGTGCTGCATCATGGCTGACATTGTGTTTTAACCCCCAGCTTCCTAACAACCTGCAAATTCATGGGTGTTGTGGTGAGTTCGAGTTGAACTGATGCTGAACTGTATGTTGGTGATAAGCAGATGTTGTTGAGAAAACAGTAAGAGTTTCAACTTTGAAATGTTTTAAAGTTAAAATGTCCCCAAAATGGACATATTTTGTGAAGTACAGATACGTGAAAAAGCCACTTAATTACAGTAAAGTATTACATTTACTTTCTTACTGTCCAACACTGTTCTATAGAAATTTATAATTTGGGATGTTGATGTGATGGAGGAATTTCCTTAACCAATCAGAATTGAGAATTTGACAACTTTGTGGAAAGTCCGGATTGCGACGCAGGCTTTTATTGTATTGAATTTGATTTCTTTATTTTTAGCATAGTACACGATGTAAATTTTATGACCCGGTCAACAGCCTGCAGTTCAGCAAAACATGTATGTTTCCATGTGAAATCGAACCCATAGGGAGCAAAGCGTACAGCGCTGGATTTCACCTCAATTACCATCAGCGTTACCATGAAACGAGTCTGAAAGCCCAAGATTACTTTTTTGTGTGTGTGTGTGTGTGTGTGTGTGTGTGTGTGTGTGGTTGAAACTCGGCCTGGCGTGGGTGCGAGGTGAGCTCTTGTTTCCAAAAGGAGCCACTTCAGATCAGATAGGAGCGAAGCCAATGTCGGTGAAAGGGAAAATTTTTCCCTCGGATAAAAAGCAATCCGACGTCGACCTTGTTGTTATTCAAAAAGGAGTTGCTTAAGGTTGGTTTTCCAAAAATGTTTTCTTTAAATCCGCGTCGGTGGAAAAGTCGGACGAGGTCACCGTATTGATGTCTGAAAGCTGGAGCCGTCATCATGAAGAACCTGGAACCGAACGCCGAATCCGTCTCGTAACGTGCCACCAAATTAAATCCTAATGGATGAGAATAATGCTAAAGGTTGGTGAAGTAGGATTAGATTTGTGTGTGTGTGTGTGTGTGTGTGTGTGTGTGTGTGTGTGTGTGTGTGTGTGTGTGTGTGTGGGGAAAAAG
>MU579904.1:6245248-6306429 GCA_024362625.1 Silurus asotus
ACACACACACACACACACACACACACACACACACACACACACACAAAACTGATCAGTAATATTTCACATCAGCAAAGGATGGTTTCCCATCAAAAGGCCACACTGGGACTTATTCGCCCACCAACACACACACACACACACACACAGCCCATCTCTGAACTGATGGAAAGCCGCATGCACCTCTTAACTCTCAGCAGAGCTGTGAAAAACGATATCGGCGTCCATAGCTTTCTTTCAGCGCTCACACGCCAAAGTAAAGAGCACGAGTGTTTGGATTCTCTGAGACGGATCCAGGAAACCGCGGCCACTTTGACTCTATAATAGGTTGGACCGTGTGAAGCCACTTTGAAGCCAGCGGAGATCGAGAGATCAGCCGCGCTGGAGACTTAATCACCATCACGTCAGACGTGACATGAGTGTCAGGACGCATAATCGTGTATGGACACACACGGAGACACACTGAGACATATAGAAACACTTATCCGTGTTGGGAGACGTGAGGTTTTTTTTTTCCTCCCTCTGAGCAAAAATCAAAGATGATCGGAAGTCAAAGATGCTTTTGTATAAAAGTCGGTCGAGTGCAGGAAAAGGAGGGATGCGTGGAGCTGCTGACATCTGTGTGAGTGAGTGTGTGAGTGTGTAAGTGTGTGTGTGAGTGTGAGTGTGTGTGTGTGTGTGTGTGTGTGTGTGTGTGTGTGAGTGTGTGTGGCGAGCGGTTTATCAGTCATTACACACAGGCCACAGGCATGCATGGAAACAGCAGTACGCAGCCTAAGGCCTTCTTTCTCGCACAGGGGGCTTCCCAAACAATCAAACCCATCTTTTATTTTTATATGATGACTGAATGAGCGATTTCTCGACATCCTCAAAGTGTGTGTGTGTGTGTGTGTGTAGACCGTAGAATGCCTAGTCTCAGCTCTGCAATTCCGTCCTTCTCTGTATCATTTATCTTTAGGAATTTTTTGAAATGACTAACATTTAAATACAGATTGCGGACAAAAGTTTGTGGACACCTTGCAATAAGATTCTATGTGTGGGTTTTGAACATTCAACATTTAGTCTTCATTTGCTGTTATACTGTAATAACCTCCATTTTTCTGGGAAGGATGTTACACTAGATTTTGTGGAGATTTCTGTGAAATGTATTCATCCACAAGTAAAGTCAGGTACTGATGTAGGTGAGGTGAGGAGATCTGGGGTGCAGTCAGAATTTCACTTAATTCCAGAGGATTTTAGGATTTAAGCTCTGTAGCAGATCTTTCACTCCAACATATGTATCTTCATGGTGCTGGCTTTGTGCACAGGGGCATTGTCATGCTGGAACAGGATTGGGTCTCCTAGTTTAAGTAAAGGCAAAATTTCAAGGTAAGGCATCCAAAGACCAATTGTGTGCCTCCAAATTTGGGGATGAGCAACATATGGCTGGGGAGGTCTGGTGTCCCAATATTTTTGCCCAAATTGTGTTTTTTTGTATCTTTGTATCGAGAGACAAATTCCGTCCACAAACGCTAAATCTAATTCTCATTAGAAAGAGTTACTACTAATCAAGCAAAATGCAATCGGAGAGTTTTTACATCATGATATCTAACAGCCAATCAGCTTTCAGTAGTCACATCGAGGCACTTCGAATTAAATTTCCGTGCGTCTTTTCAGTCGTTGTGTTTAAGTCTAATTTAGTGTGTCCCTTTCTCACATGAAACTTGCCAGCACTTTGAGAACGTAGCCATGTAGACATAAATGAAAACACACTCCTTTGTAATTTATAGTGCCCCTGTGTTCTGTGATATGTACATCTCAGGTGTTGGGTCAAGGCTAAGTACTCTCGAGCAGGAATTTGCGGAATTGAGTGGATCACCCCTGTAATCCCATGAATCACGAAGAGAGCTGCACGGTCAGGGCAGGGTCAAACCCAACGGCTTGCCGGAAAGATACATTTTATGTGCCTGTTTTTGCGGGTACCTGAGGAGTCCATTAAAAACCCCCGGCTCATGAGTTAAGGCCTGAGAACATACAGCATTCTTTGAGAAACATTAAACCAGAACGTCGGCTTGGTGCGCTGCACCATGTGGCTTTTTAAATGGTCTTCACCTTTAACACAGGTTCAGTTTACCGGTTAGGTGTTTGTTCCGGTGTCTTCTGTAGTCTAGTGTTGGCAATGCTAACTCAAAAACAGAAACTAGAGTTCAAATTCAAGATCTATGTGCAAACATACTACTAGCATGTCAGGTCAAACTTTAAATAAGTACCGGATCATAATGCTAGACTAGAAGAAATTTCTCTAGTGGCTAGTGCACCATACAATTTAAATCATAGCTACAAATTCGAACCTGGGACATCCCGATGTAAACAGTTTGTGTTGGCTCAGACCTTATCTGTGATTGGTGCTGCATCAATGAGCAGGATACAGAGTGTACTTATTGTATGCTAATCTGACTCCTAGCTTGTCTGCTTTTCCCCAGTGTTTAGTCTGGCATTGGAGAGCTCACCCCACTGTGCCTGCTGTCTCCCTCGCACTCTCACTTTTACTTAAAGTGGTGTTTGAAAGTAAAGCCACAGGCCATCCGTCAGCGCGAATGAGGGACACGGTTGTAACTGTGGTGGGAAAGTAACTGTGTCTCAAAACAGTCTACCTTTGGAACAAAAAAGGCAATAAGGCAGTCCAAAGACCTCCACAACATCACAAGAGGTTTATCAGTATTTCTAAAAGACTCCAAACATTCAAACGACAGCAATGTTCCGGTGATGGAAATATTTTTTTGTTTTGTTTTTAACCAAGACCTTTCACCGGACAGTCCTTCATAATCAACTAATGGCGGTTTCCCCTTAAAAGCTCATTTCTGGTAGAGAATTTCGGGTAGTTATTTTAATAAATGGCATCTTGTGGTCTGGAACAGTCATCCGTTCATTCATCTTTAGGTCAGGGTCATGGTGGATCTGGAGTCTTTCTCAGAAACACTGAGCTTGAAGTGGATGGGATTCCAGAGTTATTTAGTATGTACACATTGCAGACCAATCAGAAGTTGTAATCCAGATGGTTTTTTTTTTTGTGTTTAATTCTGGTAAGTGTACTGTAAAACTGTAAAACAAGTAAAACTAATCCCAGAATTCCAAAATTGCTAAACAAACAGTCTCACTTTCCTAAGAGTACATATCATGACCTCATAATAAGGTTCCAGCTGACATTTTAGTAATTACTGAGATAACCAGTAATGGACAGCAGAAGCTTTTTTATGGATCTGTACTTTACTAGATTTTCGTTTGGGAAGACTTATTTTTTCACTACATATCAAGTCAAATTTAGATTATTTAGCCTACCTAGTGTACATAGTGTATCTCTACTTTAACTAAAATACATGTTTTTTTTGGATTTCGGTCACTATTGAAGAACACTAACTTATGTCTCCATCAACCAAGCATGTACAATGGATGCTGCTATTGAGGTTTGAGGTGTCTCCCCTCATCTGAGCCAGACCGCAAAACCTTCATGCTAATCATACCCCAGAGCGCTGATAGATATAAAACTGTGTGGGAGTTATAAGTTGGAAAGCACATACAGGGTGCTGAAATGCTGGAATATTCCAGCATGAATAACAGATCACTGTGGTGCATTGAGCTAATAAGTCTGAATGCCACCNCCCCCCCCTATAGTTCACATGGTCCTCAAAACCCAGCCACCCACCCAACCCACACAGAGGACTACTGTATGTGGGGTGTCGGCTACAGGGCATGCATGGTGTATTTGAAATTCTTGTGGTTAAAAAGAACTCCCATCCCTTTGTATATGGAGACCAATGGTATGCTTGATGGTGAAGCCAAGGTTGTGACCCAGACTCGTGGTTCACTCCATGACCTCTCCTTAATAACTTCCTGCCATTAAAAACAACCCAAAGTTCAGCTTCAAATTTAAACTGAATCTTCCACACACTCTCATTCTCCTCATGCTGTTTTTCACGGATGTCCTTTTTGACATAGCTACCCTTTGCATTCCAGTCCTCAGGAACTATATTTATCTCTACTTGTGGTCAGACTTAAAAAAAGAAACAGGTTGCATCTCAGAATCTAAAGTAAACACTACATGCCCTGCCTTCCACTCTTCTCTCAACTCTGCCCCCCCACCGCACCCTCATCTGAAGAATATAAATCCATCAGAGAGGTATTTAAAAACCAAGTGTAGGTTTTACAGCTGCTTCATTTTCTTGTGGACTCCCACCACCTCTACACACTTTTAACCTCAGCAGTTTTGGAGGCCCTCTGGAACCATGCCATGCCACCCCTGGGGCTCAGGAATATCAACCTCAACGTGTTTACAAAATCAAACACAATGGGTTACTATCAAAAAATACAATAACTTTTAGTGAAGATTAAATAGCTTGGACAAAGTTAAGACATGGTTGCCAAGCAGAACATAATTTTCTGAAAAAGAAGCCAATAGGATTGAAATGCATCTTTTCAAATTGGAAAGCGGAGAACCATGCTTGATAGTTACCTTTACAAGTCAGTTTTTTGCTAGTCATGGACATGCTGGTTATGTGGTAAATGCACCAGACCACCACTTCACAGCTTGACCATTGGACAAGTATTGAAAATCCCATTGCTCTAAACTTTAAGTGTTTTAAATACATAGACAAGTACCCAGATATATTAATATATTAGCATATTATATAGTAATTCATTTTTTGAGGGGAGGTGCTGGCTCAGTGGTTATGGCTCTGGGTTACTGAGGGGAAGATTGTGGTTTTAAGCCCCGGGGGTCACCGAGCTGCCACTCTTGGCGCCCTTAACTGCCTTTGCTCCATCGGGGTTGTTATGTGTCTGACCCCAGCTTCCTCTATTGCTGGGGTTGCGAAAAAATAAATATTTCCCTGTGGTATCAATAAAGTATTGAAAAAAAATAAATAAATATTGCTAGCTACTTTCCAACAACTTATCCTTGGTGGTTTGAATCTGAAGTGATTTAAGTGCTTTGTGAAACGCTTGAATTGACCAAAGAACTTGAATGCAACATTGAAGGCAAAGACCTGTCAATATGTTACTATGTTTTAATAAATGACAAATTCCTACAGTTTAACATTTCTTGGAAATTAGAGTCCACAAGCCAAGAAACCAGAAGGAACCAAGCATGAACGTCTGAGGGACCTGCCAATCTCTACAAGTAAGCTGGAGCTATGAGACTTTAATTGCACCAGTGAGTCATTTTGGTTTTTCACCACTTTAATTCAACCTTCAACCTTTAAGTTTAGCCTTGGTGTTTGGTTCTATCTAGGATTCTACAAGTTTCCCATAAATATCCCTTGAGAAACATAACTCTCTGCTCTCCTTTTCAGCCACTCTCACAATTCGTCCACTGCAAAAGATTCAAAACGCAGATGCGTGACTAGTGTTCAACCTGCCCAAGTTCTCCCACATCACCCCACTGCTGCTCCCCACACTGGCTTCCAGTAGCTGCACGCATCAGATTTAAAACACAGATGTTTGCCTACAAGACCAAAAATGTGACCAACACCCTCTTACCTCAGAGACCCCATCACACCTCGCACTGCACCTTGCTGTATGAGACCCTCCAGCACTGCTCGACTGGTCCCACCTTCACCCAAGGAAAGAGGTAAGTATACTTTAAGGCTCTTCTCTGTTCTGGCACTGTGGTGGTGGAATGAAATCCCTTCTAGATGTCCAAATAAGATTCTCTGCTAAATGCCGCAAACTTGTTTTAGACTACAGGTGGCTGATCGCTTTAATTTACCCAGTCTCACTAAGCTTGAAGGAGAACAGCATAAAGAAAACTCTTGCAAAGCACCAACCACTTGTACCATTTAAACCCCTGGCCTTTTTTTTTTGCCTGGCAGTTTTGCCAGAAGTTCTGCACAACACATGGAACCGCAGAAAGGAAAAAAAAAAACCACAAAATTGGTACAATTAAAAAAAATTATGTAAAAAAGAAAAAAATGTGTTTGGCTTTCCTCGCTTTGCTCATCTAAGATTTTATTGCATTTTTTCTCTTTCTGTACGAGGCTATAATTACACCTCTCTGTTTGCTCTCCAGTTTTTTCTCCTCTATAGCACTTTGGCTGCCCTACAAAACCGGAGCCCTGTTCATTAATTAGTTCCGCTGTTCACACACCGGCCAACTTCCTTTCCTGCAAATTGCTTTCTTTCTTTCGCTCATTCTCTCTCTCTTTCAAACTCCCCATCGCTAGCAACTAAACACTGCCAGCTCTGATCTTCATGGTGCTTGCTTGTGGCAGGGTGGAGAGGGAAAGATTGACCACGGGATGAGCCGAGGGAAGGAGAGTGACGCAGGGGGGGACGGGAGCATGCTGGGAATCCCGCAGGCGTTTCAGGGATGAAGACATCGACCCGAGCCGAGTCCTTTAGGAATGAGCGCTCGTGCCGTTGATGTCCATGATATCCATCCTTCCACGTCTGCAGATTTAAACACACACTGTAAGCTATTCATCAGGCTTAGATCATCTCCAGCCACAATCCTGTCGGGTCTGTAATCATCTCTAACATTATATTATTTTATATAATTATTTATGCTCTATTATTATCTTCTCTCTTTTTCAGGCATTGAACATTAAAGCACTTAAACTTCTATTGGTTTTCTTTATTAGTTGGCGGATTACAAAAACAAAACACCGACCTTTTATGAATGAGTTGTGGTTGTTTGTTCAAAAATTTAATTAATGAATTATTTAAATACATTTTGACATTTTATAAATACATTTTTGTTAAATGAGCAATCCAACATGCAAAATTACATTTTTTACAGATATAAAATATGTGCATGTGTTTTAAAGAAAATAAACAAATACAGCAATACTGACGGATAGTATGTGAAAATTTATAGATAATAAAATTATAAATATAATTATAAATAATTGGAAAAAAAAAAGCTTCAATGGAAAAACCAGTCATATGTCAAATTTATGAAATAAAATGAATTGTGATGAAATGAATAAAATCAAATATGATGCAAATAAAAAAAGAACAAAAACGCATGAGAATGAATCTGTACATACATAAAATAAAGGTGCCAGCAAGAAAATAAAGTGCCTCTGAATCATTATGGAATAATTAACACTTATACTTATATGGCTAAATGTATTGGGACACCCAACTTTTTCAGCTATATGCTTTTTTCCCCAAACTATTACCACAAAGTAGCTGGTAGAAGGTACATAATTATATAGGAGGTCTTTGGATGCTGGAGCATGAAATTTTCCCTTTAATTGAACAAGGAAATCCAAACCTGTTCCAGCATCACAATGCCCCTGTGCACAAACCCAGTTCCATAAAGATCTGCTTCACATGAGTTGGAGTAGATTTCCAACCCTAAAAAATGTGAACACTGTCTGCACCCCAGGCCTCCTTACGTCACCTACATCAGTACCTCACTATACTAACACCCTTGTGGCTGAATGAGGAAAATCTCCACAAAAACTAGTGAAACATCTTCCCAGAAGAATGAGGCTTATTATAACTGGAAATGGGGACTGAATGTGTAATGGGTTGTTCGGTACATATAGTGTAAGTTCTACCCTGTGTAACATCCTTTTGTCAAGCCTTTTTGATTGGTTGTTGTCTTTGTTTGGTGTAGCGTGTTAGAACTGAATTACTTATTATGAAAAAAGTCAAAACGTTCAAAAGACGAGGTTGTCGTGGGTAACGGCAGCGAGGTTTGTGTTTTGAAGGAAACTTCTGCGATCTAGGGTCAGTTCGACTTTAATGCTTCTAAAATCTGCCTGAGTTTGTGGGATTTTGATGATGTGAGAGCGGGAGGCAGGGGATTATGGGATCAAAAGGCAACCGTTCTAATCCTCTCTGTTATTACCCATGATAGCGCTATAAATGACAACACATGGGAAGTTTCTCAGCTCTCCGAACCAGCTAGCGAACGACGACTGAGAGATTCTGCTTAGTGTGTGTTTGTGTGTGTGTGTGTGTGTGTGTGTGTGTGTGTGTGTGTGTATGTATATGCATAGGGATTAGAAATAACATGCACTCTGCCACTCTCAAGCTGTCCTTTTTTCGTTCTTGTCTCAAGCGTTCAAGAGGAACTAAGATCACAGCACTCCGGGATGAAGAGCTAATCCTGGTGTACTTAGAAATCTGCCGGTTTTATTTTTTTCTCTCAATCTCTTTTCTTGATATAAAACCGAATCATGCTGAGTGTAAACGAGGAAAACGATCCTGCAATAATTACCAACAGAAAAGCAGAGAGCCGATTGGACAAGATGCGGCCTGAGATCTTCCTCCTGAGGGAAGTTTGGTCATGTCACTTCCTGGTGACCCATTAAAACAATTGGGGGGATTTGTGTTTCCAGATAAACATATCGGTGAGCAGAAAACAATGTTTTACTTTAAAAGCATGTTTCATATATTACCCATAATACCTTTTTACTTGCAGGTAATGGAATACAACCTTTGAGGTCCCTGGTGGTCTAGTGGTTAGGATGCGGCGCTCTTAAAGCTGCGCCAGTCAGGGAACCAACCCCAGCCACTCTTAGTGCCGGTCCCAAGCCCGGATAAATGGGGAGAGTTGCGTTAGGAAGGGCATCCAGCATAAAAACATGTGCCAAACCAAACATGCGGATAATCCGCTGTTGCGACCCCTAATGGGAGAAGCCGAAAGAAAGTTTAATGAAATTTCTACCTTCGAGCCATGCAGCTTTAGCCTTTTAGTCAGTCGAATTCCACCTCTTCATGTTTACACTGTTAAAAACTTTTTCATGCTGAGTAGCTTAGCTGAATTTGCTTTATCTAAAATGTGTCATATGTTGTATTGCATTGCATTCTGGGTCACAGAGTTCAGCATTTGTCAGCATTTTAAGTTGCTTTACCAAACCCTGACTGTAACGTTGCTAGCGTTGACCATGCTAGCATGAACCTCTCTTTCGGAGAAAAGAAATTGGAGCTACAACCGCCACCTTGTCTTAGAAATAACGAAAACACGGCCCTCGAGCCTCTGAATTACTGTCAGCGTCACTAAACACATCGTAAATATTTCAATATGATAATATTTAATACGTTTCAGGGTGGAGTTTTTGCGCTTTCATGTCTAATGGGCCTCGTCACTCACACTTCCTCGATCCTTCCCTTTTCAGAAAATCGCATGCTATATTCCGCTCTATAGCTATGCGTTTCTGGGAAAAGCATCTTTAGTGGGCTTCCTCCTTTCATAAGTGCGGCGTGGCGTGGAGAGGCCACATTCCTCCGGAGCACCCGAGTGTGCGAAAGCAGAGGAAAGAGCCATGTGAGGACGACACGGATAATCCTAAAAACACACACACACACACACACACAAATAGAAGAACCCCGGATCACCACTTCCCATTCTGACCGCACAGATCTCACACTTTAATACTGCACTGAGAGGAGCCTAGCTTTTCTCTAAAAGTTATGCACCACCCAAGCTATGCTAGCTAATGCTAAAGATTAAAACCAGGTTTCTAAACAAACTCTATGCCCCAGGATGCCAACTGGTCCTTATTAAATTCCATTAATTATATGAAATGCTTTGAGGGGAAATTCAGCTGCAGAAAAATTAGCACATGTGCTTGGCATGTGAGGAATTGCTAATCTGCATCCTGACACTATTAGCATTAAAATACACACTTCATACGTCCAAATGTTTCAAATTTAAGTTGAATATTTCAGGGTGTTTTTTTGTTTGCATCCAAGGTATAAAAGTTGGAGAAGTAGAATAAGACCCACATTTTTTTTTTTCCTCAAATGAGCTCTACCAGTCCCTAAATCTGGCTTTGATTACAGGATTGAAAGAATCCATCATGCCTTATTTGAAGCGTAATACATTTTAACTCGAGCCACGGCCTAAATATTTGAACACGCTGGTCTGATCCTACCAAACAAATCCATGTAAGTTGAGCTACTTTGCTCGACACGGTGCATAATTCCAGCCAGGACGATTGTCAGGCTTCGGCACGAAGGAGTACTGATTAGAGAAGCTCTCTAGGGTTTCTTTTCAAAACAATCCGAGGTGGTGTTTACGTTCTCCGATGAGGAGCGCACACGCTTTTCAGGACAGGCCATCGATTTATTAGGAGTAGTGCATACGCTTTCTTTCGGCTAGCTCGGTTCCAGTGATGAATTAGCTGCTTTGTGGACACGTTAGCATGAGATATGTGTGTGTATTTTGATCAATCTATTCCATATTTTGTTCTCATTGGTTCTCCACTCTTCTGAGAAGATGTTCCACAAGATTTTGTGGAGATTCTGTGGTCATTCAGCTCCAAGGGTGCTAGTAAAGTCAGGTGCTGATGTAGATGAGGTGAGGAGGACCTTCCTGGTGGCTCCAATCTTACCTCCCTTACCTTGTCTCTAAAACGTACTACATGCGCTGTCCCTCTAATAAACTCATTTCTAACTCATAGTTTTATAGATTTTTTTTTCTCCTTGCCCTACGAACCCATCAAAATCCACCAAACCCCCAGCTCATGCCCATCTCTGAATTTCTCCCTGTAGTGTGTTCTCCATCCAAAAAGGAAGCTCAAACCACAATCTGGTCTGTATCACACCGCACTCCGCCCTTTGTCTCTGTCTTCTGGACAAAATTCGACTCGTGTTTGCGATCCAAACCACACGGATGAAAGAAATGCCACCAATGCGATCTTTTCCGAATTGGTATTCGTGTCCCAAACCGCAAACAAAACATAAAGCAACTTCAATAACCATTGCATGAGTCGCTGTGGCGTCCTGCCAAACAGCATCGTTCCCATGAAGCGTTCGCTTTGCGATGTATACATGACCGACATCAAGTGTTTTTTACTTCACAAACCTCTCGAACATCTCACAGGCACCAGGAACTGGGAATAGAAATGGAAAAATGTTTTGCTGTGGTGTAAGAGGAATAAAAAACACACTGTTATTGGAAACATGATCCAGTTGTTTCTGAAAGATTCATCATTTTTTATTTTTATATTTTTTGGATTACACAATTCCACCATTCATGCCATTTCTTATTATTTATTTGTTTGTTTTTTTTCGTCAATAATCAATCAAATAAATTTTTTTATGGAAATGTTTTCACAAATCATTTTTGATGTGATTCCAACACAAATTAATGATTTCTCTGTTTTTTTTTTTTCTCTAAATGCATAATTTTCACATGCAATCTTTCCAAATGATGATGTAATACACAATTTTCCACACAATTCTTTTATTTTCGCATATGGGATTTTTATTTTATTTTTTCAAATACAATTCGTAGTTTCATCTTATTTTCCATACAATTCTATTATATTTATGTGATTTATTTCCCCCTCTTTTACTGGAACAATTTATTCTCATATACGCTTTTTTTTCTTAACATTATACATATGTATACAAATTCATTTTCACGTTTCACATTTCTGCCATGATTCCTTAATATTCACATTTACTTTTTTTTTTATTGACTGGTTTCCTGCACAGATTTTAGCAACGGTATTTACTGCGCTGTGGACGTAGGCATCGATTTGAGGAAGTTTTACACCAAACACACTTTTCCAGGTGCGCTGCTTAGCAATCGTCTTGTATTTCTGTTTATTTTCTTCTCTGTCTATCATCCTGATGAAGAGGGCACCATTAAACATGACCCTCCACATCTGTATGGAATTTATCAGCACCCGTTTTCAAATGAATCAAATCAAAATATGTGACATTTGCCAATTTTTATCTCAGAATTCAATTATTTCCCAAAATTTGTAGATCAGTGACTTAAACAAAACATTTTTGAAAGTTACCAAAGATGAGCTTAGCGGCGTTAACTATGCAGCTTCAAAAATAGTTCCTCAGTTGCACAGAAAACAGAAGCTTTTTAAAAAATTGTTGCATATAAACCTTCTTTAGAATCCGCAAATCACAAGCCATCTGAATAATGTTCCTTATCTCAAATAATTCCCTTGAAAAAATGCATGTACATTAGTTATCTAGCTATCAGTTGCTTGACATTAGCTTGGCGTTGCTTCTATCTTTGAGTAATCGAGAGACAGGCATTAAAAAGTTTTTGTCCCTTTAAAATGCATGTCACCGATCTTGAGAACACATATAAACGTCCACACCTACACACACGATGAAACTCTGAGGTACTTTTCTCGATAAGCGAAAGCCCTAGATGTTTTCTTCCATAAATAAATACTTTCTTTAGAGGTTAAAAGCATTCTCACTGTGCATTAAAACCTCTGAGTTACACAGGAGTAAGAGGAAGCGGCGGTCTCTGCTTCGTCCATGACCTAACTTTCACCCTAATTCCCATCGTTTAGGTCACAAAGTGTTAATCTGACTAATCCCCACCAGACCAATAAACGATCTGGATTCAATCAAACTCCACTCAAGAGTCAAGGAAAGTTAATGGAACAAGCAAAACCCGCAACCTAACCTGTGATCCTGAACACCACCATGACCCTTATGCATTACGCTACCCAAAAGGCCGTCCTGAATTCAACATGTGCGTCGTAACATGGGTTTAATTATTAATACAGCCAGGGTTTATTTTTTATTTTTTTGCCGTTCTAACACTCTATTTTGTCCCCTAGCAAGGTCATGTTTGGTAATCAGTAGTCATGGCTTGGTGGCTGGAAACCAGGACATTAAGGTTTCTAGTTTCCTGAGACAACCACCAACCTGGCAATGCAAGACACCAATAAAAGGAACCAGTATTTTAGCAAAAAAATAAATAGTTACTGCTATACAGTACAGTGGCACTGCCCACCCCTGACTCCCCCTAATACTGAACTATTTCCGATATGTCTTTTCTGTGGCATTTTTGAATTCCTAATTCTGATTGGTCAGAAAGTGTTGACAATTCATCATTGATTCTATGGCCCATAAACAGATTCTTTAAGTATTTACTTGTTAATATGATTTTATTTTCTGAGATTTTCTCAGTGTCATTGCTGTGTAACAGTACGTTTTCCGACATAAGAAAGTCTTCGGGAATTCTTTACTTTGATTTGAAGGAAATACAGAGTCTAGTGAAGGAGTGACTACAATGGAAGTAAAAGGAACCAACTTGTATAAGGTAACTATAAATAGATAAAAAGGACACTTTAGTTCTTAATGCCAAACTGTTGTATTACAGGACGAACAAAACCCTCCAGGTTCGCTGCTGACGTAAATATGTACGTGTCAGCGAAATAGAGGTAGCTACGAATCTAGCCGTATTCTAGATCCTGTAAAAGGGCTACGTTTACACTAATCCGGGTAAATTCGAAAACAGCGTTTTCTGTCTAAAAACGTTCCGTGTCTACACGTTTCGTTTTCGTTTTTCAATCGTTTCCCAAAAGTTGCTCATCCACACTGAAACGTCTGAAAACGCTTAAGTCCCTGTACTGCACATGAGCGAAGCGTAACGTAACACGCTTCGACCGGCCTCATTTCCGCCTGGAGTTTATTCACTTTCCAACTCTTTGAAACGTTGCTGCAATGACTGAAAAATTCAGCATCATTTTCGAAAGCCTCTGTTTTTACACTGTTATTTATACACTTTGGAGAACGCGTTAAAAAGCAACGTTTTTGTTGATTAAAAACAGAGTCACAGTCACAATATGCGTTTTCAAACGAAAACGTATTCGTGTGGACATGCCCTAGGTATTGTTTACAAGGAATAAGTCGTCTTAGTTGAGGAAATCTGGAAGGGGAATATTTCAAGGACTGACCACAATGTGTCTATAGCTGTTTTTTGTTCCCTTTCATCTATTGTTTAGTTCTTTCTGAAATCTATGCTAATAAATGAGAAGGAGTTCTACATTGCATTTTTGTTTTTTTCCAAGCTAGTATTTACATTGATCAATACGTCCAAAGGTCACGCAAAACCCTGCAGCTTATATTAGCATTGCTAATAAACACCTACAACTGGTATGATTGACCTCCTATCAGCCCCCTGGGTTTCATAAGAGCCTGAGGTCACCTCATCACCAGCCTCATAAATAAGTAAGGCTTCTCTGCTTGCAGAACCATTACATACATCTCAGCAGTGCATACAGTGTTTATCTTGCAGAACTATCCAATTTGGAAGAAGAATGGTGCTCGCAGATGCAGAACCCAAGCAATCGGCCCCACAGCGATGCTCCAGTCTAGTCCAGTCCAGTCCAGTCCAGCTCAGGGAGGAGGTCCATTTGAAGTTGAATGGCATTTATGAGAGCACTTCATAAAACCCTGTCAGCTCATATCCTGCCGGCCGTGTTCCCCTCTGACACTCGGCAATGCGTACACAGTCGGGGAGAGGGGGGTTTATAAAAAAAGAGTGCAATTGAGATGCTGGAACAGGCAAGTTAAAGGAAAGAATGTGGGATCTATTATGCTGAAAGAGTGAAGCTGTAAGCCAAGAAGCACACATGGAGTAAAATGTGGCAACATGGAGTGGACGAACATGGAATTAGGAGATACAGTGGAGCACGATGGACTCCGACGAGAGTTGTTTGTGACAGCTTTGGGAAGGGGTTCAAAGGTAAAACCCATGTGGTAAAAGTGTGTGTATGTATATGTAAAAATATGTGTGTATGTATGTATATGTTCATGAAATAAACATTTTGGCTTTTTGTACCCGCCACCCAATCTTATATACACCAATTGTACATCTAAAAAAATTTTACATTGAAAGATTTGGAGATTTTTTTCATTTTAATGGACCACCTTCCAGATTTTCTTTTATGACTAATCCTAATCTGGAATTACGTTTAATGAAATGCCCTATAGAACGTGTGATTAAGGCCCCAGATAGTGGTGAACGAAAGTAAATTTCACTTAAATAAAAGTACAAAAGTTTTTGCCTTCAAATGTACTTAAGTATCCAAATTACTATGATTTATTATAACTCTAATGTTCCTTTTATCATTTTTATCACACGACTCATTAATGATATTAATGACTCAAACAATGATTTTATTGATTTCTATTACAATTATCATGAACCCAAAACCTTCTTTTTTATACTTATAAAAAAATCAACCAAATAATCCCACGTGTTGTGGCGAGTTCCAATCTGGAGTTTCTTCATCGTTTATTCCTCTCTAAATGTTCTGCTTGCTGAACTGATTCTGACCTGTTTGTTCATGCTAAGTAGGTGCCACCAAGCGCCAATCAAATGAAGTAAATTTAAATAAGCGGCAATTTAAACAATCTGATTGGTGGATTGCTGCGTGTTTGACTGGTTACATTTTTATCCACTCATAAATAAAAAGGAACGACCGATTTTGCAAAATGGAGTTGAGTAAACAGTAAGATAACTAAAATTTAGTGAAGTTAAAGTCTCCCCGAATGAAAATACAGATTAGTGGAAAAGCTACTAAGTACAGTAACGAATTACATTTACTCCTTTACTGTACACCACTGTCTCCAGAGTGGCTCTGACTCTACAGTAGCAGCTTGTCAGCAGCAATTGTACACTTTTTCCTACAAGCAACTTGCATCATTTTATTATTATGACCATGATTATGACCTTCTGATGACCTTGCCTTTATGGTTGACCTGCAAGTCATCCAGTGCATCGTGGCAGAGCGAAATCCTCCACATTTTAAAAAAAGTTAATCAAGCAAACCAAAAGGAGATACTTTAGAATATATACAAAATGAAATGGTTTATGAGAACTTAATCTTTTTCAGCTGGTTCATCTGAAGGAACACTTGAAGAATGGTACATACTATATTTACGATTAATTCCTACTTCTAGAGATAATGCTTTCCATCATGTAAAAAAAAAACGCACACTGATTCTTACTTGGAACTTCTCCATTCTTTATAGTATAGTTGTCTAGTCCAGATTTTTCAGTCTACTGTACTTTGAAGGATTGAAACCAAATCTAATGCTCTCTCCAACAGTGATGAAGACAAATAGGTCTGTACTTCACTCCTGTGTACATGGGGGAGCTACAAATATCATGACATCATTAATGGTTCTATTCATCACTGTCTCCTGAAAAGAGCTTCGGAGATATGGACCGTTGTTGCTAGTGCGCTAAGAATGCTGGAACATCCTTAGGAAGTCGCTGTCAAGCTAAGTGGCTCTGGAAATATTGGCCAAAACCAAAAAAGCAAATAAGGAAAAAAAAGAAAAGAACTGTCAAGATCCACCAGCCAGTGGCTAACACCTAGTGGTGCTAATATTTCACTGTGAACTCTCATAAACCAAACACCAGGAGGCAAACCTGTAATATCAGCCACTGTCTTGGGTTCAAAGTGTAAGAAACTGATGGGAGAAAAAAAAAACAAAAGGAAAAAAACCTCTCCTTGAGGTCTTCCAAAGTGACAGCCTTAATTTGTTGACGGTGTTGGACTATAGAAAATGAGTTTGGATATTGAGGGAAAAGGGAAGGTTGGGGGGAAGGGAGGACCCATCATTCACCCATCTCACGGACAATTGCAACGTCTGGATCTTATTAGCGTCGTCTATTTTTAATATTCCTAGCAATCGGTCATTTTTTGTTTCTTTTCCGTGATGGACGATGTGGTGAAATTTCGGAACGAGGTACGTATAGTGACCAGCGGGTTGTTCTCGTTTGGCCCCGTGCCCTTTCCTATGATGATGCGCCACAATTCAAGGTCCCGTTGAGTCCTAATACAAGACGGCCAACTGGCGGACAACTTAATCGCAAAGAAAACATACAAAGCTCATTCTTTATCTTCAAAAATGAAACGTGCTGAATAGGGTTGTCCTGTCAGCACCGGAATAGCCTGGGAATTCCTTTTTGGATAAAAGGAAGTCTTGTGAGCATTGCATAGTGGACAACGGACGCCTCGGAAGGTGGAGTCATCCAGTTTTTTGGAAACCGCTCCAAAAAATCTTAATGCGTCATGTTTAAAATGTTGCTCCAAACGAGGGCAGTTTGGATGAACAATTCCCGAGGGCACTTTTTTCCAGGAATTGATATCACTTGAGTTATTCCTGTCTGGCTCAAAAGCTAGAAATATGAATTATTATTTTTATTCATAAATAGCATTTGCAAGATGTTCGCTTTGAATTTCTCTCACTCTGGCTCGTCCTCTTTGTCTAGTATGTAGAATTGAATACATGCACATATGAACGATGGAATTGGAAATGGGTGGAATTCTGCTTCGCTGCACAAATGTTTTCAATAAATCCTATACCTCCATTTGATGTGTAGCCTGGCTTAGCGCAGAGGCCGTGGCGTGTGTTCTCTTCCCTCTCTGCCTCTCACACATTTTTTCTTGTTCTCTCTTTCCATCTCTATTACGATCATTTCTTATTTCGTTTTTTTCCATCTCCGTCCTCGTTCCCATGTCCTGTATTGTCTCACTGAGAATTCATGTGGAAAAGTAAAACACCCCCAAAATCGCTCCTATGAAGAAAATATCAACAAATTCTCTGGTATTGTCCCTTGTTCTCTTTCTCTCCGTCTCTCAGCATCGTTGTTTCCTCATTGATTTTGACTCTGACCTTCCTGTGACCAACAGTAAACCAATCCCCAGAATGAAACACACCGCAGGGTGAGTTTCTGGATGGATGATGTAAACAAAAAAAAAGTGAAAAGAACAGGATAAAGGGTAATGACAGTGGTTTTATAATTGAATGCCAGGAACAGGAACTGTTAAGAAAATTCAGTGTAGTCACATGACCCAGGAAGCAGTGACCACAGAGGGCTGTTTGTGTGCTTTTTGTGTAAGCTATATAGATTTAGCGCACCGATGCTAGACAATGCCACATATTTAGCAGAAATAGTTTAATGTACGCTCGTAGAACTGGCGTCAATTGTCATTTGTGTTTGTCATTTTTTGTAACTTGTTTGTAACATTTGCTTTACTGTCATTTCTTTTCATTTCTGTAATTTATTGATTCTGTTCATAATACCTGTAATTTAGCTCTGTTTTCTTGTCATTTGTGTGGTTGTTCCTACTGTAATTTTGTACTTCCTGTAATTCCTGTCATTTTTGTGATATGGCATTTATTTGCTTGTCTCTATTGTAATTTGTCATTTTTGTAATATAGCTTTTTGTGTTTTTTTAGTCCTTTCTGTTATTTGTCTTTCTGTTATATGGCACTTTTTTTTTTTTGTTTACCCTTTGTCCTTTCTTGAATTTGTCCATTTGGTTATTGGTTCCTATTTACTAGTCCCTTCTGTTATTTGACCTATTAGTAATTGGGCACTTATATAATTGTCCTTTCTGTAATATGGCATTTGTTCTTTGTCCTTTCTGTACTATGGGACTTATTTAATTGTCCTTTGAGTAATTTTCCATTTTATATACTTGTCCTTTCTGTAATCATTAGTCGCTTCTGCCCAAATGGTCCATTCTTATAGACGCTGTTCTATTGGCTGACAAAGTGGTCACATGGCATCACAAAGCAGTCAAAGATTCATTTCTTTTGATCTAGTTTTTTGAAAAAGTGCTATTTAGGAAGCCTTAGAACATAAGATCTGTCACTGAAACATTAAAATCATTTGAGATGTTGCTACAATCACTCTTTAAATGAATGTTCTTTTAGTTTGAACATCTCTGGTCCAGGTTTGTAATAGATTCAGGATTCCACAAACATGTGCATCATCAACCTGCTTTACAACACCAACTCTGTGTGGATGCACTCGGAGGCACTCACACACACACACATCTGGTTTGCTGTTGTCTTGTTATCATGGTGCTGGGCCGCAGCAGGGTGCAGACGCTCTAGTGGCACTCGGCACGGTTTGATTGATGAGCAGAGATTTTTGCCGAACGGAGTGCTGGATTCCTTTCATGAGGCCTCCGTCACCGCTGCACCACTCATGCCAACACCTGGACCATCACCAGCGGGAGTTTCTGTGAGTCATTTAAACAATTTAATCACAGAATGGACAGCAGTGTAACTATATATACTAGAAACACTCACGCTTTAGCTTTGTGTGTGCTTTTCGTTTATTTTATTCTACATTAAGTCCCAATTTGATGTTAAAATAACCTTCTGGGAAGATGTTCCACAAGATTTTGTGGAGGGTGTTAGTAAAGTCAGGTACTGATGTAGTTGAGAAGGTGAGGAGGCCTGGGGTGCAGTCAAAATTCACATTCATCCCAAAAAGTGTTCGAGAGGGTTTGAGCTCTATAGCAGGAGATCTTCCACATGTGCTGGAACAGGTGTGGATCTCCTAGTTCAAGTGAAGAAAAACTGTTCCTTAAACGAAAAGAAAGCATGTTTCTTTTATGTTTTGCTGCACAACTTACCATAGTATTTGCAGCATACCTGTGAAATTTGTTTTGCATAATTCTTTTGCCATCCAGGAGATGTTTCAGCGTTCACAGAGATCTGAGATTTTAATAAAAAACTATTTAGACACTGTCAGAAGTTTGTCAGCTGTTCTTAAAATACATTTTTAAAACTGGCTTTAGTGTGTGTGTCGCAGAGTGGCAGTGGAAAAGATGAGTGTGAGTGTGTGTGTGTGTGTGTGTGTGTGTGTGTTCAGAAGTGCTGCCTAACCAAACTGTGCTGTCAGAACTGATCTATCCAACACTGGACCTTGAGCCAGCATCCCCTTAGAGGTATTAAATTGCACTGATGAAGCTTGAGTGGTAGCTATCGATTTTAGCTCAGGCGCTAACAGTTTCTCATCTCTCAGCAGCTGATTGGCCATTCAAGCTTCATGATATAAGCACTAAAGCTTTGTGCCACAAACTCGAAAACATCAAACTGCCTCCAGTTCTTGGGTCTCGGAAAATGACCACAGTGTGGCGCTGCTTTTAAACCATGGGCTCTTATCGTTTCTGTAATAAAATAATTGAGAAATAGATATGGTGAATTTTTCGGTGAAGTCGCAAATGTCAGAGAAACGTAAGCACCATGATCTTTAAAAAGTTCTTTTTTTAATCAAGAAAGGATTAAACCAACTTTGAGAACATCACACATTGTTGATTATTTTCCTGTAGGAAGATGCTCTGCGGTGTTTCATTCCTTGCAATTCTATATGGCGTTTGGCAGAGGAAATTTTCCCACTTTTCTTTTTACAAAAGATTCCTATAGCAGAGCAGACAAAAGGGTTAAGGACCTTGTTCCCGAGCTCAAGACTGCATCTTAGTGGTGCTGGGATTGGAATCAGTTCTAAAAGTCTTAACCACTGAGCTACCTCATACCTTACATCATACTAAGGCCGTGTCCACACTAATAAATTTTTATTTCAAATTGCATATTATCTATCTGTTCTATTCATTAAGATTGTGTTGTAGTGTGGACTATGAAAACGAAGTTTCTGAAAACGATGCAGAATTTTTAGTCATTGCCGCGATGTTTCAAAGAGCCTGAAAATAATAAATTGAGGTGTAGCCTTAGATTTACAATAGGACTTCTAAATATAATGGACACAAAATCTTTATTACTTCTTACTAAGCTTTAAGCCACAATGTTTGCAGACATTATAAAATGACCCTGAATCTACAGCTAAAAAATGCTAGTATAAATTACTGTTAGCTTACTGCTAACCAATAACTCTCCAGGTTTAAAGCCATTATCTCCTTGTCAAATAAATGCTTTATAAATATTCCACACATAGATCTATATTTTCATTCAGCATAAGTACGATTTTATGTGGAAAAAATCTACTCTATACAAAATAAAATGAATTAAAACGTTTCTTTCCGTTATGAAGTCACATGAACTAGCCAGGCGTTAAATGTTGCTGAAGCAAATCTATACATGTAAAATCCCATTTCCTGGTTCACAATGTAGTATGGACTTTTTTTTTTCTCTTGCACATCTTTGCTGATCACTAAAGTCTAATGGAGTCTTTTATTCACACACGGTTTAGTCCAGTTAGCGGCACACAATAGAGCAAAATCGGCCCCTTCCTTCCTGTTTAATGAGTTTTTCTTTGTTGAAAAGAAACTGCTGCGGCGGCACTTTTTCACCGCTGCATCTATACTGTAATTTTCCAATTCCGATACACTCGGCAAGCTCGCACTCCCCAAATGACTTATTCTTCCACCCATACAAATAAACCATTCTGCATTTTTTTCCAGAACATTCTTTAATTCTTTAGCTATTCGGAATGCAGGCATCCCTCAGGCGAAGAAACCGACAAAGAGTAAACCGCCGGCAATCTTTAATAACACGGTGAATCAGGCGGCGGTGAATAACTACAATCTGTCATTAACAACAAACCTAAATACGGAATGTGAAGAATGTGCTCAGAGAATTTAAAGCTGAGCAAAATTACCGCTTCTGTTTAATTAGAAGTGTAGTCGAAGGACAGGAACGCTGCTTCAGACCTGAGGCATGGCACATTACCACACCAGGTCATTTCCCATCAATCCAGCATGAAGAAAGCGAGGTTAATTGCCATGGCTAATTACTATCAACAGCTTTATTTTTGCTCCACATCGACAGAGGATTTAAGAAAGCCCGAGGCTTCGCATCTACTCAAAAAGAACGAAGTCGTCAGCTTTAGGCATAAACATGGACCATACGTGTCAAGGGTGATGAGGACACAACGTTTGATGAGATCATGATGCATCCTGAGGTGGAATAAAGAATTGGGTTGACTGAAGAAGGGTCTGCTGTAACTGGGCAATAAACTGTAACTTCAATAATCTCCAATATGGTACCCATTTGCAGTGGTGGACGAAGTACACAAACTATGTAGTTGAGTTAATGTAGAGATCCACTCTGTGAAATATTACTTCATTAATTGTAAAAGTGTACCTTTAAACGTTCACTTGAATAAAAGAACAACAGTATTTGCTTTCAAATGTACTTAAGTATTACTATCATTTATTATAACTATAATGTTCCTATTGTAATTTTACTTAATCACCTCAGTTTATGTCAAAAGATTCGATCGTGACTCTTAACACACTGATCTATCAAGAGAATGATATTAATGACTCAAACACTGATTGATTTCCACCTGTGTTGTGTCGAGTTCGAGTCTGGAGTTTCTTCATCATTTATTCCTCTCTAAATGTTCTGCTTGCTGTTGAACTGATGATGAACTGTATGTTGGTGATCATGATATTACTTATTTTATGATAATATATATATTATGATATTACTCATAATCTTACATTCCAGTGCTCATGTTAAATCTCACTCTCCAGTGTTCTGTATTGTTTAAAGATTTATGATCACACTCTTGATGTCACCCAAATGAGGATGGGTTTCCCGTTTGAATTTGGTTCCTCTCCAGGTTTCTTCCTCATAACATCTAAGGGAGTTTTTCCTTGCCACAGTCGCCACGGCTGCTCATCAGGGATAAACACACACCATCCAGCTTCCCTCTTAAAATTCTGTAAAGTTGCCTTGAGACAATGTCTGTTGTGAAAAGCGCTTTAAACTTGACTTGACTTGATCAGTAGCTACACCAAGCGCCAATCAAAACGAGTTTAAAACAGAGCGTGCGCTCGACCCTGATTGGTGACTCGCTGCGTGTTTGAGCAGTTACGTTTTTAATCCTCAGAAATAAAAAAGAACGACTGATTTCACTAAATGTAGTTGAGTAAAAAGTCAAATATTTGACATTGAAATGTAGTGAAGTTACAGTAAAAGTCTCCCCAAATGGAAATACTTCAGATACATAAAAAACCCGCTACTTAAGTACAGGAACAAATTACATTTACTTACTTACTTACATTTACCGACAGAAAATACCCAATAGAAGCATTCTTTAAAACCGCACCTCCATAATTGTATAATTGTATTACTACACTTTTAACAGATGCCTTGAAAGTCTAGACAGATCACCAATAATCTTCCATTCCTGTGCACTAAAAAGCAAATCTTGCATTTGCTAGGTACTCTTTAAGAGGTCTCTGAGTGATAAGTGATCAGCAGTGACCACAAAGTGTCTCCCTGTCTTTCCATTGCTTTGTCAAACTCCTACACCGCAGTCATATAGGCTATCGGTAATGACATGCTTAATCATTTATACAGAAGAAGAGAACGGAACGGGAAGGGAAACAAAGACGGCGCAAGACAGACAATGAGGAATGGAGGAATGAGGGACAAAGCACAAATAGGGGAAGCAGATCGAAGTTTCTTCGCATGTGAAATCGGACACGCTATGCTCCCATTAGTGATAAATTCGCTTCCATTTCGGTGGTGATACCATACAATTATTTACAGACCCGTTGCTCAATTCAGCAGTCACTGTGCATCCCTAAACCACAAGCATGAACTCTTTACCATGGGCTGATTAGATTCATAGGTGGGAGTGGCAGGAACATTTTTCAAGAAAGCAGCATGGAAAACTATGACCCCTGAAACAAGCAGAATGACTAGGTTTACTCTAAAATCGAGGATGGTATCTGTTACAGTGATCTTGGCTCACACTTTCTCTTTGGTCTCTGAATAATTCTGGATGGATAAAGGAAGGAATTTGCCAATTCTCTAGGCATACGGCACAATCTGAAATGGCTGGTAATGACCGTTAATATCTAATGATAGTCCCTCCACAGCAAGGGCACTGTCCATAAACCAAAACTGGACAAAGCCTGTATGGTCCTTGTCGGCTGGTGGTGTGTTTGTGTAGGCAGTAGAAAGCTCAGCTGAGCTTGCTTGGATGGGGGTCAGAACTGGGATCATGTGCCCCCGAAAACATTCGCCCAACACTTTCAGACATGCACATTTACTGTAGGCTAGAGTCTTGTAAAAAGTTCAAGGCTAGAAAGCCCATGCTTGCTAAATGCTTAGGTTGCAGGTGTGAGTGTATTTGGGTGTGTGTGCGGGGGAGGGGTGTTGGCAAGCAGAAATGTGTGTGTGCATGCATAAGTTTCCAAGACAAGCAAGGCTACATAGAACACACTAAAGTTTCCAGGGCAGAACGGCACTCGTGATTCTCATCCAAGCGTTTCATCTCGTTCTTGTTACAGACTTTGGTGATCTCTTTATTTCTGAAAGGATTGCAATAAAACATAATCATGTAATGGAGCGATACACTCGGATTTTTCCATGAAAACATCAAGACGTGTTAAAAGAACGTGAATAATATTTGACAGCTCTGTGTTTGGAATGAGTCCATCGCATGGTTCACAGTCGGTGTTGCTGAGGTTTGAGGTTAAACGATGCAAATCCTAGCTCAGCACCGGGAGCTGCTCGGATGGATAGATCGGATGGGGTTTCACTTGAGTGTTCGCAGGTACGCCGGCGAACTGTATGACGCTATAAACACGGGGAGTAGAGTGTGAACGCTTCACTGCCCATGCCAGTGGAAACAACTGTGAAAAACGATAGTGTTCGATAGAAGCTGTGCGTGTTGTTAAGTCATAAATTCTTATCTGGAAAAGTGGGATTTCCAAACGCCTGCTTTTTATAGTTAATTTAGACACCAAATTTATATTATTCTCAAACTCTTTAATTAGCCTTGCGTTCATTTAGTCTCTGTTCGAGCCAAAATATATCAGTTTTGGCACTGATTTTCTTTGACTTGTCCCTGTTTTTTAAGCCAGAGGCTGAGAAACACTTCGTTAATCAACAACTCACACATACGTAATTGTTCCGGTGCGGAAATCAACATGCACTGACTTTAGCACAACAACAGGAGTAGCCATTCTTTTAGGACAATATCCAAACCTTAACACATGCCTACACCTCAGCGGATGTGTGGACGGAGTTGTTGTTTCACACATGGGCGCCTTTGCGTCTATCTTTTCAACCCCCAAAATGACTACATCCTTTGATAGGTGTTTGCGTCAGCCCAATAGGGGAGAGAGGTCACCATGTTTAGGCTTTGTCAGCTTCTAAATGCAGCTCTGTGTCCTTCTCCGTGTGGCTCCACCAGCGTTCATTGAAAAGAAAGAAAGGACACCAAATCACTTTGACCTCTTTTGCCAACCTGGGGTTATTTTACTATACCATTTGATTAGGAGGTCATTCTTTTCCGGCTGTTTATCTGTTTTAATTGGCGATGCGTCAACCTCGAACGTCTGGTCATTTCTGGTCTTTTCTGCAACTGGTCACTTTCTTTTCAGAGGGTCCCATTGGGAATGACTGGCTTAACCATTCAGAGCAGCGCCGTTCTGATGGGAGTTACAGCCAAATAAGTCTCAGGACTTAATAGATGTCAGGAGGCCAAGGTTGATCGGATACAAACATCACCTCCACCACACACACACACACACACACAGAGTTGCCGTGATTGGAGAAGAAACCCAGAGCAGACTATCTGACAGTTTGATGACATTTAGCACAAGCTGACTCTCAAAATGAAACTTCCAGTGGAAAGTGACAGCGGTCAAGTTTTGCTGTTTGTTTCTAATTAAAAATAAAACATTGCTTTCTCATGTCATGCTTTCCAGTGACTGTTAACATCATGTTCATGAGAAATAAAGCATTCAAGTAGTTTGGTGAAAGGTAACACTGGTGGTCTGAGAAGTTTCCAGAATGCAGCGCAGTTTTATGACAATGAGACTTGGCTTGGGGTTTTATCAATATATACGATTGATGTGATGGACGAGGTGGTATCAAATGGTTTCAAGACTAATGGACCTAACTGGTGCCATTCTGACCATGTGCGTTACCACGTCTGCGATTTCATCATGGACAGCAAGTTAGAACAAAAAACAAACGTGAAATTTCAGCAAGAAACTGTGCAAATCTGCCACAGAGACGTTTGACATGACACACGTTTGACATAGGACGATACTGCAACGAGGTATTCGAGGTGTTTTGAGTTACACGTGCACTTCAAAAGTGGAAGAACATCACTGGAAGATGACAAGAGATCAGGAAGACCTTCAAAGAGTTTAACCAGAGAAAACATTTTGCAACTTGTGCATGGTGATCGACAGAAAACAATCCACATGATCTCATTTTAGCACACACTTTACTTGCCAGATTTGGCTCCTGCTGAGTTTTGCCTTCTTCCCAAAGCTAAAGATCTCGCTCAAAGAACGCCATTTTGACACCATTGCGGAGATCCAGCGCCAGTTGCAGAGGATGTTTGTACCAATAGTGGCAGGAACACTGGGAGTGCAGTATTGCTGTGCATGGGGACTACTTTGGAGGTGATGGAGTGTAAATGTAGATATATAAAGTACTTTCTGGTAAACAGAGATAGTCTCAAAATGTTTTGCTAAAAAAAAATTGTCAAAAACTACCTTCAGGTAAAGTCCTAATGCTGCCACTGAACGCCAGTTGGTGAACTTCAGTGTGTAGGTAAGAAGATGGTGTAATGATTACAAATTCTTAATCGTCTCACCTTCAGTTGATCATAAAGAAGAATTCCAGTTTGCTAAATGTATCCCTTGCTCTCTCTCGGTTTACTTCTCCTTCTCTCTTCAAGAAGAAGAAGAAGAACAAAAGAAACCAAGAGAGTTCCAATGATTTTAACCACCGTGGCGATTTTAGGAAATGAGCCCAGTCGAATAGAGCTGAGCGATGAACCTCTGCCAGTCAGCCTTTGGCTCGACTAAGAATTCAACATGACAAATCTTCACTCAGACATTCTTAAGCTGCTCTGGCGGCTGTGCCAGCCCCGGCTTGGCGGCGCTCTGAGTTATGATGTGAGCCGGGTTGGAGCGGTACACTTCTTTTTTTTTTTTTCTGCCCACTCGGGTAAAGACGTGTCGTAAATCTATCACAGACATCTTCATTCAGGGAGGCTGCGTGTGATGGTTTTATAGGCAGAGGCTTTGAAACAAGGCTGTAAAGCAAGCAGTGGTTATGAGAAACAATGCCAGGTATGTGTGTACAGGCATAGCACTGTGCCCCCTCATATTTTTGTCTTTCAGTTGCTTAAACCATAAAAACCCATCGTGTAACTATACACCGTGTTTACCTTTGATTCCACTGCTCGGATTTTTTTTTCTGAAAGGATCTAATTGTAAGAAAACAAGCTGCAGGCAGATTTCCGTCCAGCTACATGCAGGAAATATTGGCCGATTGAAGGATCATCAAGTTTTCCCTGCTTGATGTGTGTAAATGTGGCATTCATCGCTAATAGGCCTACCTCATTAATCATTTTGACAAATGCAGAGTACGTACAGAGGTAAGATGCTTGCAGGACCAAATTTCGATGAGGTGTCTCCATTAATGATCACTGGCAAAGACATTTCTTTTCAATGACATCACAATTCCAAATTACCTACAATGATTAGAGTGAAGCGGTAATGTCTAGCACGTGAAATTGAGAATGCCACACAATGGCAAGTATTGAGGTTATTTTAGTCTGTAATTGTAAAGTGTCTGACAAGTGTTCCTGCTCCCGTGTACATTATAGCAAATGGCGTAAGTGCCCATGCATTGCCGTAAACGCTATTATTTGCACGGACCCAGTCCGTGGTCATTAACGTGTGTTTTTTTATGAGGCATTCACGGCCCTCTGGAGATGAAGCTGATGGCGAGCGCTCTGAACGGCTCCATTGACTGCGCCATGCAACTCCCAGCTAAAACCAACAGCAGAATTACATGCTTTAGTGAGCAAGACTCCTATAAACTAGTCCTGAGAGAATTCTTGGACCCTGGCCCTCGGTGACTCTGTGTCTCAGACTGCTGTGGGATGGAGGAACAGGAGTACTATGGAAAACTGGAAAGGGGGGGCCACAGAGATTATGTTGCTGTTGTTTTCTTCTCTGCATACCGCAGCATGGAAGTGAGGGAAGTAACGTTATTTGGAACTTCCAAAGACAACAAAAGACAGGGATTTGTGACAACAGAAAAAAAAGTTATTTCAATTAGACTTTCGAATTGATATTTTTTTACCCTTGCCAGCTAAAAAACTGAAGTCAATTAAGAGTGAAGCCAGAAGCAGTGGACCATGGACGACATGGTTCGGTGGGGATTTCCATTCCGAAGCACATGCCCTTTCTTCTTTTCCCATAAGCCGTTGTTCACGACATGGTCCGAATCTGTTGGGACGAGGCCCTTTCTCCCTCATTAGGGTCCCTAACTAGCCCTGTTGGAGCTCAACCTCATCTATCAGAGCACCTGATTGTTCTTGGAGCAGCCTTTTATCGGCGTGGGGTCATTTTGCTGTTCCTTTTGGGACTGTGTTCATTTGTTTTTTTCCCACTTTGTGATGTCTTCGGGGGCCCTATTAGTGCCCAGCTCAGAGTGTCTCTAAGGGTGATGGTGAAAAAATCTGAACCAATTACCTGTTAACCCAAGACAAAGAGAGAGAAAGAATAGAGAGAGAGAGAGAGAGAGAGAGAGAAAGAGAGAGTAAGCGAACAAAAAGAAGGATGAGAGATGCAGAGAAGGAAAAATGTAAGGAAAGTGAAACAGCAAGGTAAAATATAAGATGTTCTCCAGGGAGCGCCAGTTTGTTATGAAATATGGCCATGCAGTTGAAGGTGCTGGGAACTTCATCTCTGCCCAGCAATCCCATGAATTATAACAGGCAGTGTTGAGGCAGCAGGGGCCTGAGAGGCAGAGAGCGTAACCCTGAGAATGGAGCTGCTCGTATTCACCAGTCGCACTAATTGGTCCAGTTGGCTGCTGTTCCTCAGCCTGGACACACACGGCTCAGTTTATTGATCTCAGCCTATATTGGGATGCCTGACTGGTCTTTGAGCTGCACTAGGATCCTCCGTGCACTTAAGCTTTAAATCGGGGCTAGCAGACTCATTTTAAGGAACACACCATGACATTACACTTCGTCCAATCAAGTCGGCTAGACCCAAAAAATCTGTCCAGTGGACCAATACACACTTTATGACATCTGCAGGAGTTCAGGATTAGTGCTACCAGGGAGGTGGCAGCTTAGTGGTTTAGACATTGGACTTTGGATCTGAAGGTCATGAGTTCAAATCGATTAACTCCAAAGCTACTCAGTTGTATGAATAAGATAAATGTAAGTCGCTCTGGATAAAAGTGTCTGCCAAATGCTGTTTAAAAGCATATATTTATGAGAATTTGTCTGTTACAGGTGCCTTGTGTAGGTATTTACCCTCCCTGAACTTTTCTCCATATTCAAGTGATGTGTGGAGTGAATTATAATCATGTGGCTTCACAAAATATCTCTTAATTTGGCCTTGCGGAAAGAGACGTACATGTTTATATGTATAAGTTAATGAACAATTCCGTATTATTATTATTATTATTATTATTATTAATATTATTAATATATATACAGATGGTCAACAAACTACGATGGTTCAATTGTTAAAATAAAAAATAAATTACGTTTTGGGCAGCTTATGCTCTGCCCCCTGCCTCATGAACTTGTCCAAGTGCCATGTACGAGTTGGTATCAAAAAGTTTGGAGACTCGTTCTGTTTACAAGGAGGTACTTTATTTTTCTACGTTTACACCTTTCAAATAGTCCCACCGCACAGCAATACAGCGCCCCCAGAGTTCCTGCTACTTCTGGGATGTGTCCTGGAAGTCTTCTTTTTCTAAGCATGTCAAGCTCCTTCTGCTGTTTGCTCTGGATCTCCGCAATTGTGTAAAAACGGCGACCTTTGAGCTGGATCTTCATCCTCGGGAAGGGTTAAGCTCATTGAAGGTCTTCCTGGTCTGCCACTCAAAACACCTCCAACGACTCGTTACAGCATCGGCGTATGTCAAACGTATGTCAAGTTTTTTTGCCCAGTTTCAGTTTCATGCAGAATGTTATGCTTGCTCTTTGTTCTAAACGTGGCTGTGGGGATTTGTGTCTATCCAGCTACAAAGCACTAGTGAGCTCAGGCACTGATGCAGGGTTGGGAAGCCTCATGGGGCAGTCCACTTTTCAATCTCAAAGGTGTTCAGTGGGACTGGAGGGTCAAGGTTGGGTTTAGTACACTTGACTTTCAACCTTGGCAAGCCATGTTTACCTGGTGCTCACACTGTGAGCTCTTATTTTCAGTGAATAGAAATCTGAATGCTTACAAGGATACGTACGAGGATATCATGCTTTTTTGGGAAATGTTTGGGAAAGATCAACATGGTCAGGTGGCCACTACATTTTGGTCAAATCATGTTTTAGACCACAGTAGGGTTTCCTTCAATGCCTAAAATATATTTCATGACAATGTGGCATCACAATTCGTTTTTTTTTTCACGGGATGACAAATGAAATGTTTGCGGGAAGTTTTAAAGTCGAACCCAATTCTCAGTTCAGACTGCAGGTGAACAGTAACAACATCGACAATTTTAAATCTCCAGATGCAAAACTGTGTGTGTGTATATGTGTGTGTACTGTAGTACTGCAGTCACTCACCCATTGTGTTTAATAGAGCGTGGCAGAACTCGGTGCATGAGAACGCGACTCTAATTAAATCACCACTCGTTTTCTGCCTCACCGAGGCCACTTCACTGTGCTGTCAGATAATCAGTCGAACCCTCTGCAATTACACGCTCCCAGCAGACGCAAACGCTACCTGATGGCGGGTCAAATTAAGGGCCTGGCCAATTGCTGTGAGCGTTTGGAGCTGCTCGGTTTAATTCGTCGGCGTAGGGGGTCGTCATAACCGTAACTCATACACACACACATATACACACACTGTTTGAATTTGTACGTATGTGAAAAGGGATTTTTTTACATTTGTATATGTGTGTTTCTGTGTTGTGTGACGTCTCCCACCCACTCAACCTTTTACCCACTGTCAACTCTAATGAATTTTTATTGACTGTGACACTCAGAGCACAGGAACAATGACCCTCTCCCCCACTTCGAACAGGGCGAACTCGCACCACACAATTCACCCGCACATCTGTCCCACCGGGTGGGAAAGGACGTGCCGTTCGAAGTCGAAAGTGTGTCTGCTTAGTAATAGTGCGTGCCTGCATATCATCACGGCTCCAATCAAGTGAGAACGAGAGAGATTCCCACAATAAATATGCCACGCCATCAGTAACTAATCCTATAAAACCTCAACCAAACACTGTTTACATGTCTGGCTGCTATTCCACAAATTCCTTGATCCGGAACCACCTCTTCGATTAGCCATAATTCTAGCTGTCAAGACCCTTTGCCCCTTCTCGTCCCTGCTGGGTTTTTTTTTTCTCAAGCGTTAGCACTGTTTCCTCACGAACCCAACATGGTGCACTGCTCTCACCTTCCTACATAAATATCAGACAGCCTCAGGGTCTCGGTCCCAAGTGTTTGTGTAGCATCATCGACCCAAAAGCACCACGGATCACAAATCCGCTCGATTTAAGTCCTGTTACTTATTCAGTGATTTATAAACCACACATTATGTTTTGTCCAAAGCTTATCTCACCAGAGTGCGCCTTTAATGCCTGTAAGCCTCTGCGGTCTCTCCGGGGCTGATCGCAGATCAGTTGAGATGCAGTTTTAAGCCTGTAAAAGATCGAGGCAAGTCCAAGCGAACAGTATGAGGATTTTTGAGGCTTGGAGAAATTCTTAGCGTCAAGAACCAGACGGAGAACGGCCGAGAGGCAGATAACAGATAATCCTGTGAACATGTGTGTTATATATGTTTGAACACCAAATCAGCTCGTCGTGTACATAATCGGAGTCTGGATCATAATTGAAATTCATAAGATGTATATCAGAATGTTAATGTGTCGAACAAAATTCAAGGCTACATCAAGATCATCTACACACATCACATGCAATCACATGAGGTGAGTATAGATTATGATTCATAGATAAGTATTCTATATTTCTATTTCTATTTATTTAAATTATGCATTTTTTTAAGCTTCAAAAAACTATACTAAATACTTTCAATTGTAATTAATTCAATGTTTACACCATGTGGTTAGTTCATTTTTTTATATATTTTTATATATTATAGATTTTAATATATATAATTATATATATTATTATTTAATAATTACTACTCTAATTCGAAAAAAATGGGTAGAAATGTAAATAAAAACTGGATGCAATGATTTGCAAATCTCATAAACCCATATTTTATTCACAATAGGACATAGAAAACATCACCACATGCAAAAATCCCTGGAAAAGTACTTTTCACTAAAAAGAATCAGCTGGAGGAACTAATTAGGTTAACTGGCAGCAGGTCAGCAAGATGACTGAGTATAAAATTGATCTTAGAGAGGCAAAGTCTCTCAGAAGCAACCAGAGGTTTAATTGTGGAAGGATTTCAGAATATATAATTGTGAAGAACGTTGAATATCTAATCATTCACACCATAGAGTATAATATCATTCTTAGTTTCTGAGAATCTTTCAAAAATTTCAAAAAGGACCTTCTGGCCCTCAGGCAGGACTGAATAAAACACCATGGACTCAGAAACACCTCAAAAAATCCTACATTTCTCCTAAAATTCACTGTTCGTACTGTGCGTTCTCTCAGTTTAAGCATTTTGTGACCCTATGTTCCACTATGAATCAAACATGGCGTGAGATTTGCAAATATGAGATCGTTGCGTTCTGTTTTTATTCACATTTTATATTTTTTTACCAATTTTATTTTGGAATTTGGATTGTATAACACGATGCAGTTTTAGTGCCAGATGAATTTTTTTTTTAAAGTCTAAAATTAAGATTTAAATTGCAGCAATACGAGAATAAAGACGTAAAATTTTTGAGAAAACAGTCGCACGCTGGCGTTGGACTCCTTCAGGATTGATTTCATTGATCGTTATCCTCATAGTCTATTAAGAAACAACATCCCCTCTTCGGATAGCATGCAGATGTAATTATTGATATCCTTTCAGTCCACCACTGGTCGCCATTTCAGACTGCACAAAGGAGACAATTTCCTCAGTGTCTCTGATTTTTTTTCTTCTGAATTATTTACGTTTCCCACAAAACCGCTGCGTTTGCTAATTATAACTCGGTCAAAAGACAATTTCCTCATCGCTAAATCGTAACCTAAAAAAGGATTTAACCAAATCCTCCACGTCTAGTTTATGCAAAATAGTGAAACGTAGTGAAACGTAGTGAAACGTTTCTCAGAATTTTTTGATTTTCCTCAAAATATTACCACTTAAATCTCAGATTGCTATGACTTTAATTTTGTCATCTTTTTAAATATGAAATAAAAATAATTTATTGCCATTTAAAATGATTTAATTTAAATTAAAATTTAATATATATTATATATTTATATTGTATGTACATAAAGTGCTTTGTTTTATATTTATATTTTGCCGTTTTTGTGTTATTTATATTCTGGATGACCTTCGAGCAGTTAATAGCAGTTTAGAACTGCAGCAATACTGTTCTTGTGTGGAATCGATAGAAATAGTGGGGGAATAAAATCGAGGCTGCTAATGCTCCAGTTGACCTCTGACCTTCTCTCTTTCTCTCAGGGCCAGCAGGGGCAGATAATGGCTTCCATGAAGGTCCAAGGGGCCCTGTGACTTTTGAGCCAAGCATCGTCGGATTGGACGTTCGGTTAATGGGGACCTGTCACTTGTCGTCAGCTTCGATTAGGAGAGCGAGACCCTGTGTTTGTCCGTGTTTATTAGTTTGCCATGCGCTGAGCCGATCTGCGTTTCATTATGCGCTTTCTGGAAGCACCTCCTCGCAATTTCTGAGCGTAGGGCCTGTGTACGGATTTCCATCAGACAAGCTCGTATGCTTTTGGTACTAAACAGAGCTACATGCTTTCTCTGTGAGCCCGAAAAATACGAACAACATTCTGGAAGCAATCCGGTGTAATTTCGGTGTATGTTACACGAACATGAAAACCATCTGAGGATCCATGTTTCATCTGATTCAACTCTCGTTGGTGAGAACATGCGCTGCGTCAAAGCGGCAGTGCTTTTCAAAGCATCCAGCGTAATGCCGGTTTCCAAAGCGTTCCTGCTGACGGAGGCGTACGGTCTGTCCATATTAGCGTTTACATCAGTGCACATGAGAGATGCGGTTTGTGCAAAAGCCATGTGCGGTCGATTGAGCGTGAGGGCGCGCGATGGGTCCTAGGACCGCTTCTAATGGCTGCAAAGAGGCCACGCTGAGGTCATTAACCAAGTCTGGGTCATGAACAATGTAAAGCTAATAAGCTAGCAGAAGTCGAAAGGTCGTGAAGAAAGAGAAAAGCCTGCGAGGTGAACCAGGTTGACAAGCATGCGGTTAAAATCATGGCACCAGCATGAGGTCGTAAACCAGAGGTTAGGAGTCAGGAGTAAGTGTGAGGTTGTAGACCTAAAGGACTGAGATGTTTATATTGAAATATTTGTTTTGTGGTGCTGTATTTAAATTTTTTTTGAGATATGAACTTATTTGATTTCGAGATGAACAGTCAGGGTTCACTCGTAATTACAGAGAAGATGTTACCAGTCTCACAACCACAGTCAAACATGAAGCATAATGGTTTGGGGTTGTTTTTTTCCAGACTTATTCTGGATCCAACATGGCTACCATTCCATACTTCAATATACACCATGCAGTTTCATCCGGACAGGGGCTCATTTTAAACGACTTCATCATACAACAGCACAATGAGTTATTTACAGATTATATTCCAGTCTGGACTGTTCTCCATCATGGAATCACCTGCCTGAAGAAGAAATCTCCAAATAGTGAAGAACTCTGAATATTTTAAAGTAGTCGATTTGCAGCTTGTGTAGCACTACAGATTTACTGTCCTCCAAAAATAACAACATACAGCCATTATTGTTAAAATAGCTGCCAATAAAAACGAGTACACCCTAAGTGATAACAGCTGTACGTCGTGTAACCATGTAAAGCCTCATGTTCTATTCATCATGTTCATGTTTTCATCTGCTTGACAGGACAATACAAATTTGTTTATCTTGTATGAGAGCAGTTAAAATGTGGAGCTGAGGAGAATTCTCTTATACTGATATATAAGAACATCTGTCTCACCCTGAAACTGCATTACAGTGGTCAGGGTCATACAGAGGTTTTTTTAAGACGGGTTCCACTTGGAGTCCTCAGCAGATCACCAGTAAGACTGCAAACAGACCCAGAACCATGGTTCTGAGGAGATCTGCTGAGCTGCTCATGCACAAGCTGCCTTTTCACCACCTGGCTCTTTCATCAGGAACAAAATTACAATTACAGTGGATCCCCGGTGTACGAGTTCCTTGCAGTACAGGAATATCAGTGTATGAGCCGTTTTACTAGTAAAAATCTTTGTAGAAATACGAGCATATTTGGGGAAGACGAGCGTTTCTTTTGAAGCGTTGGGTTCCAGTCACGCGTTTTGCTCGTCGCTCGTCACCTCCGTCCCCATGCTTCATGCTCAGTCGCTTTCTAGACCTTGTTCTGAGTGCTTTCTCGTCGTTCTCGTGTGAATATTCTGCTGTTTTCCTTGGTTTTTTGAGTATTTTTGTTTTATTTTACTATAAATTTAGCATCCTGTGTCCCAAGAAGAGTAGTGATTGTGCTGGAAAGAAGGTTGTAAAAAGAATAAGCATTGAAATAAAGAAAGAAATTGTAGAAAAGCACGAACATGAACACGAGACCTTTTACTCTGCAATACGGCATGTCTGGTTCAAGTACAATCATAAAGAACAAAACGATATTGATTAGCTTATGTTTATGATTGATTACTTTTTATGTTTATACTTTGTTACAAGTATATTTGTGCGTTAAATTGGGCATAAAAACTTTTTTTAAAGGCTGAAATAAGTGATCAACTGAGGTCTGGGAACAGATTAATTGCTTAATTAATTAAATAATTGAAATGGGAAAATTAACATGCAAGTTTCGAGCACATGGGAACAAACTTATACACTCTTTTACACCTGCGTTATATCTGTAAATGTGCTTTGGGACAATGGCCATTGTTATAAAGCACTCAACAAAACAAAACAAAAAAACGATTAGAATTGAATGAATTCCACTCTGAGATGTGAAGTTTCCTCACTGGGATTGATCAAATAAATTGCTTCTACAACAAGTATCTGTTTATTAGTCCGTGCTACAAAAGGTCTGGTTTTGCTGAGAGAAAAAAAACGCCATCTCAGTGAGGACAAAAGACCAAAAAAGTAGATTGTTAGCAAGGACGTAGCCTTAATACTGCTAACAATGCTAACTTTTCACATAAAGAGCAAAATCAAGCAACCGATTAACACCAGAACTCCTCAACCCATAGAAGTAATATTTCAGTGTAACATTTAACAAGGTTCATGTTTCGTTCTTTAGCTGAATTTTAACACTCTTAGTGTAGTCCTGCCTTTTTGTGATGCTAAACAGACTGCCGACACACACGAATTAGCGACAGAAGCTTGTAATTGTGTTTAAAATTTTAGTTCAACCTTTTGAAAACAAAAACTTGCCTGAGAACGATCGTACTGCGAGTGCCATATTCCAAAAAAAATAAAAAACAACATTCAATTATTTTTAGATTTACAGTCAGGATGTGGTTCCTCTCGCTAAACGAGAACCATATTTATTTTTCTTGGTGCATTCGATTTCTCAAATCCGATAAAATATCAAAGGAACCCTGTTTCCCGTTCGAAACTGTTCTCTTCGATTTTTTTTTATTTTTTTTAAAACTAAGAAAAACGTTTAAAAGCAAACATGTCGGGTGAAGACCTGCAGACTGCTTCATGTCAATGTTCATATTGAACTCTGCATCCACGACCTGCGGCCATGTAGATCTCCGGCGATATCCTCTGATTAATTTTTTTTGGTTTTGCTTTGTTTTTTGGGGGGGGTTTTTGAAGTTCACATCTTGCCATTTGTCTCACCTGCATGACCTGTCTCGGTTTGCTCATGTCAAACCTGGCCCAGATTGCGTCCAAAGCAAATTCATTATCTCAGGATGTGACATCAGGGGGTCCCATTTAGCACGGGGCATGTCGATCGGATCGCCGAGTGCTGCGTTTGAACCAGATTGGATAGAGATTGAAAGAGCGTGACCGGCGGTGCCTGGACGGAGTTAGGAGCTGTGAAAGAAGCAGGTATGGAGAATCGGGTTTCCTTTTCTCAGGCTTTTGCAAGAACGTTCTAACATTTTACAGTTTCCAGAAAATACAGAATAATAAAGGCTTCATGTTTTCTTTTTTTTTTCTAATCCTATTTTTTAAAGATCGTAGAAACGATTTCTGTCACACTAACATTAAATCTTATTGTTTCCAGATGACTAGATCCTGTATACAATAAACGTCATTCTTGATCCTGTTAGAGACTCCGAGGCAGGTCCTTTGGTCCTTGCTGTATCTCTAACACTTTATCTTTCACAGCTGCAACACACTGCCCCCTAATGGAACATCCCACCACCCTCAGATGAGTCTCTTCTCTCATCCATGAGCATCTGATCAATTATAGTGATGTTCTTATTCTTTACATTCAAGCAAAATCCATCCGAACCCCATTTACACAGAGGTTTCATTCTTTCTGAATGCAAAAATGTTTAAAAACAGTGAACATATAAATAATTGATTTATTTGAACATTGCTTCATTTGATCTACATATATGACCTGAGCACAATTATTGAGCAATTTATTTTTTACATTTCTTTAATTTTTTTAGTCACAATTCAAAATGATTGTCAATGAATGCACCTGTTTTTATTTTCTTTATATTATCGGTGTAAATCAATATAATTTTTTTTTACACAATTCTTTTTTTTGTTCACATTTATTTTACTTTTTTTCTTTCTTCCACATGATTTATTTGAATGATTTCTACTTAGATTTTGCATTATATTTTACATTAATAGTTTTTCTTTCTCTTTTTCCTATGATTTCTTTTTATTATGAATATATTTTTACATTATAATTTTGTTGTTGTTGGCTTTTCTTTTTTGCATTATTCATTTACTTGTGTTTTTATTTTTAGTATGATTTTTATGATTTATTCGTACACTTATTTTTGGTAGTATTTTTTCGGGTATTGATAGATTTTTTGCAGTATCTATTCGCATTGATCTGTTCTTAAATTGTAAGTCACGTCTTTGTTTTCACATCGATTTCTATAAATCTTCTTAAACAAAAAGTTACTTTCAAATTTTTACATAGTTTACACAAAGTTAAAAGCATTTACTATAATTTACACCTGCATTTCTCTGGGGCATTCCCAACTCGTGCTCGGCGTTCCCAGGATGGCCTCCACCCTGACCAGGAAGAATTGAACTCACTTGTTTTTCACATATTAGTCCCATAATCACTGTTTATATTTTCTTTATTTGAACATGTTTTCCTCATTTATATTATCCATGTAAATCAATATAATTATTTTTTTACACAATTATTTTTTTCATTCACATTTATTTTACTTTTAAATTTTTTCCTTCTTCCACATGATTTATTTGAATGATTTCCACTTATATTTTGCATTATATTTCACATTCATAGTTTTTCTTCGGTTATTTTTTTTATTACATTTATTTTTATTATTTACTTTTTTTAAATTATGAATATATTTTTACATTATAATTTTGTTGTTGTTGGCATTTCTTTTTTGCATTATTCATTTTAGTATATTCTTTTCTTGTGTTTTTATTTTCAGTATGATTTTTATGATTTATTTGTACACTTATTTTTTGGTAGTATTTTTTCGGGTATTGATAGATTTTCTGCAGTATCTATTCGCATTGATCTGTTCTTAAATTGTAAGTCACGTCTTTGTTTTCACATCGATTTCTATAAATCTTCTTAAACAAAAAGTTACTTTCAAATTTTTACATAGTTTACACAAAGTTAAAAGCATTTACTATAATTTACACCTGCATTTCTCTGGGGCATTCCCATCTCGTGCTCGGCGTTCCCAGGATGGCCTCCACCCTGACCAGGAAGAATTGAACTCACTTGTTTTTCACATATTAGTCCCATAATCACATGTGAAGTCTATGTGATTTTCTGTAAGACATGTCCACACTGGATGGCCTTCAGCATGTCTGTTTGATATTAAATGAAGGTCGCTGAAAGGAAAAAAAAAAAGTATTTTCATTGCTGACAAAAGCCATGCAGGGAGGTCTGTCATTTTCTTGGCATTTTGGCTTTTTGTTGTATTGTAGACACGATGTCGCGCTACAGAGGACGAAAAGCATCAGGCGTCTGGCACGGCCTTTGTAAGAGGCAGTTCTTTAGCAACACCAAGGGCGAAACAAATCGTAAAGCAATGGCATACTCGAGAGCTGTGAATAAACTGACCCATACCCAGAAACACCAAACAGTTTGGATCAATTGGTTTCCAAAAGCTCTAGACTCCAGTCCACTGGTGTAAAATAGAATCTGGATGATTCATGGCTGGTATGTTGACATTGTCTTTGGTTGGACACATGCCAATCTTCTCTTACTGTCTCATTAAAAATGGTGATGTTGATGTATCTGCATTTTATACATATGGTTCAGCTTTTTCAAACAGGTTATGTCCATTTAGACTGTGGTATTAGCATTGTTTCTTCCACAGCTCACTGGAAATTGAATGACAGCTAACAAACTGAAACAAAAAGAAACATTGGCCAAATTGGAAGAAACACGCAAGACAACAACCATAAAATCAAACCTTCCTACAAATCAGAAACATTCAGCAGCATTCAAATCCAGTGGTGCTGAAAGTCCCTGAGTAAAAAATTGCGTAAAAAATTGAAGTTTTAGATTCTGGAAAGAATTTCCTCAAAATTTTGACCACAGTATTCAATTTTACAGAAATGTAGTGAGTGGAAAGTGAGGCGTGTTTTTATTATTTTATCTGAATATTGATACACTTAATGGAAATAAGTTTCAGGCCACCACACAATCGGATGCACACAATTGTACAGGTGTCTTTGGATGTGGTGGCTTCCAACATTTTCCTCTTTACTTGAACTTGGAGGCCAAAACCTGTTCACAAAGTCATCTCCATGAAGATGTGGTTAAATGGGTTAGACTGGAAAATCTTGAATTGTTCAATTTTTTTTTTTTTTTTTTTTTTTTTTTTTTTTTTTTTTTTTTTCACCTTTTGAATCAGAGGAGACCAAAAGCAAGGCACCTTTACTAAAACAAATCAAAAAGATAAAAAAAAAAATTCAACATTAAACTAAGCTCTGTTGGATTTTGCACCTGTTCTGCTCTCAACTGTTTTTTTTAAGAATTCATTGTTCCATCTCTGGAATAAACTTCACACTAACAAAAAAACAGATTTCTCACACAGTCCACTTCCAATCAGGAAACAGCATGGGGCCCCTGAGGGACTGTTCGCTGCGTAACCTTTCCTAAGACTGAACAGAGCAAAAGCCGACAGCTCGGCCTCAAACCATGGAATGCTGATCAGCCAACCAGAGGCTTCTTTTTCATCAAAACAGATTTATATCACGCCCAATCAACTTTCCCGATCCCTTTTTTGACATGAGCGGTCCTGGGAACCCAAACATATGAACTTTTCAGTCGGTAAAATCACTTGCACATGGTCGAGTGGGAGAAAAGAAATAACATGCAAAATATTTCTGACCTCTGAAACCTCGCAGGGGGGGAAAAAAACCAATATAAATAAATAAAAAAGTGTGCAAATGTGTAATTTTTACTTAATGCAATTAGCGTTCATAAGTGTGTAGGTGTGTTAAATGTTCACTGGGATCGAATGTTATGTCTAGTGTGTGTCCCATGGCGTATAATGCTACAGTGTGCTCTTTGTGAAGCATCTATGCTACAGCCCTGAAACTTTAGCATTAGTTATTCAGCAGCCTCCAACTTTCTGTCAGACATCATGTACAGTGTTTATCTACATTTACTTCCTCAGCTAGAAATATGCAGGTGTATTTACCGGCCTGTGATGAAGGCCAACTCGCTGCGGCAAGTATTATCCGAGCTAATGATTTGTCGCTGTTTACTTAATGTTGGTGTTATGGCTGGGATCGGGACTGTGTTGTCTTTATTCATTCCTTTAGTTGTGTACATGACCTTACAACTGAGGCGCCAATAATAAAACTTTTCCTGACTCGACTTTTTCTCATGGCTAGGTTTGCACTTTGCTTAAAATGCATCTTATAACAAGGCTAATTTAGGCTAATTTTTTGGTATCCATATCAGATTATTTATCTTAATCTTCGCAGAAACAAAGCTGAGGTTGAGGCTGAATTCTTCCCAGCCCAGACTGTAGACTCATGCCACATATCAGAAGGAGACATTGCTTAAAGTGACCGGAGCACTAGTTTGATCCTCCAATTGAGAATAAGATTTAAATAAAAAATGTTGCTAAATATAGAAAAAATAAGGACGGATATCACTTTTCTTCAAGCGTGTTACACAGCATACGGCAGTTTGAAGCGATGTGGTTGCCAACTGGCCGACATGTATCTCAGATTGGGTATATGGTATATGGGAAAAACGATAGGGGGGGGACGACAACTTTTTCGGGCAACTGTTTATGGTAATCGAACTTAAACAAGCCTAGAACCTGGCATGGATATTCTTATTAAGCCACTGTTTAAACCTTATAATAGAATGCGTTATCAGTCTATTGATAAATATCAAAATTTGAGTTTCATGACCAGCAGTCACTTGTGATAGTGTTCATGGCAGTGGCTTTTGGAGTGTGTGACTTTATGCTAAAGTGATTAAACGAGCAGTGGGAGAGCAGTTGGCTGCCCTTGGCGCTCCCGGGCCGTGATGTGAAGGTATTAGCACGTTGAAAGAGTGATTTATGAAGTCCTCTCGGAGCGGTATATTAAACTATACTAGGCTGCCAATTTGCGTTGCAATGCAGGTGTCGCTGGGAAAGTGTGAGGTGAGCTGGACAAACTCAGTGGCCCCATTATAAACTGGACTAGCACAGTAAAGAAAGTGACATTCAGAGGACACAAACTTAACACACACATAATCTAAAATGGGAAAACTACTTAGAACTGAGGGCATGACAAAAAGATGCAAACTTCCTGCGTGTGTTTACGTTTGCGCCATCATTAAACTCACAGATTCAGCTAAGTTAGATTCTCATGCTCCGGCTAAGACGTAATTCACAAGAAAAAAAATATATAAACACAAATGAAGAGGTTCTTAACAAGCACATGCTCTATATCTGGCTGGGAATTCACATGATGGTGTCCACCTAAATCATCAACCCAGGCAAGATTCCCAAGCTTAGAGGCATCCAAATATCTCCTAATCCTTAGGTTTTAGCATCCCAGAGTTCCTTTGCTAGGTTAAGTCTTCACTTTTCTGATTGCTTTTTTGGCCAAGCAGACCCCAGATTTAATAACCACTCACTGTGTGAAATTGGCTAATAAACTATAGTGGGCCTCATATAAAAACACACGATTGCAGTATTGGAACAGTGTCTTGAGATGTTTCTCGGTTATTTCCTGCTTCATAAAGTCATAAAAATCTCATCTGCAACTTGTGGTTGAGCAGTCTACATAATACAGGGACACTGAGATACACAATACGCTCTTATTCTGTGACTATTCTAACTAAAACAACACAAATGCGCTAACAATCGTGATTTAGGAATCACATTACACTTGAATTATAGACGCATGATATCAATACACAAGCGCCAATAAAAATAAGTAATTACTATAAAACTATATTTTGAACAAATATCTGGCTAGAAGAATTCGCATGGATCTCATTTAGTGTGTCGGTCATTTCACAGATTTTTTTTCACATAGGTTAAAAAATAGTATTGAACACTTGAGCAAAGGAAACGTTACAATTTTCTTTCTTTCCCTCAGCAGAATGTTATATTTCTTTAGGCATACAGTATATGTTAAACTTTTTTTGCCTGTGGTAATTATATGGTATTACTTCCAAGATTCGCTAAGATGCTAATCTATAATTGGCTTTTTATTCTTGGAGAAAAATGTCTTGTTTTTCAATCCAAAACTGTCAATCGAAACTTTCACCTCTCCCCCAATAAAGTCTGTGATTACGACCATTGCAAACATATGCTAATGATGTCGTCGGCCAATGTTTGCGTCTCTGGTGTATGCAAAGGATACAGATATCTGTCAAGACCAAGATGCAGTAGGTGATACCGGTTGTGAGAGGCCACATTGGGAAAAAGTTCAACTGAAAGATTGATATCCTACTTGTTATAAATCAACCCAAGGACTCGAGCCATCAGCAGACCAACAGGAGCTGCAAGCACAAGTCCTGGGCTGGAGAAATTAATGGTTAGACAAAGAGGTACTTAAATCGAGGGATGAGAGAAATGGATGGATAGATGGATGACAGCCAATGACCTTGCGAGCTGAGTTAGTATATTATGCGCAGTTCCTCTGCCTTCTGTCACATTCCTCCAGTAATCTATGTAGGGGGGGAAAAGCCATATTTATGAACTGTTTACAACAAGCAGACTCCTTCAGGGAGTGTCGGGTCAGTCAATCTCTCTCACTCTCCCCAGTAGTGTAGTCATACCTAAACAAGAGCAATCAAGGCCACATCACCTTTTAAGAGCATGATGAATGGATTGACCCTTCTTCCATTACCAGGGCTGTATTTCTCCTGGCTGTAAGTCATGAATGTCTTCCTCAGTCAGAAACTAACTCGAAACAAACATTTAACTGCAAGTTCAAGGTTAGGTTCTTCTTTAAAAAAAAAACTTTCATCAATACATAGTCCTCCTTTTATCTATAGGTCACCTCCACCATGGCGCCACTTGGTTGCAAATCCATACACATCTTGTTTTTCTTGCACGGGCTCTCCAATTTCTTTCAACCTTCTCGACCAGGAGAGTCTAAAACACCATCATCTCAGTCATTATGTCTAATCTACTGTAGGCTATCTGAGGCTTTGTAATGTGAAGTGGCAGCTCATTTTGGGATTGTTTTTTAAGCCTTCATGGAAAGGCAGGAGGCGGCATGGTGGTGCAGCATGGTGGTAGTGTTGCTGTCTCATGGCTCCAGGCTTCCTGGTTTGATCCTAAGCTTGGGCTATTGTCTTGGTTGTTTGGTTTCTGCTAACCTTCCCTAAATTTATGCTGGAAGGCGGATGGTCTACTTAAAATAAGTCCCACCCGGGTGTCTTCCTGCCTTGTACCCAGTGTTTCAAGAGTAGTCTCTGCATCCAATGTGATCTTTGTCAGCATAAAGCATTTAGCAGGTTAGTGGATGGATGTATTGATATACGGATGGTATTTTTTTCCTAACCTTTGGGTCTCTACTGTATGATTGTATCTCTACTATGGATCCTGTGAAGGTTTGACAAATGTACACCTCGTATTTTTCTTACATGGCTTCACCAAGTTCAGTACCCTTTCACTGTCTAAGTCATTCTACATCATAATCTACTGTTTGCTGTCCGTTGCCCTGTAATGTAAAGTGACAGATCATTACATAATAGTTTTTTGGCTTTCATGTAAAGTTAGGGGAAGATCAATAATGATACAAGGCAGAAGGGATGGAAGATGGATGGATGGCAGAACAGAAAATGCATTTCAGAACTTCTTTTTGTATTATTTGCCTTCGTGAAAATTCACCTCCACCACAAAGGTTTTTCACACACACACACATATATTGTTTTTCTTTCTTGAATTCTCCAATTTCTTCCAACCTTGTACACCAGATCTACGACACCCTCCCATTGTCTCAGTCATTATGTCTAATCTGTCTTAGGCTTTCGGAGGCCCTGTAATGTGAACTGGCAGCTCATTTCAGGATTGTTAGCTATTAGTGGAATGCATGATTACTAAGCTGGCTGTTTGAAGTCAGCAGCCTTTGATGGTGGGTCTGTTTGTGTCAGTTTAGCCTCACACTAACCAGGTGCTCATGAGATCCTTGAAAGAGTAAATGTCAGGAGGGTTGGCTTAAATTATGGCCAATCATAGCAGCACCCAGAGCCAATTTCTTTTTTTCTTTTTACCATTTTCACATCAAATATCCCATGGTTTATACTAACACCCTGTGGATAGCATCGCAAGCGCTCCTTACCACAGGACAAATATTGGTTTTAATAAGAGATGTTCATTTGTTTAGTAAAAGAAAACTCTCTTTGTGAGTTGGGAGCCGTTGCATGATATTCCAACATTCATAATTTTGCTAAATGTGTCCCTTTCAGAAACATGGCCATGTTTTAATCAGATAAGGAATCAGAGAAAGTCATCACTTCCCTTTATGGGATATTTGACCTGAGGCCTTTTGCAGCATTAATGACCTATGGCTTATGACAGCATATCACGCGAAACTCAAACCCCGGTATCTTTTTACTGCATTCTGTTCTTTACAGATCGGCATACCTTATATATTTTGAGGTCCCAGTGGTCCCTGAAGACCAAGCCGTAGTTGAATTTATGATTTTAAATAGCAGAGATAATCACGATGAAATGTGCTGGGAGGGGCTTTGTGTCTTAAACGAACAAAGCACTTGATGTTTACAGTCTTCTGATAAAAGGCAGACGATCTGATTTAAACCGTTCTTTAAATTTACACAATGCGGTTTTGGTTAAGGTTCCGTGCGCTCAACTCAAGCCGGGATGGGCATACCAGGAAGCACGACGTGGCGATGACTTTGAAAAGAGAGAGAGGGGGAAAGGAGGGGTTTATAAAGAGGGTAAAGGTTGAATTAAGTCGAAAGTGTCACTGCAGGAGCTTCAAGGTGCCCAAATGGAGTCAATTACCACACAAAACTGCTTTCTTTAAGCCCTGGTGAAGGGGGAGGGGTGTTTGAGAGCAAGAGGGAGTGGGTGTCAAAGACAAGCCATGAGAAAATAAGAGAGATGAGGAAAAGATAAGAAAGAGAAGCAGAGGCAGAGTTAGAATAAAAGAGAAAGATGAGATTTGAAAAGAAGGAGGAGTGATAATGTAATAGTAGTGCTGCATACTGTACATGAATGTATGTGTGTGTGTGTGTGTGTGTGTGAGAGAGAGAGAGAGAGAGAGAGAGACTAAGGGCCCTGTGAGGTTAATTCCTTGAGGTGAAGTTCCCTGTGGTAAAGCTCAAGGGACACCATGTTTATTTGGATTGAACTCCCCTTCATGTAGCAAGGCCAATTATCACTGGAGGAGATGATGGCCCTGTTATGAATTCCTCTTTCTTTCCTTCTCTTGTGTTTTTTTTCTTTGCCATTTCCTGGACTCAAAGGCGCATGACGGACAGCACCGTGTGAGTTTTTGTTTCTCCTGCTGTCCCTCCGTCCAAGTTCATTTTCTCAAAGGGATCACTGCCAATGACCTCACCACTGGGCGCCAATCAGAGCAGGACATACGATAGCAAAACACATTCAGCTCCTATTACTGCCAAAGATGGAAAGATCACTGAGCTTGATGAAGGGATCATGCCACTATTTGTTTTAGTATTGGTATTTTGAATCTCCAGGTGTGTCCTGCATGACCTTCGAACTGGTCTAAGCTAATCTGTTTAGCTCGAGGTGTAATTATATCTATTGCTCTTCTGTGGTCCTGAAATCATAAATCACAATTATGTATGAAATATCAAGTACGATAGAAAACCTATAAATATATATATATATATAGTGGTCCACCGGAAATTGTGGAGGCTACATTCTAGGCCCCCCCGTGAGTTTCTTAAAAATTCACGAATTTTGGACGCCCCCCCTGCAGCCCCTATGGTACCTTAATGTATTCATCTAGACATTATGACACTTTACTTAATAGTGTACAATATTTGACCAAATACACTGTTTAAAAATGTTATTCCTGGCGTTCCTAAACATTCGAGAACCCGCAAATTATCGTGTGTTGACTGTATATATGTGTATATGGCCTGTCGATCGATTCAAATAGTTAACGATTAATTGCATGATTGTCATGAGTTAAAATTATTAGTTTAACCAAACTCAACATAGAGCATGCAGACACAATTTGTAAATGTTTTTTAAGTAATTATAGTGTTTTAAAGTAGATACATTATCAGGACACCAATCAGAACTTTTCACCATGTTTCCACACGGACAGTTTTAATTGCCGGACGTGTGCACTATGGCTTTTTTTTTTTTGGTGTGGTGAATAGAGATATAAGTCTCTGATTAATTAATACAGTAGATGGCGGTAATGCTCTACTTAAAAATGCGAAACAATAATGAAGAAGAAGAAGAAGCATCATGGCAGTTTTTGCTGCTTGAGTTGAGACTTTGGCGCAGTAAAAAAAATAAATGTGTAGTGATAACTTTTTTGTCAATTTTTTTTATTTCTGAGTAAAGAAAGTATGTCGTGAATAAATGCATGTGAAGGTTTTAATTCCGGTTCTTTTAATATTTATTTATTAATATATATTTTTTAAATGGTCAAAGAGAAATTTTCAGAAATTGAAATCTTAAATTGAATTTGCCGAGTAAAGAAAGTATGTTGTGAATAAATGCATGTGAAGGTTTTAATTTCGGTTCTTTTAATATTTATTTATTAATATATATTTTTTAAATGGTCAAAGAGAAATTTTCAGAAATTGAAATCTTAAATTGAATTTGCCTTAACGTTATTACCGCGTTAATTTTGACAGAACTGATATATTTATAGTTTTTTCATCTAATAAATATTATTTCTCTGTTGTTTAATTATAAATGAGCCTCGGCCCCTTTAACACAAACTTCAGTCTTAACTTATTAACAGTTCACTTTGTTCACTGCCCCCACACATTTCCGAAATCCACCTATAAACTTCCCTTAAACACCTCTGTCAGATTGTTACTGCCAAAGCGTTGTCTAGGCATTTCCTAGGCTCCATCAGCCACACATATTGATGGATGCAGCCAACATCTGGGGCTGTGATTATGTGTAATATGTTCCATGCACAGCCAGCGCATGGCGTATTAAAGCGAAGGGGAGTGGGAAGAAGCTTGGCCTAGCATCAGCTTGCCAATCCTGGGGGATCAGGCTTGATTTTTCCCCTTTAGCTCTCATTAGCACGGATAGGTGGAGAGGATGGCTCGGAGTCAGCAGTGTGATCCAAGGCCAAGAGCGTGTAATTTTCATTTGCCTGAAATGAGACGTATACACACACTGACTTCCTCTATCAAAATGTCTATCCTGCTGTTTCTCATCCGCTGGCCTGCAACTGGACACATAATTCCGAACAAACTACGTGTCCAATTTCGGCTTAGCGGAGGAACGTACAGTGCACGCGTTATAGGTTGAGACAGAAAGGGAAGAGACAGATAAAAGCACACAGTTACGGTTTACACATTCAATCACGCTTCCCGTTCAGGTTTTATTTGCGAATAATTTCTGAAACATTAGACATTGACGCAAAGCAGCCGAACAGAAATCCACACGGTTTATTTTTAATTTTTGTGAATGAGCAAAGCGACATAGTCGAGTTAAAAAAAAAAAGTTGTTTATTTTTATATAAACCCAGCTTCTAGGAGGATTTATTTCACCCTCAAAACACATTTCAAATGTTTTTTTAGTTTTAACTTTGGACCAGTGACACTCCATTATTTCTCCAACTTGAGTAAAACAAGAGCAGCTGTTTAATTATGTGCTGTTCAATAGTAATATCATGGCAAAGGAAAATGTATATAGCATAACTCCTCCCCAAGTCCCTTAAATATATTTAATGCAAAATATATTAAAACATAAATGATGATCGATATTGTGCAGACATTTATGATTTATCAATATGTTTATTTCTGTGAAATGTGACAATTTGCCCACATGAAATTCCCTGGGATTTGAAAATGTGGAATTATGAGTCCATCATGTTTCTAAGAATTGTCCAACTTCACTTTTTCGTCCATTATTATGTTTGTATGTATTTTTTATTTTTTTTTTAAATAATCATGTTAAGACTGAGTGAGTAAGAGAAAGTGGAGGGTTAACGTGCAGGAAATGGCGGATTTGTATGCAGGAAATTTTGACACTTTGATCGCATTAAATGAGCTTCTGGACTTTTTTCTGAGATATGAATTATCCATTAAAGGCTCAATGCCTAGGATTCCTTCCATGTCTGAGAACCTCAGCAGATCTTCCTGGCTGTTCTTACAGGGTGAGTTGAGCTGTTGGTCATCTGTGTGTGTGTGTGTGTGTGTGTGTGTGTGTGTGTGTGTGTGTGTGTGTGTGTGTGTGTGTGTAAGTGGCACAAATCCTGCAGCTTTGCAAACTGTTGCAAGGGAAGTGTTCATTGGTTCCTCAAAATCTTTCTTGTTATTAAGTTTATATGAATGTACATAAATGTTTATTTCACTTTATGAAATAATGTTTTATTATATATATGATAAATATAATAATAATAATAATAATAATAATAATAATAATAAAATGTAAGAATTTATGGCTCTTCATGACCCTAGCTTTCCTTTTTTTTTTTTTTTTTTTACGTATTATATCTAAAATGCAGATCGCAAAGCGTTCATTCTCAGACATTCCAGCACGCTTCCTCATGTGAGCTAATCATTTATCGATGGGTGTCCGTGCACAGAGTGCTTTATTTCCACCTGGGGAGAGATTTTGTATTCCTTAAATGAAATCGTTTTTTTATTTGTATTATGCAGGACAACATGGACAGTATGTCCCCGAGCGAATCGGCATTGCACGGCTGTGCCCCCGTGTCCCACGACGCTTATGCAAACACGACACATATGTCTGCTGCGTAAATCAAACCACCAAATATTTGGCGTGGTGAATTGGCCGAACGCGGCCCAAAAAAACAAACAGAGCCGTTTAGCTGTTTGGCCAAATGTCGATTCGCTGTGCCTCTTTAAACCGGGGATTTATGAGAGCACTCTTGTTTCTCTGAGAACTATAATTCTCCCCTGGAGAGAAGAAAACTGTCAGAGGAGAGAGAGGAAGAGAGAGAGAGAAGGGCAGAATGGCGTAGACAGAAAGAGACTCGGTGCAAAACTGGAGGATGGTGTGGTTATTTATTAACGCAGGAAAAAGTTGTTACAGGACTGTTGCTCTTGAGTAAAATCCAGCTAGGGCGATTCTGCAGTCACGCCTGTGTGAGTGTGTCAGTGGCACTGAGTCCTGGACAGGCTCCATGTCTGCATCTGGCTCTATCTATCTGTCTGTCTTTCACATTTAACCCCTTCTTTACTAGTCATTCATTTATTCGCATTGAGGTATTCTTCACTGACACAAAAGTCCTACAACGTCCACTTGATACAGCTATAAATTCACATTTTATTTAACATTTACACATATACATTACGATATAAAGTGCTTTTAAAAACTGGTGTGTGACGTAAAATCAATTAAAAAATGTAAAGAATAAGAATTAAATAGTAAATATTTTTTTTTACAAATCTATACAAATATATTGAAACAAATAAACGCCAAATAAACAATCTCAATATAAATGAAGTGACCAAAATATATATATATATTTTTTTTTATATATATATATTTCTTTCCATATTTAACTCTTCTGCTTCTTCTTGAAGATGTTCCACTAGATTTTTCTGGAGATTTGTGCTCATTCATCCACAAGGGTGTTAAAAGGGTCAGATACTGAAGTGAGGTGAGGAGGCCTGAGGTGCAGTCAGTGTTCATTAGGGTATAGCAGGAGATCTTCCACACATTACCATCCCATGTCAAGCATTTCTACAGTGTATATGAGCATACGGTCCTCCAATGACGTACGATACAACTGTATGTCTCCAACTATGAGGTAACAGTTTGTGGAAGAAGCTCATATGGCTGAAATAATCAGGTGTCCCTATACTTTTGTCCATATATTAAAAGCTGCATTTAATGTTGAACAACCAAAAAAAAAAAAACGCATACCATGTGAAGGTATTTGCTTAAGCTGCTACTTGTTGGTGGCCCAAATTAGCGTTACATTTCCCAATTATTATCTAGAAAACATATTTATTGTTACCAGGACAGCATTTACATAACAGCTAGCATAACAGTCCATCATGAGGTAGCTTGCTAATTATTAACAAATTAACAAAGACATCATTAGCATTATGATTAGCTTTTTTGTGAGGTGTGTGAATATCTGTATTTCACACCGCTCTGTTCACACGTGTGTGTACTGAGATTCTTCCCAGCACGTATCAATGACCAGCGCTGATAAACCTGCACTTTACCTGCCTTAAAGCAACAGCTAACCTCAAGAAAATTTATCTCACAAAACTGGTAGCTCTTTACTTTCCTGTTCGCTAAATCCGATTCGTATCTATAGTAAAAAAAACACACAGAAAACGTTCAACAAAGAACATTTCGGCTAACTGACTACATCTACAGCAAGTGAATCATATAAAGGGTTGTGGATGAACTATATCTTTAATGCCTGAAGGTCATGGGCTGATATATAAGCTGGATGCCAGGTGTCCACACTGACACACAAATACACACCATGCTAACACGCTTGGCGTTTTTTATGCTCATAGCAGCTTATGGTGAGTGTGGAACCAGCTGGAGATACACATTTTATCCAAATTCTGGCTTAGTCTTGATTTAAATATTTTTGCTATTTCATGCAATTTGTTAGTTATATAAGGAGCTAGATGTACAGAATAATTGTCATCTCCTTACACTGTTTTAGCATTAGGATAATATTTTTATGTCCTAATGGGGGATGATTTACACAATAAGGTATCGGGTGTGACATCTTTTTTTTGCATGTATGTTATATGCTTTTCTTTCAGTATAAAACATATATTAAAGTGTGTGTGTGTGTGTGTGTGTGTGTGTGTGTGTGTGTGTGTGTGTATTTGTGTGTGTGTGTGTCTTTCCATTAGCCTATGGATGTGGCACTCCTGAGATTGAGCCGCTTCCGGGCAGAGTCGTGAACGGAGAAGAAGCCAGGCCTCACAGCTGGCCCTGGCAGGTGCTTCTGCAACTTTGCTAATCCATTAGCTTGGAAAACAATTTATTTTTCTTCTCAAAAGTTCAGTTTACCTGTGCTCAAAATGCATTTGGAAATAAGACATATATTTATACGTCTATCAATAATACAGACCTTAAACTAAACAAAAAAAAATTTAGCTAGCTTAAAGTAACAGCTAACCTAAACACAAATTTATAACTGGACATAGCTATCGTTTTTTGTTTTTTTTTATAAATGCAGACATAGAGCGTTTATCAGCATTTTCGTTGCATGTCTTGGCAAACTTGTCTACACAGCCATGTATAACAAAGTGACTGTGAAAAAAACATGACAAAACTTTTATTAGCATTTCTTTCTCAGTATGTTGGCAAATGTGAAATAAAAATAAAAATACCATTTTAGAAACTACTTAGCTAGCTTACTAGCTGCTAAATTTTCATTTTAGAAAGTGTATTGGAAAAGCGAGATGACTTTGAAAGCTATACATAACTACTGTTTTAAACTTTTTCATGTAGGTGTTTTGGTAAATTAAAACAAACCAAAAAAAACTGATAGATTCTGGAAAATAGTAAAATAGCATATAGCTGCAAGGTTTTATGTACAGATTGTGGAATGCATTGGTTTTTATAAACCTTTCAATCAGAATGAACGAGAGACCTCTTTATGAACAAAATTGACAATGTAAATATCCATGACTACAATGTTGGGTCAGACATTCTAAATCGTGATAAATATTTACGTTCTGGGACGTAGCTGAATGGCAGTATGACCGGTTTGAGACAATATTTACAAAATAAATGTTAGGTACGATGGACATGCTTTATTCACTAGTGAGATTAACTTTCACATCTTTTCAACATCAGACGTAAATGAAAGTTTGCATAATTTATTTTAAGATTTCGTTTAGATTTATTTTGCATGAAATTTTGAATGGAACACTTTGTGATTGTCTGTGTGTGTGTGTGTGTGTGTGTGTGTGTGTGTGTGTGTGTGTGTGTATGCAGATCTCACTCCAGTATAAACATGGCAGCCGCTGGTATCATACCTGTGGCGGGACTCTAATAGCTCCACGCTGGGTTCTGACAGCTGGACATTGTATCTTGTAAGTGAAGACAGATTGTCCAAAAATCTGGGTTTGTCATAAGAAATCAATCTAGTTTGGGAGATATTCTATATATATTTAGAGTTTTCATTTTATAGTTCATCACTTCTGTGGAAAAAATCATGAACAAAACCCAAAATTTTGGATGATTCAGAACTAGCCACAAGTTTTAATGCTAATTCAATAAGATGCTCTCGAGAACCTAATGTCCCACCCCTGAGGTGGATTTTGGTCTACATTAGTAGTTTGTGAAGTAGTTTTTGTAGGTTTTTTGCCTGTGTGTTTCTGCACAATGTTCACTTTTCTAACCATTGTCTACTTGAGTAAAAACACATTTTGGGTACCTTTGATTTGTGATTTGATAAGAGGTTGTAGGCTTCTTTGGGGATGTTATACACCAATCAGGCATTACATTATAACCACCTGCCTAATATTGTGTTGGTTCCCCTATTTGCTGCCAAATAAGCCCTGACCCATCGAGGCATGGACTCCAGTATACCCCCTAGGTTGTGCAGTGGTATCTGGCACCAAGTTGTTAGCAGCAGATCCTTTAAACACTGTAAGTTGTGAGGTGGGGCCTCTATGGATCAGACTTGTATGTCCAGCACATTTGGAGGCCAAGTCTACACCTTAAACTTCATGCTGTGCTCCTCAAACCATTCCTGAACCTTTTTTGCTTTGTGGAAGGGTGCATAATCCTGATAAAATGCCACAGCCATAAGGGAATTTGTGTTTCATTTTTATGTAAGGGTGTACATGGTCTGCAACAATGCTTCGGTAGGTGGTACGTGTCAAAGTAACATCCACATGGATGGCCACTGACTTCACCTGCTATACCATGTTATGCCTGTTTGTTTTGTCCTTCCAAGTAAGAGAAGCAAGCTAATCGTTGGCTCAAATACACAAATGAAGCTGGATAGTAAAGTCATGGCTCTGCTTAGAATTTGATGGTTTTTGGTCTTTACTCAAAATCTTTACTACATCATGTCCTCTTTAATACTCAGGCTTGACTTGATTTCGGCTAATCCTAGTCTTGGACTTGTCTTGACTTCAGCTCTAGGTTCAAAACCATCCATTGACACTCAAAAAGAATATCCAATACTGGGTGAGATGATGTGATATATGGCTAATATATGTTGTTATATACAGCAAACTATTTCGAAATGAGTAACTTGCCTTATTTATACAACACTTTATTTGATTGAACAATTCCTATAATTGCAACTGTGAAGGACTGCAATCAGTCAATAAAGATTTCTTCTGCTTACTCAGACTTGTGTGTGGAAATGATAAGAAATATTCGTTGAAAAACTTTTTTTTATTAAATGATGAAATAAACACAGTGTTCGGTATTGGACTGGGAGTTTTGGACCAAACTACATGAACTTGGGGCGTATAAGTGATGTGAACATGATACGGCTAGTAGCTGAAGGGAACAACTTCTGAGTTCCAGAATTTTCTATTATTTTTTTTTTTCGGTGATTGTGGTTAAATGGTCATCGAGTCGAGTGCGTCTGAGTGAAACAGCCACCCGGTACCGAGCATCTTTTATTCACACTGGGTCTAGTTACAGCTCCAGTGCTTCTGCCAGACCCCACACAGAAAATAAGGGCGACCACAGAGTTGGCTAGTACCTGAACGAACACAGCAGTTTCTGAGGGGAAATATAATATTAATGATTATGGTTATTCAATATGCTTTACAAAACTGTATGACCACCATCTGTGTGTGTGTGTGGTGTGTGTGTGTGTGTGTGTGTGTGTGTGTGTGTATTGTGTTTCTGCATATAGCCCAGGTGATATTTATCGCATTGTCCTGGGAAAGCATGATCTCAGCGTGCAGGAGGACGGAGAGCAGATCCGAGACATCCTCCGCATCGTCGTCCATCCGAAATGGAACATCGAATGTGTGGCTTGCGGGTAAGTTAGAGCTATGTAGACCAAATGATGCTTTTTTGCATACAAAAGTGCGGTTTCCAGAATTGCAGGGTTGCCAGGTCTCTTTCACAAAATGTCAGAATGTCAAAACAATTTAGAATCTACAAGGGCCAAACCGAGTCAAACCCTATACACTGGTTTTCAGGCCCAAAATGCTGCAGATTTAAAGTTCTTGAAATGAAAGTATAGGATAATCGCTAGCTAACTAGAAGAGCAAATGCATTACTAATCATTACAAATTCGATCAATATGCCAAGATAAGCTAGACAGGCTAGTTGGGAAGCTTGTTAAGGCTGGTAAGAGCATTGTCATGGTTAAAGTGTTGGTGTGCATGCCTAGTGTTAGAGGATCTGAAGGTTTAAGTCTTCTTCACCAAATGTCACTGTAAAAATAATACAAATTTTTCAGCACTAATTCAAGTGCCAAACCGTTCAAAATTATATACGTGTTACACGAGGTCCAAAATGATGCTAAATTCCTTCAGTGGAAAAAATATCATAGATTTATTACTAGGATTTACTAGCAAGTTGCTAACACAACTTTAAACTGAAATAACATAATTAGGATTATAAATCGTAAATGTACACAAAGAAACCTGCACAAAATACACTATGGACACTTTTTATAGAATTTTCATATGTGCAAATTCTTCCTCAAACTGGTCTCATAAACTTGAAGGCACACAATTGTATTGAACGTCATTAGAAGCAGGAGCATGCAATTTATCCTTCACTTAAACTAAGAGACTGAAACCTGTTCCAGAATGACAATACCCCTGTACAGAACTCCATTAAGATATGCTTTCCATGGGTTGGAAGTGTGTGGAAGACCTCCTGCTATACATTGGAAGTGTGTGGAAGGCCTCCTGCACCTCAGGCCTCCTGACCTCACCTACATCAGTATCTGAGTTTACACTCTTATGGCTAAATAAATCTCCACAAATCTCCACAAAATCTTGTAAAACATCTTCCCAGAAGAGTGGTCAGGTGTCCAAAAACATTTGTTCATATACTGTAAGTTGTAAAAGTATTCACCCACCTCTTTATTCTGAAACCCCTAAAGTGAGTTTGTGTGTGTTACAGTAACGACATTGCTCTGTTGAAGATGGATAAAGCTCCTCTTTTCAGTCCGAGTGTTCAGACAGCCTGCATTCCTCCTGCTGGAGAAATTCTGCCCCATGACACTCCCTGCTATATCTCTGGTTGGGGTGATCTCTACAGTAAGTCTATACATAAACACACGTGGAAAAGTGTTGTGGAAAAATCTAGAAAAAACAAAGATGGAGGATAACGTTTTGCAAACTAAGATAGTAAGATAAGCTAGTTAAGAAACTAGCTAGTCTAAGATAGCTACCTTGGTGGTTAATTAGCTACTTTATTCTGCTAGAAAGGTAGCTAAATTGTATAAGGTTGTAATGTGTGTGTGTGTGTGTGTGTGTGTGTGTGTGTGTGTGTGTGTGTGTGTGTGTCATAGCCCATGGTCCTATACCTGATAAGCTGCAGCAGGCTATGTTGCCGGTGGTGGAGTACAGTGTGTGTAGTCAGAGCGACTGGTGGGGTAAAAATGTGAAAACGACGATGGTGTGTGCAGGAGGAGACATTCGTGCTAGCTGCAGTGTGAGTGTTCATAAACATCCCTAAATAATACACAACTGTACACTCTACAAACACACACACACCTAATAAATGATGTGTGTCAGAATACTATATTATATTCTTTGTTCCTACTTTTCCTACTTTGTTCCTACTTTTCTTTCTGTCTATCATTTATTTGTTCATCTCTTTTTTCCTTCCTGTCTACGGCTTTTATTATCCTTTATCTTCTGTGGCCCCATCTATCCATCCATCAATCCATCTCTCTCTCTCTCTCTCTTTAGGGAGACTCTGGAGGCCCTCTGAACTGTAAGGGGAAAGATGGTAAATGGTATGTTCAGGGTGTCACCAGTTTTGTGTGGGCCACCAACTGTAACGAACTGAAAAAACCTACAGTGTTCACGCGCACATCTGCCTTCAACGACTGGCTGGATGAGGTGATTCTTAGACATGAGTTGCTGCATTAAAAACCTTAATGTCTTAAGAAGCAGTGATAAAAATTTAAGGCTGCAGTTAAAATTGTAGCTAGCTAGCTGTATGTCTGCTGTATGTCTACAAGGTTTTCCAGCTAACTATCTAGCAAGCAAACTGGCTGTCCATCTAAATGACCCTGCTTAACAAAAACAAGGGTGTCTCTTTATAATGAGATGAAAGCGCTTGAATAAGTGTCAGGTCCAATAGTGAGTTCAAAATGGCCGCTAATCTTGTATTTCTATAGACAGTTTGACGTCTTTGTGGAAAAACAACTTCTAAATAAACCACAAATAATAATAATGGAATGTCAACAATCCATCACCTGACTCTCCTGCACTTTTGTCTCTCCTCCAGGTCATGCTTAAATACTGAGGTTATCACAGATCACTGGACGCCCAGCCAGAATATCAAACAGATCCCGTTCAGTGTGTGCACAAACCCTTTAATAAACCCATGATTCTGTGCTGCATTATCCTGTCCATCTTGATTTAAAAGCACATGTGCGTTTTTATACGGTAACTTTCATGGCACGCTAAGCTAACCACTGGCATGTCTACATGGTGTGGAACTTCTCAGGCATCTTGATCCTTTGTCTTCTTCAATATTCTTGATTGAGGTCATGATAAAAAATATTCAGTGAGTTAAACATGACTTTTAAACTACTTTTTTTTGTTGTTGTTGTCATATTAGATACAGATTTGATATCTTATTTTTTTTAGCTCTTGGGTTTAATGGAGGCCAAAACTGAAACCTTGGCTATTTTTATAGCTGGCAAATTCTCGAATCTGATTGTCATCCAAACAACAGGTTTATGTTAATGCACTCGTTCTGAAATGTTCTGATTTCTATAAAAAAAGCTCATTCACACGGATTAGGGTGGTGTGCAGTTTGCATTAAATACAGCCAATAAGAATAATGATGCCGTTTTGGAAGGAGTATTTTGCGTAATAACAAGACAAAGTTTTTAACACCTACTGCCCAATAATAATTGAGAATTATGCTGTGGTACATTCCTTTTTATGTTTGTTTAGAACATTTATTGATTGATTGGTTGATTGGTTGATTGATATAGCTATTTTGTACGTTTGTAAATTCGCAGAATTACCATCTTGAAAAGCGAATAGTTCAATCAGATTTATTAACATTACAATTTAACTGTAAATAGATAAAAAACAAAAAGAAAATGGAATTTCATTTGTTGTGGTAATTATTTCAATCATCAGCTAATAGCTGTTTGGAAATAGACATTCGAAAGGTGCATTTTACTCAATTAAAATAATGCTAAAGAATAAAAATAATTCAACAGTTTTGGAAGGAGTCTCCTGTGCCAGGGATTGAAACAAAGTTTTTCTTGATTATAAGATAATGTTTTGTCGTATCTGTGACAGAAAATAAATTAACACCTTTTGAGCAATCAGAATGGAGAGTCATGCTGTGGTACGTTCATTTTTATGTTTGATTGATTGATTGGTTGACTTGTTTAATTGTTTAATAGATTGATTGATTAGGCTAAATTGTACTTAAATATTGTTTTGGACATCGGGACATGCCGTTTTAGAAAGCAAGTAAACATTAGGTGGTAATGACTGTAACCTACTTCCCTGTGTCATTGATTATTTTCCTATAAAAGCAGCCCTGAGGTGTTTCCTTTCCAGCTCTTTTAATTAGGTGGAGAATTATCAGCAATAATACAGTGTTTAAGTGTGAGTGAGAGAGCATGAAAAAAAGAGACAAAACTGATCTCCCTTATTCCTGAAAAGATAAGAGGAAGCAGAGTTTAAGCTGGGTGTGTGTGTGAGTGTGAGACTGAGAAAAAAAGTTAAAGAGAGAAAGAGAGAGCTAGAGAGGAGGTGGATAAATGAGTCTTGATGTGTAACCTTGACGTGAAATTGCTACCATTCCGACTCCGTGGAGGTTTGATCAAAACGAAGGCCTGACATGAAAAAATATAGATTTTCCCCCTCGATCCTTGTTCTTTTAGCGTTTATTTCATTTTCACATCGCCTTGAGCTGACAGAGGAGGGTGATGAGTTTGTGTGTGGTGGGGAAGAGGAGATAATTGTGTGTGTGGTGTGTATATGTGTATGTGTGTGTGTGTGTGTGTGTGTGTGTGTGTGTGTGTGTGTGTGTGTGTGTGTGTGTGGTGATTAGTGTCAGAAGAGTTTTTCAGCTCGTAGAGTCTCTGCGGGTTGGTGTAACGGAGGCTTCTGGAAGCTCTGCCGAAAACTCCAGAAGCATCCACCAACAATTGACCTCTGACTTTTTCTCTGTATGTGTGTGTGTGTGTGTGTGTGCGTGCGTGCACACGTGTCTGCCATGTAGAACGTCCTCCAAGGTTAGACAACTGCCGATTAGCAGTAATGTTGTTAGCATGTAACATCACCTACACACTTTGCCCCCTGATATCTAAAAACCAGACGTTATAGAAACATGTCCTCTGAGAACGTCTGACCTTCAAGACTAAATAAATGTAAACATATTAGTATATACTTACTTATCTCTCACTGTCAATGTGTTATCTTATGTACAGTTTATATAAGGGAGGGGTTATATGTGACGGTGGAAGTGTGGGTGGCCAACAAAGGTGATAAAACGGCTCCAAAATTAACTACAAAAAAAGCCAGCAATTTTGAACCCTGAAAATCTCAGTTGTAGTTTTTTATGTTTGTTCTCTGACTTTAATAATAATAGATTTTTCGAGTGAATGGGGTTTCTGTATTTCTTGTCAGTACAGGGGCAATTTATCAAAATGATCCTCTGTGGTAATCGTACAGACAGAAATTAGGTGCTCATTTTGCTCCAAAATGCCCAATAACCCCAAGTCTTGAATTGTGAACATTTCCCCTGAGTGAAGGCCTAGCCAGGAAATAAGCACTCGGTTTTGACTGTGAAATGGACAAAGCATGGACTGAAACCATAACTAATACTTTTAGTTTGGAAAAGCAAAAACGACTCTCGCAACTATACTACAGTTTAGTGGATTAGGAAATCTCCCATGGAGAAGATTGTGTTTATTCTTAAATATAGGATCGGTCAGTTTTATTCGATCTGGCAACATCTCTTCTACATTGACGGCGTTCCTCAGGATCGATTTCAGCCAAACATCTGAAAGAGGTTCACTGGAGAATGGAGGGAGAGAGGAGTTGGACTATTCATGAGGGGAATTTTTTTGTGTTCATTTAATCTCCTTGACAACATCATTTGTGTTTTATATCTATGTGTGTATAAGTAAATACGTGTTTATTTTTGTGTAAAATCTAAATTTTGCTTGCAAACATTCACAAAATGCTCTTATAGCCCCTATTTTACCTCAGACCACTTTGCATACATTTATGTTCACACTCTGATTGTCTCAATATTTATTCATTCTTACTTTCATTCAAAAAACATTGTACCTCACACAAATTGCATTCATATTTACTCCATACTCCATACGCTCACACAAAATACTTTTGGATTGATAATTTTACCTCATTTAGGCGGTAAGAATCATTTTATCTCACACCATTAAGCACAATACTGCAAAAGTCTTACTTTATCTCATATATTTACATGGAATAATCTTATATTCAATGTTTTACCCCACACATTCACACAATTTTACCTCACAGAATTGAATAAAACTCATTTGTTGTACTTTTCCTCACACGTTCACCCAGAATAATCTCATATTTAACCTTTTTACTTCATACAATCATAAAAGTTTTTTGCATATATATATATATATATATTTTATCTCACTTTACTGTTTCACATGAATGAAGTCGATATTCAACATTTTACCTCACAACATTTACCTCATACTTCCATGGAAAATACTCTTTTTTCTAATATATTATATTATGCTGTAGATGTATAACTTTAAATCAGTACTTCAATCAAATCTCTTTGTGCTACACTTTGCACAGAGTACTTTATCTCACTTATTTATGTAGAAAATAAAGTAAAATAAAGTTTCAGAGGGACAAAATAATCGTACACTCCTTTACTTCACATGCACCGCTTTACCTCACAACTATAACTTTGGGATTATGCTTTACTTTGAATCGCACAATTACACAACCTCATATACAAAATAAATACTTTCCAGTTCACTAAAAATGTCCTACTTGACATTACAATAAAGATTTATGACAGTATGATGTCATTATGTATTGATTAACCTACACAAAACCTCACACATATACACACATGGATGATAAAAAGACTCTCATATATGCTGTGAGGTAAAACACTAATGTATTAGAGAGTTTAATTTAGCTAATGTTTAATAATATCTTCAGTAATATCTGTACTGCAGGGTTGTGTGATAATTTTTGATCTTGGTGCGCCCTCTAGTTGTTAGGAGTATTAATAACATATCAGTAGACTGACGCACACTCAAATTGTGTATCTATAAATAGGATACAATATTCACGCAATTTTGATATAGATGACGCTAATGAAAAATCACAAATAAAAGACAAAGTCATGGAAATGCCATTTTTCAAAAATTGAAGGAAAGAGAAATAAAGTTTGGGGAATAAATCAACACATTTGTGCATGTAATAAAAGATGTTTATTATTTGATTTGCCTAAATATTTACATTATTACAATGAGTAAAATGACTAATATATCATATTTTACTTGGTAAATATTAAATTATTTGTTCTTAATTGATCAGATTGATCTTAATTTTCTAGAACAGCAGCAGTAAATAGTAATATACAGTTGTGGTTAGATACAGTATATATATATATA
>MU579904.1:6312878-6355360 GCA_024362625.1 Silurus asotus
CAGGAAGGGGACGTGTGACATATCAACGGACTCGGCCCGGCGTGGGGAGTCGCATCGCGGGTGGTACGGTGACGTCACGTGACGTCACATCAAGCCACGCCCACACTATTAGCCCAAACAGGGCGAAAAACAACCGTCCTCGGAAACGGCCGTGCGATACGTCAAAACGCTCGGCAAGGCGGGGGGAGTCGAACCCCGGGCGAATTCCGCTCGTCGTGTGACGTCACTGGCCACGCCCCCTCAAAAAAAAACAAAAAAACGCTCGTCTCTCCGAGTACGCTTCACGCCTCTAGCGTTCGGCACTAAAACCGATACTCCTCTTGCCCCGGGTTAGCGACCGGAGCGAGGATTCGTGCACCGGCAAGCACTACTCACATTTTCTTCAGGAAATGTCCCATTCTAGTTTATCCACTCAATCTGCTTCTCTGGTAAGAATAAAGGTGCAGGGCTTCTTTACTTAATCCGTTTTAACTGTTGATCCACTTTCAATCTGTAAATATTTTTATAAAAAGGTGTATATGTGCTCAGGTAAACATTATTCTCACCTTATTGACTCATAAAAGCAATTCTGTCGGATTTGTGTGGGTTAAAAATAAAAATTTTAAGGGTTTTCCTCATATCATATTCCTAATAATGCTGTATTTGTAATAATGCCATTTCCTCTATGCCAATGGAAAAACTGTAGTAAAAATAAATAAACAAATAAACAAATAAATACATAAAAAATGTAAATAAGATAAAAATATAAAAAAAAACCAAAATATTTTTAATTCTATTATTATTAAATTAGCTGGTATTATAATATTAGTAATATTCATTATTATTATTATTATAGAATCTGTGATACAGTAACACATAGGCAGGTGTTTTATATTAACAGCATGACGTGAGAGAAATTTCCGGAGGTCCGTAGGTTTATAAAGATTACTGTTATAATATAAATATTGGTAATTTTATGCCTAATATATCCATTTTTGTCACTATTCTCCAGGCAATGGCTCCACGGCCAGAAATTGGAAGTGAAACTTCAGTTTCTCCACCTGATCTTGGTACGTATCTTAAGAAAAAAAAAAAAAAACATGTTTTTCTTTTTATCCTTTTTCCTGCCTTCTAAAAATTCCTTCTCATTGATACAGACACATCCAAAGATGAGGTGGTGCTTCCAGCATACTCCACCGTGGCTCTCGTGGATTTGAATCCTGAAACGAGCAACCCATGGGACCTTCCCGAGCTGAAGAGTGTGGGGCCGAAATGGTCAGGTGAGCTGCAATGTCAGTTTCTGGTGCTTACGTTGAGGTTTGGGTGTAAAAAAAGCGAGATGAGGATGAAACATGATTTTGTTTGTTTTTGGATTTTCTGTGCAGAATTGGACACGAAGGGAAAAGTTCTCCAAGTCATTATGTCCATCGGAAGGTTCGTTCTCCTGTTTGGATTCCTTTACATGTTTGTCTGCTCACTGGATGTTCTGAGTTCGGCATTTCAGCTTGTTGGTGGTAAGTCGAGAACTTTTTAGGAATTTTGTTATTATTATTATTATTAATATTATAAGTAAATGAGATTAATTCATGAGTCAGATGGAATGTCAGAAGAGCACCATAGCTTGTATCTATCTACTAGTTATCTACTATAACTGCAACTGGTTAATGTGTAAAGTCCTGAAATGTTCTTATCTATTTCTAGGTGTCAGGGCATAGGTGACATTTTCATCATGCAATATATAAATACATCTATATATATTTTTCTAGGAAAAGCCGCTGGAGATATCTTTCAGGACAATGTGGTGTTGTCCAACCCTGTGGCTGGGCTCGTGATTGGTGTCCTGGTTACAGTGCTGGTTCAGAGCTCCAGCACTTCTTCATCCATTGTGGTCAGCATGGTGTCATCTGGATGTGAGTGCACTTTTTAGTTTTAGCCCAATGTTAAATATAGTATATTATACACGCCTTGTGGTGAATGGTGTTCAGTGTAACTTTAGCATGGAAGTGTTTTTTTTGTTTTGTTTTTTACAGTATTGGAGGTGCAGTCAGCGGTGCCTATAATTATGGGTGCTAACATCGGTACTTCCATCACCAACACCATCGTGGCTGTGATGCAGGCTGGAGATCGTAACGAGTTTCGCAGGTAGACAAAACATAGCAGAGATAACTTCCAACCATGCAAATCTATATTCCAAATAATTCCTAAAATATTGAGAAATGTCTGAGGTATCAGCCATACTTAGTTCAACTTCTTATTGTCAATTTTCTCCAATATCCTGCCTACAAATCTATGGACCATACACCAATCACATCTTTCACTGTGTAACGTAATTTTTCCATCTTTGTGTTCCAGGGCATTTGCTGGTGCCACAGTACATGACTTTTTTAACTGGTTGTCTGTTTTGGTGTTGCTGCCTCTGGAAGTGGCTACTGGTGTCCTGTACAAGCTCACCAAACTTCTCATCGACTCTTTTAACATCCAGACAGGCCAGGACGCCCCAGATTTGCTTAAAGTCATCACTAACCCACTCACCAAGAACATCATCGAGGTTAGATGGAACTATTACACTGAAGGACTTTGAAGATTAATGAAGCAACCTAATTGTGACTTGGCATGATCTTAGATTAGACCCCTGAGGCTCTCAATGAAATCAGATCCCTTTTAGTTGAACGTCCCCTGTGAAATGTTTTTCCAGATTTTCCTCAGTATGAATTCTACACTGTAACTGATCTCATCCTGCACGTGACCCCCACCCCTGTATTCTGCCCTGGTTAAATCTAAATAACAGCTTTGGAGTTTTTTGGTCTTGTGACTCATATTTTTATTTTGCTTCCTCCCTCTGTGTAGCTGGACAGCTCTGTCATCAGTGACATAGCCATCGGTGATCCCAGTGCAAGAAACAAGAGTCTGATCAAGAAGTGGTGCAAAAAGCAGTCTTTTGTGGTAAGAACTGGGGAATGTTGGAAAAATGGCAACTATAAATATCTCCCTGCAAATTCACACAAAGATAAAACAAAGGAATGCAGAAGAATCTGCAAGATAAAGGCGTAACATTTGACTTGTGTTAATATGTAACAGCGTTTGTGCTCCACTGAAAGGTGTTTAAAGGCTTAAAAGCATGGAGATAAATACTGGTTACTAATATAATGTACTTTGGCACTGACTGCATTGTGTCTTAGCTGAACATATCCATGACATGATGACAGCCAGTTTATTTATTTATTTATTTTACTATATTTCAGAATCTTGTGAATGTCACCGTTCCCGGAGAAGCAAACTGCACTGTCGGGGTCCCGTGCTGGACAGAGGGCAACCAGACGTGGACACAGAAAAACATAACAGAGACCATCAACTTAGAGAAATGTGAGTGACTTGTCCTTTGTGGGATGTTGGATCAGCTGAAGTTGATTGTTGCCTTTCATCCCTGTGTACATACTTCAGACCATTAGACCTTGACTCCCATTAACTACTGCACCTTGAGGACAATGGTTTTCTTTCAGTGGCGCATGATTCGGCAAACATCTTCCCAGTTTTCCCCTCCCTCTCATTCTACTCTTACATGCTCAATGGAGCTATTCTTTTAGTTGGGCAGAACTACCTGGGGCTACCCGAAACCAGACAAAAAAAAAGGCCCGGCCAAATTGAGAAGAAGGTTTTTGGACAGGGGTCATGTTTGGAATTGACAGCAAAATTTAAGCCTCCTTGAAGTTTGTTGGTTGTAGTAGGACAATAGCATTTTAGTGAGTCAACGTTATTAAATAGCATCATTATCATTCAGTCCTGTCTGTACTAATTGAAACAGAATTGGATCTCCTCGAAATGTGTTTATTCTATTGAAGAGACTGGATGTGTGTTAGGACCTTCTGAAGATGTTTAACTACTCTTCAGAAACACATCATTAAAAAATCTGATTATTATTATCATTAAAAAAAGCCATTGAAAAGAAATGTACAAAGTGGATTTAAATGAAAATCTTCTCTCCTGCTTTAGGTGGTCATCTTTTTGCATCAACAACCCTGCCAGACCTGGCTGTGGGACTGATCCTGCTCGCTCTGTCCCTGCTGGTACTCTGTACATGCCTCATTCTCATCGTCAAGCTGCTCAACTCCATGCTCAGGGGTCAGGTGGCCGTCGCCATTAAGAAAGTGCTCAACACAGGTGGGGCTCCTCAAAACATCAGCCTGCATACTTTGCATAACTTGCATTCTTGAGGCAAAGTAGGATTTAATATAAAATCTAATTTATTTGGATTTATTTAGACATAGTGAGCTTTGGTATCGATCGGGCAAACAACATTGGTGGACTGTCAGGGCACCAAATAGTTTTGTGAAGTAAAGGCAGTAAAAGTCATGGATTAATGTCCAAATGTGTACCCTGTTAATGATAGTCAGCGCAGGCCTCCTCATCCTGATGTCTGATGAGTTAAACAGGTACATCATTGTGAACCTGGACTGCTCTGATTATATCTGAACATGTCTTATGTCACCAAGAGTGTTCAGGTACACTTCATTCCTGATTACAAAGGAATGTGCTGGTTACACTTGTGCCTTTGTTGGATGAATCTGCAAAAGGTTTCCTTGTATTATCACTCCTGGAACAAATACATCCACAACCATGTGGTTTGATTAAACATGCCGGATTCCTGTTTGCAGATTTCCCCTTTCCGTTTGCATGGGTCACTGGTTACCTCGCCATCTTGGTGGGAGCAGGAATGACCTTCATCGTGCAAAGCAGTTCCGTCTTCACCTCTGCCATTACGCCTCTTGTTGGTGAGTGTCATCTGAAACACTGCAATATTTATCAAATAATTGATCGGTCTATAAAATATCAGTAGGTCGTAGAATTTCTTCTTCAATGGTCCTAGTTTTATTCCATTAACAAATCAATGCAAAAGCCGAATTAACTTCCTGTTTCTTTTCAGGTATTGGCGTTATTAGCATTGAGCGAGCATATCCCCTCACGCTGGGCTCTAATATTGGGACAACAACTACTGCTATTCTTGCTGCCATGGCAAGTCCTGGAGACAAACTAGCCAACTCGTTACAGGTAAGCCCTCCAAATATTGCACTATCGCTCCCATTTGTACTGCACTCACTGTTATCATGCCAAACTCATAGCTAATGTCATTTCCTCCAGATTTCTCTGTGCCACTTCTTCTTCAACATCTTTGGCATAATGCTGTGGTACCCAATACCTTTCACACGCATACCCATCCGTCTGGCTAAAGCGCTGGGTGACCGCACGGCGGAATACCGCTGGTTTGCCATCGTCTACTTGGTCGCTTGCTTCTTTGTTATGCCTCTGAGCGTGTTGGGACTCTCCATCGCCGGCTGGCAGGTCCTCGTGGGGGTCGGCGTGCCCGTGGTGGTGCTGGTGGTCTTCGTGCTGGTTGTGAACTTTATGCAGTCACGCTACCCGCGCTTCCTGATTCCTGTGCTACGTAACTGGAACTTCCTTCCCCTGCCAATGCACTCATTTAAACCATGGGATCGCATTGTCACCAAGGTGATGGGCTTCTGCGGGACACGCTGCTGCTGCTGCTGCAAGTGCTGCAAGAATGGAGAAGCAGGCAAAGAAGAGAGCAATAAGAAGGGCTTAGAGATGTTTGACAACCCCACACTTTCTGTGGACGATGAAAAAAGCCAGATTCAAACAGTGTCTGGAACAAGTCTGTAGCATTGTAACAAAATGTATAGTTATTATAAGACTCTATTACATAGAATAATGTAACATATGCTCTGCTTAAAGGGGCTTAATGTAGGCTGTGTAGAAGTTCCTGTGTGGCCTGAGGTGAATTGTAATCAAGGCTGCTAGATGATTCATTTAAGGTGTCCCAGAAAGAACTTGTAGAACCATTCCAACAGCAGGAGATCCCAGTAAGCTAGGCCTGGAGACCTTGGTCCTGGTCCTGAAGATGTTCTGCTGCGAATAGACTATGCTTGCTATATGTTTATTTTAGTGTGCTTTTGAAGCTGCTCTCATTCTTTGGATGTCTGTGATGTGCAATGCAAAATTAAAGTGCAGATGGCCTCTTATTAATTCGTACACAAGGATTTTGTTTAAAAACTATTTAAAGAGTTGTATTTTTACAATTTTAAACAATTCTATTTGTAAAGAATTATTGTTTAATATGTTCCTTTATATATATATATATATATATATATATATATGTGTGTGTGTGTGTGTGTGTGTGTGTGTGTGTGTGTGTGTGTGTGTGTGCATGCGTGTGCGTGTGTTGTTTTTATGGATACAAAATATATAGAAAAAGGATCACTCCAAATGGTTTATATTGTATATATGGATTTTACACCAGTAAGAACTGTAAAATATGGTTTGTAAATAAATATGTAAAAAAAATTGATTGATGTGGTTCAATTGGTTGTGTGTGTATACATGGGTTTCAAAAATCTTATACAAAACATACAAATAAATAAACATGCACATTTATAAAAGTAGTCACACACTATATTGACAACATTTTGTGGACACCTGAGCATTAGATTGGCATGTGCTCTATTTTGAACATCCCATTCCATATTTATTCCCATTTGCTGTTATATAAACCTTCACTCTTCTGGGAAGAACATTTTGGATTGTGCTTGTGGAGCATTTGTGCTCTTTCAGCTACAAGGGTGTGTCAGCCACAGGCAGGTACTAATGTAGTTGAGATCTGAGCTCTATAGCAGGACAGTTAAGAACCTCCACACACTCCAACCCATGTAAAGCATATCTTAATGGAGCTGGCTTTGTGCACAGAAACACTTTCATGCTGGAACAGGTTTGGGTCTAATAGTTAAAGTGAAGTTAAGAATGTCATGCCACCACATCCAAAGACATCCAATACAAATGTGTGCTGTAACAATTTGGGGAAGAACCACATATGGCTGGAATTGTCCCAATAAAATATCAGGACGAGAAGTCCCAGTGCTATGTTTTATTTCTGTGTGTTAGCTACAAGATCAAAGCTTTGCTTGCTAGCTAGATAAAGATAAAGATTCAGATAACAAACAACTGGTTACAGGAAAATAAATCAACAAAGTGTGGTGATGTGATGAAGCATTGTTACTGTTAATGAAGATTTTTTCCTTGTCAGAAAAACGTTCCTAGCTGTCCCCAAGCGTCGGCACTGGAGACTCCTTCCAAGGGTTCTTAATGAATGTCTCATAAATATCATGTATTAATTTGTCTATTATTCTGCATAAATCAGGTGTATATAAAGCCCCTATGAGTGGATACTCCAGTAATGATAATATTTTAGAATGTAGGCAGTTATCTAATTATCCAACAGGTCAAGAGTTTCAGTTAATGTTCACATCATGCATCAGAAAGATGGAAAAAAATGTGATCTGTGTGTCTGTAGCATGGGTGTTGGTACCAGATGGACTGTTTTGAGCATATAATCTTCTGAGATTTTTGGTGTCAGAATGGTGTAAAAAACAAAAAACATCCATGACAGTTTGAGTCGATGTCCATGAAATTTCAGATTCATGTTCTTTTCTCACAGGCTTGGAACCCAACGTGGTCTTCCACTGTTGTAAACCCATCCACCACAATCTGCCTATTCTCTTCTGATCTCTCATATATGCATTCGATCGATGTTTTTAGTTTCGGCACAATTCTGCATGAACTCTCGAGACTGTTCTGAGATCAGCAGTTTCTGAATCATTTAAACCACAACGCAGTAAAAGTCACATTTTTTTCCCATTCTAATGTCCGAAGTGAACATCAGCCGAAGCTCTTGACCTGCAAGACCTTATGCATCGTGCGCGATCACGTGATTGAATGATTATATAACTGCATAAATGAGCAGGTGTTCCTATTAAAGTGGATGAGGAAATGAGGTATAGTATTGACTTGGCACATTAGCACTGGCCCGTTTTATGAGAAGCCTATCAGTGGATATCTGATGGTGAAATCTTTTTTCCCTGGAAGAACTTTGCTCTGAAGAAGAAGACATGCTCTGGAGCCAAGTAAATGTCTATAAGCAAAACAATTATGCTGACAAGGGTATAAAAGACAATATATAAGATTTCAACTTGTTTTGTGCAGTCGTTGTAAATTTTGTGGAATGCATGCACTTTATATCTTTGCATATCGCATTTCCTGGAAAATCAGGAACAAGAGGATTTGACGATTGAATGTTATCACATTGTGGTCAATAGGAGCTTTTGGGGTGCAGCTGTTCTCTGTATCTCTGTAGCATTTCTGTTAAATCTTAAAGAATGTGGTCATCAAACAGTTATCATAATGTTGAGGGCACATGATTGGAAAGGATGTCTTTGGATATGGTAGCATGAAATAATAAGTTGCACAAAGCCGTGAAATGCTTTAAATGGGTTGGAGTGGAAGATCTCCTGCTATAGAGCTTAAAACCTATTGCACACCTTTGGGATTTATGTTTCACACTGTCTGCACCCCAGACCTCCTCACCTTCTCACCTACATCAATACCTGATTTTACTAACACCCTTGTGGCTGAATGAGCACAAATCCATGTAAAATCTTGTGGAACATCTTCCCAGGAGAGTGGAAGTTAAATATAACAGCAAATAAGGACCAAATGTGGATTAGGACGTGCAAAAATAAATGTTGTTAATATAGTGTACATCCAAGGGCAAAAGGAACAGAATCAGGGTTATTGGTGAAGTATGTTGACTGTTGGAAATGTCTTGTCCTCCTAGACCGAGTCCCACTTTAGTTGGGACTTACACAATAAATGTAACATAGTCTCTTCAAAAGAAGCCAAGACACTAGGATGAGTAGAGCAAAGGTAGAGTTTATTGCAGCAAACCACAATCAACCCGAGAGCATCCGCATGTCATGACATCGATGGTCTGACCACACCTGGCATCTCCTCCTGTTTTTATACATTTTGACCCTTAACATTGAAAACTCCCCAACCCTGGATCCTCCTCAGTTTCCATCAGTTATTACCATTATTGGAAATCTTCAGACGTTAAACCTTCCCCAAAGTAATTTTAACTCTCATTAACATTAAAATATCCCAACATTCAAAAGGTCAATTCTGATTACCATGATCCTCAAGATATTTCGAGAGGGTTGGACCACAAGAAGTGGGAAGTAAACCACTGTTTCACTTCATTATTTCACTTCGCTTGGTTGCCCGTACAATTTGATCATGCGTGAGTACTTAGCTTTTTCCTTATTTCATAGATGGGGCGAGCTTCACAGAAGACATGTTCTCCATCCCCTTTTATGGCATTTATAATAAACTTCCTCGTTCAGGATTCATGCTGTTTGTGTGTAATTTTAATCTGTGTTGGGTGAAGCCCTTTTTTTTCATCTATAGTGAGTGTTATGAGCACTTTCCTATGGGTTCTGTTTATTAAGCATAATTAAGCTACTTTTTAATCCTACATGACACACACAAGGAATTTGGTTCCAGCTGTTGGTGACTCTCAAAGGTACACACATACATTTAGCTTAGACTATACAAAACAATATCGACAATACAAGACAACAGAGACAATATGAGACAAAATAGACAATACAAGACAACACAGAAAATGTGAGACCATATCGACAATACGAGACAACACAGACAATACCAGACAATGTAGACAAGAGGAGACAAAGCATATAATACGAGACAGCATAGACAATGTGAGACAATATCGACAATATGAGACAACACAGACAATACGAGCCAAAATAGACAATATGAGACAACAAAGAGAATGTGAGACAATATCGACAATACGAGACAAAATAGACAATACGAGACAATGTAGACAATATGAGACAACACAGAAAATGTGAGACAATACAAGACAAAATAGACAATACGAGACAATGTAGACAATATGAAACAACACAGAAAATGTAAGACAATATAGACAATACGAGACAATATAGACAATACGAGACAAAATAGACAATACGAGACAATGTAGACAATATGAGACAACACAGAAAATGTGAGACAATATCGACAATACGAGACAATACAGACAATACGAGACAAAATAGACAATATGAGACAATAGAGAAAATGTGAGACAATATAGACAATACAGACAATACAAGACAATATAGACAATATGAGACAACACAGAAAATGTGAGACAATATAGACAATATGAGACAATACAGACAATACGAGACAAGGCATATAATATGAGACAACACAGACAATAGAAGACAATATAAACAATATAGAAAATTAACAATCATTTGCTGAGTATCTGTTAAAATAAATAAATCAATCAATAAATCAATAAATAAATCAATAAATAAATAAATAAAAAGGTGTCAATTCTGAAATGTTATAAATTGAAAGATTCGGAATCCAATTAAATATTTTGGAGGCAATTTGAATAATAAGAATTCACTTCAAAGTACCGAGCAGGTCAGAGTCTGTTTATAAATCGCTTCTGTTACAGAAGATATAGATGGATATATCAAACAATGGATTGATAGAGAGATAAAAAGACAGTTATAATTGGAAACTGGGACATACCACAGATACCGATATTTTCCAGAGTCGACGCCGAGTCTACAATTATCTCCTGTTAAGTCATATCACAGAAAATTGGTCTTGTTTATTGCAAAACATTTGATTGCTGTGATTGCACTTTGACCTGTGCTATATATCATTATATAATATATTATCTGCTTTTCCGATTCTTTCTCAAGATGGAGACATATTGCTCATTTACAACATAATTGCAATCCTCCAGGACGTCACACAGAGCGACTCGCTTTGTTGTCAGAATCCGGAGGAGCTTTAAAAAAGACATCACACGGTGGAGGTGAATCTCTAAATCTGCAGCGTAGGCAATTTTTACGCTTGTCACATAGAAAATAACATGCTGTTGTAGTTCTGATTGATTTCTTTGGCTAGTTAATATTGTTTTCGGATGTTAGGCATCGCAGGCTTTCTAAAACCAAAGGGCATTACTTAAAATCTTGAAAATATGGTCCTACATTTCAATGATTTTTAAATGGGAGGACATAATGCACCTTCGGGGAACTCTGGTGAGGGCCAGGTTCATTTATGGTCAAGTTAAGTTTTCAACTCAGGTTCTAAGGTTTCAACTTTGGACAATATTCCCGAAAAAAACATGACTCATGGTCTTGGAACAAGCACACTAGTCTATTCTTGTGTTTATCAATCCAGAAGCTAAACTGGATCTGTCATCTTACCTCGCTCTCCAACTTCCTGGTTTAATTCCAGATCTGCTGCACAAAGTCTACCTTCAAGCAAGGATTGTTTCAGATTGAAAGTTTAAAGGTCAGATCCATTTTCAAATGTGGTCCTGACACGTGATCCATCAATCTGATCCTCAAGATCCTCAAGATAGCCATCCAGCTAAATGGATCCTTTAACTAGTAGTAGGTAAGATTTTAAGATGAAATGTCACAAATCTGGTCCTGCACATCAAATCTACAAAATTATTGATCTTCTCCAACAAAGTTCATTCCAGATGTATGACTTGAGATCTAGTAACTGTTACTTCCAGATGTGTTCATACAGATTTAATTTGAATCTGGTCTTGGAAACTTTTTCAGATCTTGAGATCTTGTGTCTCCTCTAGTTCATTCCAGATCGGTGCCTTGAGATCTATCTTTAAGGAAAGTTTCTCTTTTTCAGTTCTTCTCATGGAGACCCCATGATGGAAGGGGTTGTGATGAATGTGTTTAGGTTAGCATACAGAAAAACTAAAGATATGGTAATGGAATGTTGATTTGGAGATGAAAGTGGGTTGATGGTAAGCAGCAACATACAAAATGTTCAAAAACATGGCCAATCTGGGACAAAAATATTCCAAATGACCACTTTAAGATAAACCTGAATCAAATTATAGATCTGCTTTGGTGGAAAATCATTCAATCAATCCATTCTAACCAATAGAGCTCCAATAGTAATGTGGTCTTCTCAAAGTTTTGTATGAACAGCACTACAAATTCTGCAATCCCAGCATGAACTTCAAAACCTTTGGGTTCCAGGCACCAATGGTAGACTCTCAAGCAAAAGTTCTCCACAGCACAAAGCAAATGTTTTTATTGTTGTGCAGACCTAAGACCTAAATGACTGTTATTTGTTGTTGAATGAACCCCTTATGGACAAAAATAGTACTTACACGTGTTTTTCTACGCCACCCTCAAACGTAAATTACAGACATTCAACGCTGATCTGGTTACGGTCGGGACCTGGGGAAGGAAGACTGGATGATCTTCTGTTCATTCTTTCTGTCAGAAACCCAACAAACCACGGCAGCTCCTGAACTGCGAGTGATGTCAGAAACCGGCCATGAGGGCTGACGTCCTCCCGCCTGTGAATTTCCACAAAATCAGTCAACACTGATTGAGCACAATAGTGTCTACATGCAGCCAAAACAACAACAAAAGACACAATGGCGCATTATTATTATTACTGCAGTGAAGCCACACCGAAGCGACTGAAACAAACATAAAGTCTGAACTTTATTCTAGTAAATGTAAAGTCAGAGCAACGCTGACTGGTGTTTAGCGCGGGAAGACAAAAAAACACTGACATCATGAAAACATCGCTCTGTTATCTATTGTTCAGTGTAAACATGCTTTAATTTTACCTTCATGGAAAATCTATATACTTCAGCAGGACCTTGATTTCAATTATGATTGGTCAGAATCTGATTATATTACCATCTCCTCAAGGTCCTACACATGGATTTGTATGGCGGATGCAGGATATATGCTGCGTTGGGAAAAAAAAACGTGTACTTGGTAGCATTTTCTTACTGTTGGAAGGAGCCTCCAGTGTCAGTGTTTTGGAATCAGTGTTTCATGTTTGAGGTCTTGGACAATAGCTGTTGTAGCTTAAGTGATAACAGGAACCAAGTTGCTTTGCAGATGTTCTGACACCAAATGTAACACTTGTCCTGTTTTTGGAAAACAATCCAAACCACAAGAAAAGTGAAGAAGTGCTCAAATATGGTCTTGATGCTCAGAATCCCTTCGGTTTCCATGCGGTGCAAGAAATCACAGAAATGAGATTGTTTTCTTGCAGATATTCTCGCATATATCCTTCGAGTAGATGTGGAATATCACACATCCTGTTTACAAGCATTCAAACTCAAAGACGCTGAAGGATTTTTGTTATTTTATTGCTTTTATGACCCCGGATGCGATCAGGAACACCATCGATAATTACATCTCTGATTGCAGTGCTTGTTGTTGTCATTGGCAGCAATGAAGCCAGGAAGAGCTTAAAAAGTAATAATCAGACTTTAGCACCTAACGGGATGCTATTTGCAGGATGGAAAGCACCACCTGGTTTGCAGAGTTGTATATTCTTTATTTATTCTTTTCTATTTTACTATTCTATTAATTTCTTTTCACTTCACTTTACATCTGGTGTTTGTGTGTAGATAGATAGATAGATAGATAGATAGATAGATAGATAGATAGATAGATAGATAGATAGATAGATAGATAGATCTTTATTTCTCTTTAATGTTTAAATGAATACAAGGGAAGTATAGCTTGTAAATGTGGGGTTTTGTCGCCCTCTAGCGGTTTCGGTAAAAATGACAAAAAAGCGTTTTTTTTTTGTTTTGCCCTCTTTACATTTTTTTTCTCCACAATGGTTTCCGTATTTTTTTTTTTTAAAGAGGTGCTACAGGTATTTTTTTTTTTTTTTGCAACATCTTATTGTTTCTCATTTTTCTAGTTCTTATGTTTCTCGTTTTCTAGTTTCTAAATCTTCATCATCTCCAAGCCAAACTCTCTCCAACTCCATATAAGTACTTCCTTAACCTTTATAGTCGGTTGCTTCCTGTGTCACGTGCCTTTTTTTAATCTGTTGAGATAATAATGAGACCTTTGGGCCTTCACCACTCTTATCTCATGCTCTAGACCTCGAACTTCAGGAACCACATAAAAGCAGAAAGAAACAGTGTGCTATTAGAAAAAAACATGACACTTTGAAGCATGATGTATGTATTTAGGATAGTTTAGATGCATAATGTTCAATTTTTTATATTTCAATTCATTTCTTTTTTGACCTTGCAGATATTCATCCATTGAACAATGCAACAAGAACATTTGGAAGTAAAGGCAGCATGTCCTCAGACCCAACTCATGTACACGTCACTGTCATTTAATCCCCATTTAGATCTGGATTTTTAAATCTAGATTTTGGACTGTGCATGCGGAGATGTGTGGAGATTCCTTCAGGCACAAGGGTGTTAGTAAAGTCAGGTAGTGATGTAGGCGAGGTGACGAGGCATCGGGTGCAGTCAGGGTTCACATTCATCCCAAAAGTGTTCAATAGGATTGAGGTCAGATCTCTATAGCAGGAGATCTTCGACATCTTCCATCCCATGTAAAGCAGATCTTCATTTAGCTGGCTTTGCGCTGGAACAGGTTTGGGTCTCCTAGTTTGAGGAATAATGTCCTGTCACCACATCCAAAGACGTCTGATACCTGGTGTGCCTCCAACTTTGAGGTAACAGTTTGGGAAAGAACCACATATGGCTGGGTGTCCCATTACTTTTGAACCTGTTGTGTAGTCTAACTTATTTGCCCACATTTAAACAGGGGGGTGAAGACTTTTCTGCTTATCTATGACATCTCATGTCTTTTTGTCCTCAGTGATTATTAGTGTTGGACGCTATGCTCATGTAGAATCAGGGCCATGTGTGTGTTTCTTTGTGAGATTGAACCAATAGCTTTTATTTCTTTTTATTGAAAAAGATCCATGACAATTTTATTCTGGAATAACACAACCTAATGACACACCAAGGCTGGGCAAACATGTGTGGTAGAGAAAAAAAATAATAAAATCAAGTATTTATTCATTACTGATAAAATTGCTTGTGCAAAATATGCAAAAAACCTTTTCTTTGAAATCGATAAAAAAAAATCCAGAAATTAAAATATCCAGATCTGTTCTTCTGCCAGAAGATGGCGCTGTTCTGCAGGTTTTGGCAAAACATCACACGAATGAGAACTCCTGAAGTTTTATTGTTAAATATAAACGTTATTATTATTATTATTATTATTATTATTATTATTATTATTATTATTTATTATTATTATTATTATTATTGTGTTGTTTTTAAAGTGTTCTTCACATTTGTGTTATTATTCAGTGTGTTTAAATCAGATGAGAGACAAATATCGTGAACAAGGCGCACAGTAACACTCCGGTCGCCGTGACAACCAGATCGGCCGCCTCCTGCAGGGATCGGACGTGCCGGGTCATGTAACTTTGACCGATCCGTGTGACGACTCCTGCGGGTCCGTCTCCTACAGGGGAGTCTGATGTCTGAGTTTCTGTGACCTGATCGAGGTTAGGCGGTTCTCTGTGCGCCACTGAGGAGCGATGAGGAACGCTGTGTGGAGGAGCTGCTGAGTATTGGGCTGGAGAACCAAACAAAAGAACAAAGATTAAATTAGAGAGATATGGAACGCATCCAATGTCTGCATGTGAGGTAGTGAAGGAAACGTGCGGTGGGGAAGATCTTACCGAGCGCGCTCTGCATCACCATGGCGAGCACTAGCAGGAGGAGAGTGGCGAGGGTTAGGGTGAGGTGCACGGTGCAGCCGGTGAAGCTGTGCCACATTCTGGAGACACGTAGTCCGAAAAAAGCCAGAGAGCATGGGGTCATCTCCGCCATCTTTCCTCCTTTACCCTCCAGCTCCCTGCATCTAGACCGAGATGCGCACCACAACTTTTATGTCGAGATCATGAGAAAATTAAGTCACGAGAAAACACGAAAGAAAAAAAAAAGATCTTCTCTCAGGACTTCCCTCAGATCATCTTGCCTTCAGAACATTTATTCGACCGTGTCCATTTAATGTGACAAATATCTGCTCTATAAATCAATAAAACAAATGAAATAAAAACTAGAACAATTTTAAACTTCAGAGTATAAACTGCACACCTGAGTAACAGTTTCTCCACTAGGGCACTTTGGTTCATCTGAGGCCCATTCGAGATCTTCATTCGCTCCAGGATATGTGCGGGGATGTCGTGTCCGTTCTCGCTCATCACTGCCAGGTTGTACGTCCCCTAAAGGTTTAAAGATGACATCATACGACTGCAGTATAAGATCCACGGTGAAAAGAGTAAACGCAGAGCCAAAATCTGGACAATGAAACTAATGTTGGACAGACATTTTTATTTCAGAGCCAGTTTGATTTGGGAGAAAAATCTAGAATCTATAAGCATATTTTAGAAACTGGAAGGAAACCGGAGAACCCAGGAAAGAAACACGAGACTCTATGATAGTTTCAACCAGTAGTAAAAGTGTAGGAGGGACAAAAAGGAAGGACAAAAAAAAGAGGGAAAATTGTGTGTGTGTGTGTGTGTGTGTGTGTGTGTGTGCGCTCTACCTGTGCACTGCCTCTCAGCGCTGCTCTGCTGTAGAGCTCTACTGCCTTCACCATGTCACCTACTGCACTGTAATGATCTCCCATCTTCAGCAGACCTAAGAAAGAGAGAGAGAGAGAGAGAGAGAGAGAGAGAGAGAGAGAGAGAGAGAGAGAGAGAGAATAATAGGGAGAGGAAGAGAGAGAGAGAGGGAGGGATGAATACATGACCCCAAGTGCTTTATTCTGCTTAAAACGTATTAATGGAACAATGAAACTCCATCATTGGTTAAGTGGTTGCTATAGAAACCTGTTCTGGCCAATCACATTCGAGTATTCAGCACCACAATGGGGTTTAAGCAGTAAATAGTCATACTCCTATGCAGTAAATGCACACGCACACACACACACACACACACACACACCTGATTCTTGTGGGACATGGTTATAGGTGGAGAAGTTGTGATACCTCAACTGGCAGGAAGAATGGTGCTTCAGGACCTGCCAAGAAGAAGAAGAAAGTTCAGCTAAATGACATCATCAGCATTACTACATTAACTGTACAGTGGATATAAAAAGTCCTTATCTTTCATCTCATCACATCTTTAATGAGATCTTTCAACACTTAACAAGCACTAATCATTAAATGGCTTCAGAAAGTCAAACATTGGTGGCACTGCACCACACCAGTCAGGCCTCCCAGGACTCGTTAGGGTCTCAGAGGCAGGTCTTATCAAGGCTTTAATGCGTTGTTGTAATAATTAATAAACACACCAATCGTGGAAATACGATCGGGCCGTCAGGATCTGGTGTGTGTCAAATGTACTGTAGTGGAATGAAGGTTTACCTCACAGAGGTGTGCGGCGTTCGTCTGAGCCACGACAAACCCGGTTTCGGCGAGAAGCGAGTATTTCAACAGCGCCTCGTCCCTGAAAACAAGAAAAAAAAGCAACATCATACATAAAGTATACAAACACAATGGACTGATCGTGTGTAGTGAGTCAGTGATGAAAGCTGCAAGTCACTCAAAGCTGAAGATTGAAAGCCGAAGGGATGAAGTAGAGAATAAAAAGAGGTCAGAGGATTAAATTAATGGATGTTACCATGACCCTTGCTGAAAAGCTCTCAGAGCGTCTCGGACGGTGAAGCCCAGGTGGCCGTTCCTCTCGCTGATCGGCTTCAGGAGACTAAAAAGAGCAACAAGAGAAACGTTTTCATCCAAATAAAACAAATCCCAAAAAGAAAGAATCTCAATTCCACAGCATCCCGGTTTCATTAATCCAAGTGGTCCGAAACGTCCAACATGGCAACCACAATAAAATCATTTCTAATCCGTTCTCTAACAATTATGGCATTTTTATATAAGAGGAATAAAACACACAGGATGTGCTGTGATGTTTCGGTGTTCGTTTTTTATTTCACGGAAGCTGCACCAAGACGGTAAAACGTACGCCACGGCTTTCTCGGGATCTCTGCTCACGCCTGGTAAGTGTCCTCGAGAGAGAGATGATGCCGCCTCCAAGGCGCCCTCCATGTGACCCAGCTCCCCCGCGCTCAGGAAACACTGGAACGCAGCTGTCTGTAACACACACACACACACACACACACACACACACACACACACACACACGATGAGATTATTTAAAATCTTTGGAAACACGACACAAGAAATCCACTTCTTAACACTCTTTATACATCTACGACGACGTATTAGGAAAAATAGGCATTTAGAAGTCATTTAGGAATTCCCGATTTTAAAACTAGAAAATTTCCAGTATGATGATCTGGTGTTTCTGGGCTTGTTCATTTATTTCCTTGTTGCCAAATCTAAGGGAAAATAGGTTCGATGTCAAACCTGGCAACGTATTTCTTAATAGAGAAAAAAATATATAATAATTTTGAGATTTAAACACAAAACTTTATGTTTATTTCTCATAAATTTGTGAGGTTTTTCTCGTAATTTTTTACAGTTTTTAACTTAAAGATTTTTTTTTTCTCTAAAACTGAAAAAAACAATTTTTTAAAAATTCAAAAACATTCAAAAATTCTATTCGAAAAATAGTTTTTCCTCAAAAATGTAAAAAATGGTTTTCCAAAATTCTCACTTCCAACTTCAAAATGTTGCGTTTTTTTCATTCCCTTTGTTTGTTTTTTTTCTCTCAAAAATTTAGATTAATTTTTTTCTTGAAAATTTTGAAGTTAAAAATGTTACGTTTCAAACTCGGATATTCCCTGTCTCCCTTTTTACTATTCTTAATTTATCTTTTAATACAGATTTTCATATAAATCTGAAATCTGAGTCATGAAACAACACGAGTATTAAAATTCAGGTGTGTTTGATTCTTAAAAACGGTTGTGTTTTTTTAAACAGTGTCATGTATCTCATTTTAAGCACCGCTACACACAAACGTTTGTGTGTCATCGCCGCCTACCTCGTTTCTGCCCGGCGAGTCTGGAATGGCGCCGTTCAGGTGATACACGCCCAAGTTAAACACGCCGTCTCGACTGCCTTTGCGAGCAGCCAGGTCGAAGTAGTACGCAGCCTTGCTGTCGTTTTTTCCCATGGTCCCGTGGTACCAGCCGAGAGCGTTCAGAGCGTCCACGTAGCCCTGAAAAAAATACAGAAAAATATAAAAAGATAAAGAAGAAAATGTACGAAAACATTTTGAATCATTGAACCTAAAAAATAACAAATTTAAACATGCATTTCCAAAATCTCCCAGAATTTTTTTAAAATTAAAATATTATTGATTACTGATTAATATATACGAATAAATTACTGATTTATTCATGCATGTTTAAAATATGCATTAATTAAAAGCTTTGGCTGTAAATTAGCTTTCTGGGAGAAAACTGGGAAGTTGTATGTAAACTCAGACATTGAGCACCCCTCCCCCGCCACATTCAGACCCCCGGTTAACCAAAATGGCACGATCCGCATTTCATAACACCTCTGAGAAGATTCGAGTGTGGGATTGGTAGCCGAATTAGACTCCTCCTATTGACACATCGAATCTTCGACTATTTGGGGTCACCCCCAAAACATATACGCTGAGTTTTAAAATCAGAAAACATTGATAATGATACGATTTGATTTGGTTCTTACCATGTCAGCTGCCTTTTCTAAAAGTTTCAGTGCCAGGGTTTTGTTCCTCTTCCCACCAATTCCCTGATGAACAGCAATTAAAATTGTTTCGAGAACTGAGAACATGCATTGCAAATTGACACTCAAAGGGGTTCAGCATGTAAAACTGCCCACCAAGGAGGTCTTAGATTCCTGATGTTAAAGGTTTGTGGAAAATCTGACAGAAAGACAGGAGGCGGAGCTTGAGGTGACAGAGATGAAGATTTTCAGTGTGAGGGATAAAGATAACAGGATTAGAAATGAGTTCAACACAATGATTGCACTGGTAGGACATTTTGGAGACAATGTGATAGATGGTTTGGTCATGTGCAGGGGAGAGACAGCCTCTTTTCCATACGTCAAGGCAGAAGTCGAGGACAGAAAGAAGAAGAAGAAGATTATGCAAATGCCACTCGAGGTCATTTCTGAGTTTACTGGGCTGACCTTCAGCAGCAGGATGGCGTAGTCGTACATGGCCGAAGCGTCCGTCATCTGCATGGCGCTCCTGGCGTACCATTTCATAGCCGCGCCGATGTCCTTGGTCATCCCGTTGCTCCCGAAGAATGACATCCGAGCCAGTGTTTTCTATCTCGTTCACAAACACACACGATATAATGCTTTGAGCAACTCGAACCATGACTCAAAAACAACAACTGGTCCATGTGATTTAAAAGCAGAAGGAAATTTCGTGCTACTTCTCTCGAAAAAGAGCGCACCTGGGACTCGGGGTCTCCTCTATAAGCCTGGTGCTTGAGAAACTGTACCATTTCATCCGACTCGCCCGATTGCATCTGAAGCTCCTCCGGGTTGGTTAAGTGGATGTTCTCGGTGAGGACTTGCTGGAAATGAACGAATGAGGTCAGCGGTGGTCCTGATTAGACTCAGTCTTAAGCATTTTTACTTTACTTTACTGTATAACATTGATATTTTTATAATAATATATACATGGACCAGTAGTGTATCTACTGTATGATTTGGAAATGACAGGAAAATCACAGATCCCCAGAATAAGGTATGACATGTCTCATATTTAAATACAATATAAGGAGTTTGTGGATGATTCTTCTGTGCTTTTTTGAGCCTCATATACCACATTTGGTCTCGATTTGCTTTTGCAATAAATTCCACTATTTTAATAAGTTCCACTGGATTTCTGGAGTGTAGGTGAGGTGAGAAACCCTGCGGTGCAGCCAACGTTCCAATCTATCCAAAGGGTGTTCAATAAGCTTTGAGCTCTACAGCAGGAGAGCTTCCACTCCACTTCCACTTGTGAACAGGGGCATCATCATGCTGGAACAGGTTTGGGTCTCCTGGTTCAAGTGAAGGAAAAATTTCCCCCTACTTCATCTAAAGACGTCCTACACAATTGTGTGCCTTCACCTTTGTGGTAACAGTTTGGAGAAGAACCACATTTGGAATAAAAAGTCAGGTGTTTTAATACTTTTAGCCATATCTGTTTACGTAAAAATACAATATATGATGAATAAAGATGTTTTTTAGGTGCTGTTGAAGTGTTTATGACTTCAGACATTAGACTCACTGTGTTTCTTGTTATTTATTTTTTGGTGGTACTCCATTTTCATCCCAAATTCTTCACAGCTTTGAAGCAAACACAGGAATCTCTGAAAAGCGAATGCTCTTTATATTTGGTTAAGCCGCCACCTTTTATCACTAATTTACATGCACTCTCTTGACACGCTTCTGTCGAAAGTGCGGTCAGGCATGAGCTGGAGCTTTTTACATACTGAAAGTTTCGGTACCTTGCATGAAGTTTCAGAAGGACAAAAGTTTGAACATGACACAAGTTTGTTGCATGAACACAACCTGGATTCTCATGATCGATTAGGGGCAAATTTGGGCCAAATCGTACATACTGGTATGTTGGAGGAAACCAGAGAACCCAGATCACCCAGGGGGGAGAACATGGGGAAAAAGTGAAATTCAGCAGTTTTTTGACTTTTAGTGGCTTGAGATAAAAGTTATAGATGTAAAACATTTTAAAAATATTATGTAATAATAAAATAATATGTAAAATATATATTCTTTTAATATTACATTTTATAATATGCCTGATGGATTATTAATAATAAAGATCTCACCTCTGAGTCCTGGACTTTATTATGATCGATGCTGGTCTGCCTTCCCACGTTGGCGTAATACCCGTATGCCGTGTCCTGGTCCTTAGGAAATCCATCGAGACCCTGCATGTGCTTGTAGCCCAAATGCAGCAGCGCGAGACGCTCGTCTTGTACCCCACCGATCAGGCTGTACACGTGGCCCTGTGGAGAACAAGGAGAACATTTGGTTTACGATATTCACGATTTTATTTTTTTATATATAATACACACATCCACATACAAAATCCGATCTTGCGCTACCTTCTCCTGGTCCGCCTGGACTCCGAGTCCTGAAAGATGTAAAGTGGCGAGCATGAGAGCCGCTTGGTGATGCCCCCAGCACGAGCAAAGCTGCAGGAGATCCAGTGACGAGCTCTCGATGTCTACCAAACCGCCATCTGCTAAGCTCTTTAGCACGTCATTGTAGAGGCGCTGGCCGAAGAGGGATGCCGTTTTGCTGTTCCATGGGCCTAGAGGCAGAGCAATGCATTATAAAATGATTACACTTGTGGTTATTATCATAATAAATAAATAAATAAATAAATAAATGATTGTGTCCCTTGAACTAACGCCTAATACCATACCGGACACCAGTTCTTCCTCATGCCTCCTGAGAATCTTCAATGCAGCGCTATATTTCGTCTGGTGATCCCAGGACCACGTCTGCAAGCACTTTTCTGGGACAAATGTCCTCCTTAATTGCTCGTAATATGACACGCACACGTCTGAAAGAGTGATGAAGAACAATATAAATATCATTCAGTGTTTCACAGACTCTTCAGCTCATTGACTATGACCAGATCCTTATTCTTCTACGCTGTTGTAGTCCATCTGCCCCAAGTTCTGGCATGCCATAAATTCTTTGTTGCTTTTCTGCTCAAAGGGTGTTTGGTTACTGCGTTCATTTTGGCTTGTATCAGTCTGTTTTCTTTATTTCTTTCACTGGAAGCATTTTCACTTGCAGAACAGGATTTCTTTTGTATGTCGCACCATTCTGTGTAAATCCCAAGAGATCAGCAGTTTCTAAATTACCCAAAACATGTACACCTGGTACCATCAACCATATCAAGTCAGATTTATTGCCTGGTATGAACATGAAACTCTAGATTTAATCTGCATGATTTTATTCTGTATTGTTGCCAATCACAAGACAGCACAGGTGTTTTGTTCCTAATAAAAAGGCCGGTGAACGTAGAAAGCGTTTACCGTTGGGGAGAGCGGCTTTGCTGTCTTGCATGGCTTTTACGTAGCCTTCACTGATCTGTTTAATATCCTCACACCGTCTGTGGGCTTCGTTCAGTTCCTTCAGTGTTCTCTCTGGAGTCAGAGGGTTCACCACCTTAAAAAGCAAATACGCATGATAGAATGGCGTCACGTGACCGAGTTGCACATAAGCGACATAATGTTAAACAGCTAATGTTATCACCAAGGGCATCATACTGGTTTATTTAAAGGAAAACCAGTTATCATTTAAAACATCCCAGGTTTATTAAAAGCTAGCTAACATCAGGCTAGCCGCTGTAGCAGTTGGCAAGATCGCTAACAATTTTAGGGTAAGTATACAAATATAATTATAACTCAATAGAATAGCAAGTTAGCTAAAAAGAAAGACATCAAGCTAGTTAACATTAGTTTAATATAAATTGGGGAATAGCTAACAATACAAGTAAATATGGGCCATGATCGATCACAAGCTGCCTCCAGGCGAGTCATTACTAGCAAGCTAAATAACATCAAGTAACCCTGAGATGAGATCCTGAGAGCACCATAAGAGTTAATGAAAGAGGTGAAAAAGGTTCATGCTCACCGTTTCAGAGCCTAAGCGGTAATATTTAACCGGTCCAATATAACCATGAATTCCCGGCATGTAGATGCAGCCGCCAATCACGAAGTATCCCAAGATGTCGTTATACAGGACTTCTTCCTGAAAACTGGAACGTAAGTCACAGGTTTCCATAATTATTTTACTTTTTGATTACAAATTACATTAATATTTCATTGAGAAACGATTTGTCTCAATGTAATCAATCAGAGAAGACATGGCTAGTGTTTAGTGTTGTGCTACAAAGCTAATGTGGCTAATAAGCACAGGAAGTGTATCTTTTCAAAGTCACTGGTATAAAAAAGTTACGTCTTTATCTACATGCTTTAATTATCACCGTGTCAGTCTGAGGACAATAGTAAAAGACCAAAAGTGTATGGAGATATACCAACATTTTCATTACTTTCTGTTTTAGCTTTAAAGCTTCAGTTACATTAGCAAGCAATGAGTCTTTAGGTCTCTTTGTGATCTTTTCCTTGTAGTCTGTTGTGTAGCAGCAAGCAAACATTTTCCAGAATTGTAATATCAGTTCGGAGTCGTACTAGCTTCTGGAAAGATTAGCAAAGATAACTATACAAGCTACACTATATAGACACCAGACACTGAGTTGTCTCTTGTCTCTGGATGCAGTAACATGAAATGTTCCTTTCATTTGAACTCGGCGACTTAAACCTGCTCCAGACAAGGTTTGGAAAATGTGAAAGATCTCCTGCCAGAGAGCTCTAAATCCTACTGAACACCTTTTTGGATGAATGTGAACATTGACCTCCACACCTTCTCACCTACATCAGTACCTGACTTTACTAAAACACTTGTGGCTGAATGAATTCTCTCCAATCTTCACAAAATCTTCCCAGAAGAGTGGAGCTACACTGCATATACACAGAAAGTAAACAATCGTTGAAGATTAGCAAGCTACTTTTACTAGCTACACGCTCATATGGGGAAGCACTGATGTTCACTACGTCGTTCTAAGCTTTAGTTGATTTCATAAAATTCTTTATATACGTTTACCGAGAGGTTTATTAATTGCAACTCGCTAGTGTAGCATCCGCTATGTTTCCTTCAAAGTTCGCTAAGATTAGCAGTATATATTACAACAATCTCTGTAGCAAAGCCACGCCCATATCTATATTTGGGAATTTGTCGATCATTTGTCTATAAAAATCTATAATTCGGGGAATCTAACCAACATGGCAACACAAGCCATTGGCTTTTCAAGCCATTCACGTGTTTTGTCTCCATAATTTAACGAAGCCCTTTTAATACACCGATCATGAAGCCAAGCTGATGGAACCCGTCATTTGGAAACATCTCAAACGGAGACCATAACACGCTACAACAAACCCATGACATCCCTTTAACAGTGCTGATATGGAGTATTATTGGTTTGTTTACACATGTCCTTAATCATACTTGTATATGCCTTCCGTGAGGTGGTCTTCAGAGTCGGCCTGCGTGATGATCACCTTCACCTGGAGACAATATAACAGAAATGATTACCATTTAGGAGTCATATTTCATCATTTTCACACTCTTGAGCCTGGGGATGACGTGTAATTAATTGTTTGTTTTTTTTATCAGTAATCATACAATCAATACTCAGATAATCAATAAGGTGTTGAATCATGGTGATTGTTATTTCGGTATAAAAACGTGCAATGAAGGAAAATCCTGTGAAGCAGACATTAGGACAGTATCTTAGTAGGGTTTTTTTTTACTACTTTTTCAACACCAAACTATCATGTTCATGTCATAAAGTTACAAAAACTGATTCAAAAATAAACATTTGTGGAAATAATCAATATTTCCAAGAAAATCCTTCAGGCGGTTTCTGAGGCAAGGAACCCAATAACTAAGTGTATTTGCAAATAATATGCAGATTGACCCTCTATAACATCAAAAGTTTCTATTTGAACAATATGTAAAAAAAGCAAACCACCAGGTGTTCGGTGGATTAACTCGGGGCACCTTTGAGGTCTGGATGAAGAGGTCTAGACGGATCCAGGTGAGAAGAGGTAGATTTGTGTGAACTGTGAAAGCACGTTCCAGTCCAGAGGTCAAACGCACCTGCACCACGAGGTTGCCTACGTACACACGCAAGGAAACACATGAGGGAAAAGCTGAGGGAAATCTGGTGATTCCATCCTGCCAGCCAAGAACAACCAATTTTTTTTCCGCAGAAATAAACTTAAAGATCCATCGCATTCTGGTTTTTTTTATGTGCATTACGTCAGAACAAATCACATGCATCATGGTAGTATTGAGGGCTACTGAATCTAATGAAATTTCTCATCAGAGACATATTTTATACAAGTTTATTTCCATGCGCTTTTCACAACAAACCTCGTCTCAAAGCAGCTTTACAGAAAGTTAAGGTGAGTGATGTGTATTTATTCCTGATGATCAGCCATGGTGACTGTGACAAGAAAAAACTCCCTTAGATGTTATGAGGAAAGCTTGAGAGGAACCTTGAGAGGAACCAGACTGAAAAGCTGAACCTCATTTAAGGAGTTTTTAGTTTTGAAGCAAACTCATTTCGAAGCTTGTTTGTTTTGTATTGTGCAACATCTGTTCAGTTACAAATCATTTCATAAGTTTGTATGAAACAAAAACAGGAACTCAGATGTTTGAAATATATTTGACTGAACTGTGGATAAAAAGAAAAACAGGATGCAGCGACGCGCTTTAACCTTTATGGCTGATGAAGTTACCTGTATCGCTCAGGAGCAGGAGAGGCGTTGTGTATTTCCTCTGCTCGTTCACGTGCTTGATGATGCTGCAGAGCTTTGCCCTGCACCGCTGGAGCAGATATATCCACACTGACATGGTCAGCCTATAAAACAACACTGATGGTTTTAACACTGAACATACTTTGTAAATTTGTCCACTTGTTAACTTGCTGGTCTTACCTGGGTTCCACTCGAGCACCGAAGCTTGCAGTCTCTATCTCTCCGTTGGCCGAGGTCGGAAATGTCCGGATGACTCCGTATGTCTCTCCAGTGCTTGCAAAAGGGAACGTCAAGAGTCTCACCACATCTGCAACATCGTTGGACCATTTAGAGAAACATTTTAGCAAAAAAAAAATCAATCCACATATCAAATATTGGTCACAAATTATTGGTCACTTTTTATAAAAATTATGCTCCCATTAGGGGGCGCCACAGCGGATCCTCCGTCTCCATACTACTGTCCTCTACATCTGCCTCTTTCACAGCAACTTCCTGCATGTCTTCATTCACCACATCCATAAACCTCCTCCTTGGTCTTCCTCTTTTTCTCCTTTCTGGTGGCTCCATCCTCAGCATTCTCCTACTGATATACCCCATGTCCCTCCTCTGCACATGTCCAAACCATCTCAATCTCTCCTCCAAAACGTCCTACATGCGCCGTCCCTCTAATAAACTCATTTCTAATCCTGTCCATCGTCATCACTCCCAACAAACATCTCAACAGCTTCAGCTCTGCTACCTCCAGCTCCACCTCCTGTCTTTTACTCAATGCCACTGTCTCTAATCCATACAACATCTCAGTCCTATAAACTTTCCCTTTTACTTCATTACTTTGCACTGTTAATCCCAGGTACCTGAACTCCTCCACCTTCTCCACCTCTTCTCCATGCAACCACACCACTCCACTGCCCTCCCTCTCATTCACAAACATGATCTATCTATCTATTTTAAGTCAATGCATTACATCGTTAACTTGAAAACCACCGATAAATCATAATAATAAAAATAAAAAGCTGAAAAAATAAAAGCAGGCTGGAAACTCACCTGACCCAATAGGACACTTCTCTATTCTGTCTTTTGTCCCATTCCAAATGAGCTCCACCCCCCACGCAGGACATCTGTCCCAAGATTTGGAGGGACGTTCCGAAGGTGGGATCGTCCGCAGTGTTTTAAACATTCTCACCACAGCTTCCTCGTATTGATTGACACCAACGTGGCGTCTGGTGCTTTCTGTTCCATCCAGATGCACCAGCCAGGCCCTCAGCATCACATCCTGGGCTTCTGTCGTCCGCCTGAAGAAAAAGTCTCTCTTATACACCACGGCAGGAGGGAACCTAAGCTGAATCATCCTTGTTCGAAGTTTTTGGATTCCTCTGACGTGAGTCCACGATCTCCTAAAGATCACGAGTCCGGTCTTTTCTGATGTGGAAAGTAAAATCTCAACTCCCACCATGCAGGACTTGGAGCAGGAATACGACAGATGCACACTGGAGTTGACGGTGACGAAGTCAGGTGAGGAGTCGAAGTGAAGAAAGTCACCGGATGGGCTCATGTGCAAAGGGGACATGGTGGTGTGTGTGGTGATGTGGCACTGAATCTTGAAAAGAACAAATAAGACAATGGAAGAACTTCACAAAGCACGTTGAAATTAAAATGACACATCCCTGTAGCTGATCTATCGTACTTATTATCCATTTATTGTTGCATGTAATAAATAATGTATTGCATATTCGAGGTCCCAGGGACAATCTTTTAATAATCCAAATATGCCTTTTAAATAACTTCGTAACAGGTTATGGGTTCAAATCCCAACCGCACGTTTGGACGTTTTCGCACAATGCCGATCGCTCCTCCTCCGACTCGAGCTCGCGATGCAGCGGCGCTTTAGTCCTGGAGTCTATCCAAACCTGCAAGCACACCACCTCAACACCACTGCAGTCTTCTCCAGATCCACACAGTGCATTCTGGGACTTTGATTGTCTAGATGATTGTACATCTGAAGATGATTTACTTGGTTTGAGAGTAAAAACATAAGAACATATTCTTTATGGTTATATTTCTATTCATCCACTGTATCAGGAGCAGCAGAATCTGAAATATTTCAATAAAAATCTAATTACAGTGTTGAATTTATTTCAAGTTTGAGTTTTTAGATTTAAACCAGAATGATTTAGAAGCTTGTTTTAGGGTTTTTACTGTTCAATAAGAGCTGCTTGAGTCATGAGTTGGTATGAAAGAAACAGGAACTTTGGTGCGTTCCAGGAAATGCTTTAGAACGCGTTCAGATAGTGAAAGAACTCGTAGATAAAACATGAACCTGTGATAAATGAAGGTGTTTGTTCAATTCTTTCTTTTCTTTCTTTCTTCCTTCTTACCACTGAAAGCAGCGAGGCGCAGACCATCACCGTGCTGAAGAAGAAGCCCGAACTTCTCGATACTCTCATCTTGTCCGGGTCGAAGCGCATCGGTTCGGTTCGGTTCCGAATCAGCTTCAGGAGAATCCAAAGAGAAAAAGAGTCGTGAAAAAAAAATACAGATTTACGAATCATCTAGGAAGCGTTGAAGCTGCATTCTTCCTCTTCGGGAGAATTTGTTTACTGGTGACTTGTCATTCTTCCGTATTTCAAAGGCAGGTGGGGCCATGCAGCACCTGCTCTCCATGATCTTTATTCCATTACCAGACCTCTATCATATCTCAATGCATCGTTTTTAACATATACTCAAATAAGTGTTGATCATCTCACCATTTCTCTTAGTAAATAAGGTGCTGTTGAAATTTTCCAGATGTTTACCAGATGTTGGTAACAACCAAATGCAATGAAGACATACAAATAAATCAAACCATAAATTGTTTAATAATGTGAAATGACACAGGGGAAAAAAACATTATTTATACCTTTGTTGGTAATGAAGGCTTTGAGATACCTCCTGTATGGAGAAACTGGTTGCACGAGTTTGTGGTTTCTTCTATAATCTCTGATCTTAAGTTCTTTCCATGGATTTTCAATTGGATTGAAGTCAGGTGATTGGACCATTCTAGCAGCTTTCTCTAAAAGTTTCCTCAGCTGTGTGTTTGGGATCGTCGTCTTGCTGGAATCTCCACCCTCGTGTCATCTCCATCATCCTGGTAGATGGTAGCTGGTTTTTTATCAAGAATGTCTCGGTACATTTTTCCATTCATACTTCCTTCAATTATATGAAGTTTGCCAGTATTGTATGATGTAAAACAGCCCCACACCATAAATGTTCCCATCTCCAAACTTTAATGTTGGTATGGGATTTCTGGTGTGATGTGCAGTGCCATTTGTCCTCCAAACATGGTGTGTATTATGGCATCCAATGAGTTCCATTTTGGTCTCATCTGACCAGACTATATTCTCCCAGTATTTCACAGGCTTGTCCAAATGTCGTGCAGCAAAATTTAAACGAGCTTTAACATGCTTTTTCTTCAGAAATGAAGAAGTCTTGGATGGTGAGCGTGCACACAGGCCATGACGGATAAATACATTACTCATTGTGTTCTTTGAAACAATTGTACCTGCTGTGTAAAATGAGTTTGATCACGTCACTATATTTACTGAGAAAAAGAGAAATTAGTAGATGCGCTACACTTTTTACATAATTATTATTAACGTGACCAACAATTTGCGAACAGATTTTGATTGAGCGACAATTTCTGTAGGAGGAAACACCTTCAGAGAAAACCCACCAACTTGGTTCAAGCTGCCAGGAAAGATATAATGATTCAGATAATAACTCTTTATCTCAGAAGACACAAGACCACATCGGGTTCCACTCCTGTCAGCCAAGAACTAGAATTTAAAGCTTCTATGGACACAATCAGGTTAAGCATAGTTAGAGTACTTAGAGATCTTAATGCTGTTGGCATAACTGCATTTATAACTGGGCAACAAACAGTGAAGTGGATGCAATGATATTTTTACTTTATTGTATCCTTAGCAAATGTACTAAACGGCAAGGCATCATGGACTGACAAAACCGAGTGCATAGCTCAGCTTAAAACAGCATAGTGTGTTTCGCTTCAGTAGCTTCAGATGTTTTCATGCCTCTCTGAACTGAAACAGAGAGCACTCGAGCATGAGAGAAGGTTCTGATGACACTTTATGAGACATGTATAAAAGGACGAATGTATAAAATGCTCAGTTCACTTAACAGACCGAGTATCACAAGGCTAATAAGCTTCTAGGTTCTGTGAATATTAGCATTTTTTAGCATTGTCTCTCGGATGACATGGCTTTACAAGATGTGTGCGGTTTTCTCGACCCCTCTAGTGATCTTCATTGGAACGCTCCACGTTCATTGTCCAAGTCTCTCGTGAGTACCTTTCACGTAGGTGGGTCCAATACCAGATGGCTGCAGGAAACCAGAAATTCAAGTCCACTGGAATTTTATGTGCCGGTGCAGGAATACCTAACAAAAAGCCCTATTCAGTTTGGTCAAGCCCAGCCTATTTTAAACAACTCACCTTGGACTTCCAAAAGCAATGACTGTTCCCAACACTCCCCGAATCCTTTCTCAACCTCTTCCTCTGTTCCTCTACCATTCCCTCTGGGTCACGGCACCACCACGCTGGCATTCATCTTCCAGGGCGGCGTGATCGCTGCAGCAGATTCGCGATCCAGCTGTGCAGGATTAGTCGCGTGCCCGGCATCCCAAAAAATTATCCCTGTCCATTCCCATTTGGTGGGGACCACGTCGGGAACCTCGGCCGATTGTGCCCTCTGGAAGCGCATCATAGCGAGGGAATTGAGACTTTACCAGCTCCGAAACAAGCGAAGGCTGTCGACAGCGGGCGCCGCCAAGCTCCTGTCCCACATGTTGCACCCTTTTAAAGGCACTGAGCTGTGTGTAGCCGCTACTCTGTGTGGATGGGATGTACACGAGAACAAGGTGACACAATGCGCAACTGGCAAATCGTCCAATAGCAGACCACTGGCAGAAAGTGATGCCGAAACCTCTGGACACGACAGCGATGGTAAAGCTCTGATGACAACTAGAGATCCTTTCCAAAGTGATCCTAAAAGCCAAACACCCATTTCTACTTCAACAACAACAAAACTCTCCGGTCCGGGCCTTGTTTATGTGTGCAGTGATGGCCTCCGTTTGAAGGGTGAGCTTTTCTCAGTGGGATCGGGTTCTCCCTATGCATACTCCATCCTGGATGAGAGGATTCACTGGGGGATGAGTGTTGACGAAGCGGTCTCTGTGGCCAGGGAAGCCGTGTATAGGGCCACGCACAGGGACGCTTACTCGGGCAACAACGTCGACCTGTACCACGTTACCGCTAAAGGCTGGACACGTCGGAAAAGGGAGGACCTCAAAGAAGAGTACTACAGAGAAAAGGAGAGAGAGAAAACAAAAATGGAGGAGAGGAAGAAGGAAAGAGAGAGAGAGAAAGTCAAAAAAGATGACGAGTCTGAATTTCAACAGTAACCAAACAAAGATAAAATAATAAATACATTTGACCCATGTGTGAGTGTTTTATGTATTGTTGTTATCTTATAGGATGAGAGTACAAATATATAGAAGATATAGAACATATTAGCTTCAAAATGTTTGCTCTGCATTTTATTTGAGTTTACTGATAAGTCTAGAAACAAGAGGTTGTGTTGTTCTATGTTGTTCTATGTTAAATATGAGATCAGCCCTATTTTTCATCCAACTTTTTCTCAATGTATTTTAATGGAGAAATCCGGTAGAACTTCCAGGGAAAAGTTGTCCCTTGGAGAAACATTGGTCTTTGTGTTTTTTAAATGTAACCAGTCCCATCCGACCACGAAGGTGTTTCTAGTTGTGTGTCACAATACAACAATAAAACCGGTGTAGGCTAATGGATTTCATGTTTAACTGGGTGTTCACCATTTTGCTATGAGATAAAACGACAAAACCGCATTTTTAGTAGAAGTGGAAAGGGTGCAGTTCCTGACACACAGTAGGAACTAGAAGAAAGAAAAAAAGAAAGTTCGAGGTAATGCTCCTTTGCAAAAAAAACAAAAAAAAAAAAACAAGTGGGCGTGAATACAAAAAATAATGACAAGTAACATGCAATGTGGTGTGACAGGAAACACTGATCATATACTGTAGGAAAGTAAACAGTGTAAACGCAGACAGAATCAGAAAGGACTTATCTCTCAAATATATATATATTTTTTTTATATTATAGTTGGGAAGTCAAGTGGATTTCAAGTTGCACATCTTCCACAGAGATGCAAATCCACAGAGGAAAAACAGGCTGTTGTTTTGCATTCCTTTCTTTTGGAAATAATGAGAGAGTAAGAAAGAGAGAGAGAAAGAAGGAGAGTCTGTGTTAACTCTCTGAAAACTTTTCATTTCCTCAACTTGAGTCTATTTTTATTTTGAACAATTTTACATTCACACCAGACACATTCATACAGTCAATCAAACACGGCCAACTTCAGCATGATGGGCAACGCTGGGGTTATCAAGAATTATAACACAATACACATATTGTATATACACACAAAATACAAATATATTTCAAGCACAGAAAAAGTAGTGTTCATTAAAACCTTATTTTTTATTTTATTAACATTTGTGTCTAAATGAACACAGTGATGATTTTTTCCCCACGTTGATTTTGTGTTTTGTTGCTTCAACATGACATAAATTATGAACTGTAAGTTATTGTAAAAAAAATAAAAAAAAGGATTTCACTTTGAAAAATGTCCTTTAATCTAAATTATATGTCACATTTCATCTTCCTGTGGAACTGAGATTTTTTGGTAACACAGTACTGCATGTTGTTCATTGTGAAAAAGTTTCTAAAAAAAGACAAATTGTACAGATTTCCAACTAAATAAGGCCCACATTTGTGATATCGTTACGATACCATAAAAAAAAACCACGTACAAACCAAAAAAAACTTTTAAAAGTTTTTTTCTAATAAATGTCAAGTTTTTTTTTATTGTCATATCAAACATAGTATTGTGCAATCAAGTGAACATGATTGCACAAAACAAACCTGTATACACAGGACCCTACAATTAGTGCATGCATGCAAATGACATTTGGTTCAACAACAACACAAAAACACTGTAGCAGCACAACATCGAGTAACACACAGAGCGTAACTATTTCTTTTGCAATTTAAATTCTTGACTGTCGTCCAATCTGGTACATAGGTCCTGTTCTGAAAAAAAACCTAAACACGTTACCGTCCAATCCGACCTGTTACAAGATAAACACCGAAGCTTTTCTGCTGCCATTCAACAACGAAAGAACTCCAGTGAATATACAACCATCTGAAGTATGTGAGAATACAGGGTTGTTTTGTTTTGACCGTGTTAGTGATCCAGACACGTGTTTCATTGGTACCTGTGTAGTCTGCATTCACACTGTCTGAGAAGATCCTAACATCTCAAAACATCTGAGCTTATCAAATACTGGCTTGTCTGTCAGACTGGCTTTCAGGTACTTCTCTGAGCTTTGTGAGTTGATTAATAAGATGACATATTTATTATTATGTTTATTTTTTTTAGTTAGAATTGAGATTAGTCAGGTTCAAATTGAAGGCCCAGGTCATAGTTTATAGAAGGATTCATTGGATTCATTCATATATATATATATGTAGAGAGAGAGAGAGAGAGATAGAGAGAGAGAGAGAGAGAGAGAGAGTAATGAAATGTATAAGACCTCAGATTCAAACCTAAATCATGGCGGTGTCCCAAATCAGTCCACTACAGCTACGAAGTGCACTTAATATGGCGGATGTCTGACGTAATTCCACGTACTTCGTAGGGCACCTAGTTAGAATTAAGGGTTTATTTGCAATTGGTACGACTGCTAAATAAATCGCTATTAAGTTATTAAATTACTAACTATACTGTTTTTATTGTGTATTTTATGCCATCCATAAGGTTTGATATCAGTTTTAAAGGTTTTGTGGTCATGTAGCGAAGGTAATATTATGTTTAGGGTTTAGTTGTGGAGTAGGTTTTTAATAGTATTTAGTGTGTTTTAGATTGTAGGATTGTATCTGAACAGATTTATAATGTTAAAATGATGAGGAAGCTTTTTTAGACCCAAAACTGTATGTGTTTTCGTGCTTACCAGGATGGCCGAGTGGTTAAGGCGTTGGACTTAAGATCCAATGGACATTTGTCCGCGTGGGTTCGAACCCCACTCCTGGTAGCGAGATTATTTTGTTGTTTTTTATTAAAAAAAAAATGACATTTTGTTTTTGTTTCCTTTCTGTTTCATCTCGTTGCAAAACAGAAACCGAAATAATTAATAGTACATACTGGAATTCTAAAAATCGTGTTGGACTTACCGGAAACACACTTTGTACTGCGCATGTGCGAAAACCTGCGGATTCTTTTGTGTTTTATGTAAAACTTCAACAATTATTATGTGAATGAGTGAATAAATTAAGAATACAATTAATGAATTAATTCATAAACAGATGAAATGATCGAATAAAATAACTATATAGAGTGTTTCTTAAATGCAGATTAAGTATACTGAAATATATAGAATAGTCTAAGATATATTTAGAAAATTAAATATAAAACACACTTTTATATATATATATATATACAGCATACTTTACTTTATGGTACATCAATATTAATTTTTGCCAATTTAATCAAATATATTAGAGGATTTATAGATTAACTGTTTCAAACGCGCACAAGGATTTATTTGACATTCACACGTTTCCCTCTGTCGGCCATAGGCGGTATTACAGCATATATTTCATAAAAAAAATTTGTTTCATTTATTTGATCAGGTTTTAATTTTTAATGCAGTTCTTCATTAATAAATAAATACATAAACAAATAAATAAATAAGAAGACGAATAATTATCTGTGGTGACCTCTAACGTGTGCAGCCGAAAGAGGAAGAACAAGAAGAAGGAGAAGAAAGGAAGAAAGAAAAAAAGAAGTAAAGAAAGAAAGAATTGGTAAAGGAAAGACGAGTGTACAAATGTGTGGAATGAAGATATTCTTAATATTTGTGCATTTTTTGTTTATCATCCATAGATTTTTTACATTGTTTTTTATTGTACCACTACAAGACAATCTAAAAAGTTAGGACGTAAAGATTTATTTCGACGATGTAAATCTATTAATGTACAGATTATTTTATTTTATTTACTTTATTTCCATTGAAAAACAATTCTCCCTAAACATAAACATAAACATAAACAGTGAGTTTTGTTCCTGAAAATGAGCTTTATTTCATTTAAGGTTATAATAAATAAATGAAAAATTAAATCGATATTTTGTATTGTAATGATGATGATGATGATGATGATGATGATGATGATGATGATGATTTGTATTAATAATAATAAAAGAAAATAAAACAGTAATGGTTGTTTTTAATGAAATGTTGTATTATTTTTATGTATTATTTGTTATTATTAAAATTACTGTTAGTAGTGTTTATTGTTATAATAATAATAATAATTAGTATTATTATTATTATTGAAGTTAGTAGTATCAGTTTTATTAGATATTATTATTATTATTATTTATTTGTTTGTTTATTGTCGCGATTGCTGCTCTTCAGTCACGTGCACGCGCACGTTCCCAGTGGATCCGTGACCGCGCTTTACGCCATGTTTTTTTTTTTTTTTTCTACTCCGGAGGAAGTTCCTGAATGGGGCGGCGCGCGCGGAGAGGCAGAGGGGCGGGCGCGCGCTCTGGGAACAAAGTTCGGCACGCCGCCGCTCCCGGTCCGGTGTGTGTGCGTGTGCGCGTGAGTGTGTGCGTTAATTATTAGCGAGGAAACGAAGAAAAAAAAAACTCGGAAAAAAGTTGCGAATCGGATCATCGCTCTGTTTTTTCCTATTTGCTGTCTCGAGCTTGGTTTTGGATACGCGTGCGTGTGTGTGTGTGTGTGCGCGCGTGCGTGCGTGCGTGTATGTGCATTTAGTTTGTTTAGCTTTTTTTTTTCGAAACAAACAAACAAACAAACACGAAACTGAACTCGTGGTGGGAAAAAAAAGAAAAGAAAAGCGTGCACACAGAGAATTGGAGGACGCGCGAGCCATGGACATGGCCTCACGCGCACGCGCACTGTACCGAGCCTAAACGTTTGGATTATTATTTATTATTTTTTTTGATAATTAATTAATTGATTTGTGCTCTGAGAAGTTCACTGCTCCCCCCACAGAGACCCTGCAGAGGTAAGAGAGAGAGACTGTTACAGGACATTGTGCATCTTTACATCTTTATTATTACATCAAACTTTGAAGTTAAGATCAGAAATTTAAAAGTTCAAATAAGTTCAAGTTCTGAACTCTATCCATAAAAGGTTCTGAAGTTCTGGAGCTACAGGAACCAAACCAGTTCTCTATGGATTAAATGGTAGAGACTGGTTCTCCATGCTATAGATGAAGTTTTACTCCATAGTCTCGATCATGTCCACCTTTGAGACAGGTGAGTCCTAAAAGAATCATGGTTCCCAAAGTCAGGGTTCCACCAGGCAACATCTCGAGGGCCAATGGAGTCTATAGTTGGAACGATTCTGATCAAGGTGCAAAAACGAATTATATCCAATCAATTGATTCCACTCTTCTGGGAAGATGTTCCACTAGATTTTGTGAAGATTCATCCAGCCACAAGAGTGTTAGTAAAGTCAGGTACATGTAAACTAGATCTTCATGGAGCTGGATTTGTGCACAGAGGGATTGTCATGCTGGATCAGGTTGGGTCTAATGGTTGAAGTGAAGGAAGAAGCTCTTGCGTGCCTCCACATTTTTTTTTGGAAAGAAACCACATATCAGGTGTCCCAATAATTTTGTCCATATCATGTTTAAAAAACGAAGGAAACGAGTTGTGGAGTGGGCGGGGCTTCTTATTTAAATATAGCCAGATTGCTGAACGGACAAAATAACATTTGTGAATGTAATAATTACAAACACGTGTCGTAAATGCAGAATCAAATAATTTGAATGAAATAGTTTCTTCTAAGGTAAGACCTAGCGTAGGGATTTAACGTGTCAGGCGATGTCCCAACTCCACTAGTGAGGCCTCGTGTCCCCTTCAGGAACCCAAGAATGACAAATGTAGACAAGCAAAAGGGTGTGTTTGTGTCATGTGATCTTCAATAGGCTCATCAGTGTTGCCCGGGGGCTTTACAAATACACAACCTCAAATATAACGTCAGACATTTGCATCACTCTTAAGAACCTGCATGCCGATCCGGTGAGCTTTTTTTCACACCTCCTTGACGAGTTCCCATTTTTGGAAAACATCCTGCTTAAAGTTCCTCTCCAAACATTTCAGATTAGATCCTTTGGGAAGTCAGATGGACTTAGACGAACCCACTGGTCACTCGCCAACGTCAAGCTTTTGAAGGTTTAATGGAGCGTTCAGATCAAACAGGTGTGAAGGTCAAGATCATTTTTTCTCTGGAGTCACAGCAGTGTGAGGGCTTCTCCTTAATGTGTTAGTCCAGACGTTCAGTCAGGCATGTACTGATGATTGGTTGTTAACGTTATATCAGGGATGCACATTAATGGTGTCGGGGAGGAATTTAAAGTGGTGCCGTGACCCAGTGCTGTGGCTTAAGAAGAGTAAAAGTTTCTGAGGAAAATTGTCAGGTGGCATTATATTATTTATTCTACATTTATAGCCACATTCATACCGCATAATCTGGTGTTGATATGTATACCAGATTATGCTGTGAGTACTGATTTTTGTCGATGAGAAATCAATATACACCGTGTATCGCATAATCTATATATCAACTATTGGTCACAAGTTATTGGTCAATTTACATATAATAAACGTGTACCGTGTTTGCAAAAAAATCTATATAAATATATTTATAACACGCTTTATTGTACACTGAAAAGGAAAACAATCGGACGTTATCATAGAAAGCGATGTTTTGAGAATGTCTTTAAATATCATCAAATTTGTGCATTTGTAAGAAACGTTCCAACAATGAGCTGAAATGTTGTGCGCTTTCTGTTCTGTTTATAATCGATGTGTATGCTAATGTTCAGAACATGCTAAGATACCTGCACGGGTTTTAATGCATGCAGCAGTGTTGGATTAAGCATGTAGCGAGGTTTTGGTTGCGAAACACAAAAGGGACGAGAATTTCTTGAGGTAATGTGACTGTAATAGATGTGGAAAAGTCAACGTTGAGGTAACAGTCAGCTAATAACGTTAAGGTGATTATAGACCGCGACAAACGCTAGCACCCTGACAGCCATGGACGTTAGAGGGTCTCGTTTGAGAAGCATTTGCCCCCGAGGCAACAAAAGAACCCCAATTGGTGCCGAGACCCGCGGTGTCAGCAGTTATCATGCGGCTTTTGAAGTTTTTCCTGTTAATGATTTATTTGCTTATGACTTAATGTGAACAGTTTGCCACCCGCATTCTTTTGCTGCGTGTGTATTCAAGTGTTAATCTACCACACCTCCACGGCGTGGCCCGTTGTTGACAGTTGGGTGCCACTAAGACCTGATGATCCTTTGCGACTAAAGCTACATGGACAGGATTTTCCTGCTTCTTCTTTAGTTAATAATACTTTGAAAAGCGTCCAGCTTTGGTGGAAATAATCCACCTTTTATTGCTCAGGTTACTTTTAGCACCTCCGGTTGTACGAGGTGCGTCGCATGACCCAACGTTGGCTAACATTGCACGTGCTGCTCAGCTGCTATGCTTGGGGCTGTTGTGGATGTACAGTATACACATCTTTGCCCAGGCTTTGGAATTGATCACAAGCTGGATATTTGCTTTGCAGCGATCAGGCACAACGTTATAACCTGTTAGCAGGTGGGATTTATTGGACAAGTGAACATTTTGTTCTCAAAGCTGATGTTAGAAGCAGGAAAAACAGGCGAACGTAAGGATTTGAGCGAGTTTGACAAATTTGTGACGTCTAGACGACTGGGTCAGAGCATCTCCAAAACTGCAGCTCTTGTGGAATGTTCCCGGTTTGCAGTGGTCAGTATCTAATAAAAGTGGTCTAAGGAAGGAACAGTGGTGAACTGGCGACAGGGTCCTGGGCGGCCGAGGCTCGTTGATGCAGCTGGTAATCCTTGGCGGGTCAGCAAAAGGGGGAGCAACAGGATGTCAGGCAGGTGGTCATAATGTTATGACTGGTCAGTCTTAATTTGTATATATTTGCCATCTCCTCATATTAACTGAAATTGATGCTGCACCTCCAAAACAACCAGCCACTAGGGGAAAATACAAGGTGTAGTAGGTGTTGAGACGTATCCCATAACCCCTTCCTGAGTTGTTTCCTTTTCCAGCACACCCTGTACAGCGTGTTGTGCCGGTACTGCAGTCAGCCTTCATGGGCCAACTGATAAAGTTGTTTTGAGGTTTGACTGACAAGGAAACCTTTCAAACATAACAAGGACACATGAAAATGTTCATGTTAAGGACCATTCCAGGGTACCCTTAAACCCTCCGCTTGCAGATTTCATTTTCAGTTGACCCTGTTAACGTTGGTGAACGAATAAATGCTAAAACATGTGTAAACTTTGTTTTTTTTTCTCCAGATTTCACTGTGGAAACTGCGCTCCTCCATCTCCCACTCCTTAAAATGGCTACGTCGACTTCACAGGCGGTCGTGTCCGAGGGCGGCGCGAACAACGAGTTCAGTGACATCATCAAATGGCGATCAGGCGAGTGACCTATTGCATTCTTAAGAACCGGCGTTTTTGTAATCTCGGGAACTTGTTTCATATCCGAACAGAATAACGGCGTCTGTTTGTTTTGGATAAGAGACGGCGCCATGTTTGATTTGGGCCGCTGTTGGGAGATATTTATGTGTTTAAATTTGGGTGCACGAATTGCTTGTAGGCTGGAAGGAATATCAACAGGAAGGAAATGAAGCGAGGCAGGCCATGTGTCTCTACCCTTGTACCTCCAATCTGTAAAATAATAATGTCACAATTATGGTTGCTAAGATTTCGAAAGGCTAAGTTACACAAGGTCAAGTTATTGGCTGAATTTCAAGGCAGAGTTGTGTGTATCCTCTTGCTGTTCAGCAGATGATTCTGTCCCTTGTTTGATTACTTGAGGGTGAAAGTTAAAACTAATTCCTGAATTAGGAATCTATCGACATTTAGGCTAATAACCTAGCATGTTCAGCAGCTAACACTACATTGTTTTGGTTCAAGAAGCTAATTTTCTTTTGCTTTATCCTTTTCAAGTAGTCCCAGGGAGAACGTATGAAAGAAAGAATCTATTATCTAAAATTTTATGAAGTACTTTTAGTATAAGTGTGTGGATGAGACAAATGATGGTGACCTTCAACCATGTCTGCTGTTGCCTTTAATTAGCTTCTGTAACTTAGTGAGTGAGTAATGTTAATGTTAGGAAACATAAAATTTGAGTCAATTAAATGCTAAATTTAGCATAAAGGGGCGCATTTGTTCATATAGGGTGTGTTGAAGTGGGCCAAAGTTAAGTTCTCTTCCTAGCATTTCCAAATACAGATCTGAAGTAGTTCTTGGCACTGCACCATGACTCGCTTTCTCACCTCAGGAACATCTTCAGGACGTGTTTCCCTGAAACATGACAAGCAGCATTTTTTCTCATCATCTTCAAGTAAAAAAAAAAAGACTGAGTTGTGACAATCCTCAGTGTTTAAAATGTAGATACGGACTGTTAGAAAATTGTCATTGTTTATTAAATAAAACTTTGTTACTAGTGCCATAGTGCAATAACTCCATTTAATGGTTTAATCACACTATCATCTCGTTGATTCCTGCAGTAGGATCTCCTAAAGTGGTTTATTTAAGGGATTTTTTTAAGGGTTTCATACAAGGAAGAGCAAAACGATAATAAATGGAGCATGAAAACCACCAGATAATGGAGTGAAAAGAAAGAATGAATGAATTAAGAGACGCTAAAAGAAAACGTACGTTGTCACATCCAGATTTGCGACCCGTCGTCACCATGGTTCGAGTCGCATACGAGCTTTAGTTCGCTCGTGGTCCGCGTTGTAGAGCAGAATGATTTGCGGCAGTGTTTTCAGTGCCCTTTGAGGCCCGTCTAAGGGTACATTTGTTCTCTCTCTCTCTCTCTCTCTCTCTCTCTCTCTCTCTCTCTCTCTCTCTTTCTCTCTGTGGGTCGGGAATTCCTCGGCCTTCTCCGGGTTGGAATTCCTCTGCGGATCTGGATTTACAGCGCTTTTCTCCACCACAATGACTTTATTTTATTTTATTTTTCACCCAGGGCTCCGGTTGCCTAGTAACGGTCAAAAGTAAAGTTTCCTTGTATGTATGTGTGTGTGTGTGTGTGTGTGTGTGTGTGTGTGTGTGTATGTGTATATATGTGTGTGTGTGATGATTCAGCTGCTTAAGCAGTACTCTTAAGGAGTGTGCTCTGATCCCCCTTTTCCACAGAAATGGTGGCAGTCCTGACATTTCCAGCAGTTTAAGAGCTAGTTTCCTGATGAGCTTCCTTTTCCATGCAAGGGATAACGTTTTAACGACTTGAAAAGTTTAATGTACGGCTTTCGAAGCATATTTTCCCCGAGTCACAGGCTTCATCGGCTTTAGATAACACAACGATGTGGTTGTAGACAAATCATACACAGTTACACATGTGTTTATTGTATCTGACTAATCACTGTGTCCCTGCTCGGAGAAAAGTGTGTTAGCATCAACATTTTGCTATCAATGATATTGATAACTACAGTGTAATTTTAGTAGCGTCGAGTCTTTTTCTGGAAATAAATGAATATATCTGAGGTAAATCTTGTCGGGTGACGCTCACATTCCCTGCTCATTTTCCATTAATACAACTGACAGCTTTAAACTGTGTGTGTCTATAGTGTAATTAGCGTCTTTTTCCTTGAAATGTCTGAACACTTCTGAGGTGTTTAGTTCATGTTTTCAGTGTTTTTGTCTTGTTTTAATGGTCGTTTTGTGGACATATTTGTCTGTATTAAAGACAGCGAAATTCTTGGGCTTGTTTATTAGTTAGCTTACACTGATGAATGGCTGTATTTTGCTTGTTGGAAAACATGACCGAGTGCCACTTGTGTGTGTGTGTGTGTGTGTGTTTTATGACTCTGTTAAAGGGTGTGTGAGCTGGTAGATGTGTGAAGTAGGCAAATGGAGTACATGTGGTTGTGTTTACAGCTGTGTCAGCTGTGGTGTGTGTGTGTGTGTGTGTGTGTGTGTGTACGTACAGAGAAAGTGGTCTTTAGATATTAATGGCTGGGGTTTTTCCCAACATTAAGGAAACATAAAGAGGGAGAGAAAAGCAGAGAGAAGATAATTTTTACAGCTGTGTGTGTCTGTGTGTATTTGTTTCTGTGTGTGTGCTCTCACACCAAATATCTCTCTTTTTGTCTATTTTCTTTCTTGCCCTCTCAGTCTATCTCTTCATTTCTGTCTTTGCATCCCTCTCCTCTCCCATC
>MU579904.1:6355392-6357892 GCA_024362625.1 Silurus asotus
CCCTCGTTTTCTCTTCCTTGTTTTTTTCCCCACATCTAAAACCCCAGCAATCAGGACAGAAAGTGTACCTAATTGACTTCCACTTCTACTTCCTTTTCTTCTTCCTGTAATTGTGTCTAAGACATCCAGTCATAACAAAACCCAGGCCTCCTCACTTCACTTCACTTCAGCTATAATCACCTTCAGGAAATGATCTTTAATGATATTATACTGAACAGCTTAATGAGAGGCGTTTATAGTTTGTCAGCCATAAATCACCTCCGCACAGTGTTCTCTTTACCCCACACGGTGCCGATCAGCCACGACACGCATAGAGCTCGCCGTTCGCTTTCGTAGGTTTGGATCGGAGGCTAAGTTTCTAACCTGTCATTGTACAGTAGAAATGTCTGGTTTTGCTTTTTTCCTATTTTAATATTGTTTTCTGTTCTGAGAGTAGTGCAGCTATACTGCTCTAAACTAAATAAACTATCATACTAATTGGTTATCCGTCTACAGTAACAACATAAGATACTTGCATAGGAGACAATCCACATAGCCTGCGTGTAATAAAACATTAATCTGAAAAGAAAATGGATGTATATTGTGTTAAATGTTATACAGATTTATAGAGTCTCCGGTTTTTAAAGATTTGTAACTGCAAGTTTTTAAAAATGTATGAACAAATCTGAGGTAAATGTTGACAGACATTTACATCTTTTTTTTTTCTCTCTCTCTCTCTCTTAGTCTTTCTGTCTCTTTTTGTCACTGTCTCTTATTTCTCTATCAATCTATCTCTCAGTTGCCTTTTTGTCTTTATATCTTTATATTGTTTTTCCCCTCACTTTCTCTCTCTGTCTCTGTTTATTCTTGCTCTTCCCATCCCTCTTTTCTATCTCTCTTCTCTCTTAGTTGCTCTCTTGTAGTCTTCCTATCTGTTTGTGTCTCTCTTTTCTCACTCTCTTGCTTTCTGCCAGTCTGTCTTTCTATATCTGTCAGTGTCTCTTTTCTCTCTCTCTTCCCATCTCTCTCTGTGTGTCTCTCCTTGTCTCTTTCTTTGTATCTTTTTCTGCCTCTCCCACACACACACACACACACACACACACACACACTGATGAAGAAGCATAAGCTATTGCCAGGTTTTTATATAAAGCAGAGCAGTGGGTCGCTGAAGAAGTTTCTCCCCCGTGGCTTTGTGTGGGGTTTAAAAGAAGCTTTCTTTTCGTGAAGCTCAGCATCAACACCTTCATCACCGACCCCCACGCTACCTGTCTGCCCTCCTGCTGAGCATTATGGGAAAGGGGCAGAGGTCACACAGGTCTGTGGCAACTCTGTTAACACGGTGTGACGGCTTAGCCTGAGCTGGAGCTCTCCTTTTGTTCTGGGAAATGGAGACTGTGTGTGTGTGTGTGTGTGTGTGTGTGTGTGTGTGTGTGTGTGTGTGTGTGTTATGTGAAGCCTTGAAAAATAAAATAGTTGCGCACATAAAGGTTTAGCATTCAGGGTGATCTAGTTACACATGCACCCAAACACACACACACACATGAACACACACAAGCAGACAAACATTGTCAACTATCTGCATCTGTATTTTTGTAAAATGCTGTCGGTGGAAAATCCTCACTAGACGTGTGTCCATACAGATTCCGAAACATTTTATTTTCATTACAACTAAATAGAAATCACGATAAAACACGATAAAGGTTTTATTTTCCAGCTCCTGACTTACAGTCGTCACTTCAGCGCTACGTTCTCGCCACAGTGTGGACGAACAAGTCATCGCTTCACAAACACCGCAGCAGGTCACCGCAGGGTCACAATAAAGCCACAAAACCAGCTGATGCTAACAAGCGAACTTATTGCCGCGATCTGAAATTCAGGAACTGTCACAGTTACACTCACTGACGTGCACAAATAAGGTTCTGAAAACGGAAACAAAAGTTCACTTCAGTAACGTCAGGGCAACACAGTGACCAGGATAAATCGCTTCCTGAAACAGTGAAAAGTTACATTAAACATCTTACGCTTCAGGTAATGTATAACCACGTATCGTCCTGCTGGAACAGGTTTTAGTCTTCTAGTTCAAGTGAAGGAAAAATTGTTATATACAGGCCAAAACGTTTGTCCATACAGTTTACATTGAAAGCGAAGCTACTGCATCCAAAGTGGTCTTAAAAAATTGTGTGTTCAACTTTATCGTAATTATTTGAGGAAGAACCACATATGACCAACTTCCTAAGTTTGGAAAGTAGGTGTCCTAATAATTGTGTAAATTATATTCTAATAATGTAATAAATTATTAGAATTAAAATGATATATATAATGAGGGCTATTAACGTGGTAATAACTAAACTAAAATAAATGAATTTTAACAGCACTGATCGAATTAATGCATGAATAATGCAGCGTGCATTTCTGTTTACAAATTTATAATAATAAATAAATATAAAAGAGGTGAAATCAAAACCTTCAACGCAACACATTTATTCATCAAGTCGCTAATCGGGCACCAAAATAAAATATT
>MU579904.1:6360392-6387892 GCA_024362625.1 Silurus asotus
TAAGCCAGTGTGTGTGTGTGTGTCCCAACAAGTGTGTCTTTGTGTGTGTGTGTGCTTTACTAGCTACTTCCTCGCCTCTAATCTTCTCTATTCGCTTTTAAACTTTGCTTTATTCGACTCAGTTTTAATAAGAGGAAGAACATATTACAGGACAATTGATATAAAGTGGGGAACTGAAGAAACATGGAACCACACGCAGCGTAGGATCACGTTTTACACTTTCGATTGGATTTGTTTCTTTGCAGCGTTATAGCTCATTTGATTAGAAAAGCGAAGGTTGCAATACAAACGTCGCATTGTTGCACTTCTTGGAGAATGAATTGCATTAGGAAGCCCAAACCTGCTCCCGCATGACAATGCACAGTGCACAAAGCGAGCTGCATGAAGATATCTTAACACGGGTTAGGAGTGTGTAAATAATCTTCTCTTATTAGACTCTTGTACACCTTTTGGATGTATTGGAACGCTGACTGCACTCCAGGCCTAACATCCTTGTGAGTGAATGAATCTCATACAAATGTCCACAAAATCTTGTGGAACATCTTGGAGGTTATTATAAGAGCAAATATGGACTAAATGTGGATAGGAATACAAGATATGAATCTTGTGCTCAGGTGTTCACAAACTTTTTTCTGTATAGTTTGAGGGAGGGGGAGCATACAAGTGACTACATACTATTGTATTTATAGTAGGACACCAATTAAATAAATAAACAACTAACGCTAACTCTACCCTTGTCTGCTCTTTCTACAGTATGTAGTATGGGGTGCCATTACTTTTACTTTTGTTCTTGCAGCATGCAATCGATACCACACTCGATGTAAATCAGTTTTCGAAATCACGCCCACCTTCTTCCAGCGACCTCGTACCTCCATGGCTCGGGTTTATCTCACCCTTCCATCTGGTCATGCCTAGGGCCCCCGTGCATGCTGGGATGTGGCTGCACAGAGAGCTGCGTGTCCTCTATCAGCCGAGCGCATCGCACTATCCTCCGTCCTTCCCCTTTTTTTCCTGCCTTCTTTGGTTCCTCCTAAGCAGAAGACACTCTTTCTGTGCTGATTCTCTTATTCGTGGTGTGTGTGGCCTCAGGTCCTGAGCAGGAACCATGGCTGATGGTGGACTGGCGCTTCGAGGTAGGGTTCCCTAGTGTGTGTGTGTGTGTTTGTGTGTGTGTGTGTTGGTGTGGGTGCATAAGAAGGACCTTCGCAAGTGTGTTTGATGGAGCGTACTATCTGTGACCACCCTCAGGTCATACGATTTATCTGTTCATCCTTGTGATTGAGGTTCTTGATTACTGATCAGAAGTTTGGGAGTTCAAGCCCTGGTATCGCCAAGTTGCCACTGTTGGGCCCTTGAGTAAGGCCCTTAAATGAATATTTAAATATATATAAGTAAAAAGCTTCTATTTAATTCGCTCAGGTCGCTATCGCTATTGCAAACTCTCATTTGTCTCTGTTTATTTTCTCTCTTTTTCTCTTCAGCCGTGTCTCTTTTTTCTTTTGGATGTAATTGAGAGTATAAGGGTGTTCCCGTGCGAATCGCTTTGGAGAACTGATGGATTTTTTTCGCTGAGTATTAATGGATTCGATTTCGCAGTATTTTTTTTTACAGAAGGGTCACAGAGTTTAAACCATTAGTAACCTATGAAGAACAAACAACTGCTCCATCGCTACATAAAAAATGGACACTGTATGAACACTAGTGTTGGGACTTTTCCAGCCATACGTCCTTCTTCGCCAAACTGTTACCACAAATCTGGAGGAACATGATCGTATCAGACATCTTTGGACCTGGTAGCATAAAAACTTTCATTTCACTTGAACTAGGAGACCCAAAACCTGTTCCACATGACAATACCCCTGTGCACAAAGCCAGTTCCATTAAGATCTGCTTTATATGGGATGCTGCTGAAGATCTCTGACCTCAACTCTATTAAACAACACACCTTTGTGGTTAAAATAACTTCTCACAAATCTCCAGAAAATCTAGTGGAACGTCTTCCCAGAAGGATTGACGTTTTTATAAGAGCAAATGGGCGCTAGATGTGGAATGGGATGTTCAAAAAAAGGGTGCTTCCAGATAAGTTTTGTGCAAGTATTTTACCATCGAATGTTCTCAGTGCAAATTGTTCCTATTATTGTAGTTTGTGAGGAGAAATGAGAATCAAATCTAAAAAGATAATATCTAAATTTAAGAGATTATGAATATGCTGAGTCATGAGTCATTCTTAGCGGTTAGCATAACAGCCACATTGTAGTGTATCTCCCTTTGAAAGGCTATTCGGGGATCAATCAGTGTCGTGCTCACCTGAGTGAGACTGTGTGTGTGTGTGTGTGTGTGTGTGTGTGTGTGTGTGTGAATTATTAACATCTGAGCGTGCCTAATTTGTGGGTCAGGTTTTACAATAGCTTAGCGTTATCTCAAATCGCATGCCATGACCTGGCCAACATCTCGGAGTCGCTAGGTTTGTACCTAAAATGTGTTTTTAGTCACGTGTCTCCCCTCCCCCGACAAATCGTGAACTCGTCTGTTGTGAGGACTTTTTTGTGGCGGAAAACTGAAAGTTTACACTGGCGTTACATCAGACTGCTGGAGTTTGGACTGCCACTGGAGACTCGGAGTCGGTTTGTCCTCATTGAGTCCTTTTTTATCGACAAACAGACGCCACAGATTTGAGCGAACCGTTACTATGGAAACGGTTCGCAACGATTGTCCTAAAATATTGTGTGTTGACCTGGAGCAGGAACTACTTTCCAATTCGCTCTCCTACAAAACAAGTCTAAGATTTATTAGATCTTAAGTACACTATATGGTTATATAAGTTTGTGGACACTTGACAATAAGATTCGTAAGATTTATTTAATCTCCATTTGCTGTTATAATATTGTCCACTCTTCCCAGAAGGGTTCAGCACTATAGCAGGAGATCTTCCATTCCAACCCATGGAAAGCATTTCCTCTTGGCTTTGTGCACAGGGGCATTGTCATGCTGCAACAGGTTTGGGTCTCCGTGTTCCAATGAATAGAAAAAGATGTCCTATAAAGTTTTTGTGGAAACAGTTTGGGAAGAACCACACCTGGCTGGACGAGTCGGTCAGTTTTGGCCACACAATGTATCTGGAAAAAACAAACAAATCCAAACTCCATCTCCATCCACGAGTTTGTTTTTCTGCCATTGAAAAACGCTCCGTATCTCACCTGTAAATCTGGACGCTCTTCGTCTGGGACGCGTCCAGGCAAGCATTCACGAGGGAGGAACACGCACTGCATTTTGGGAGTTTTTTTTCCCCCATGTGTCGTGGAATGTCCCGTTAATCAAAACCCAACCCGTCACGCGTGCAGTGCAGATTTACAACACACTTAACACCTGACACGTCACGTTCAAGTCTGTCAGGAGGCACGCGCTCCTGTGTGTGTGTGTGATATCACGTGACTAGGGAACATCTCTGATACACACACACTCACACACACACACTCACTCAACACAATACACTTTATTCAAACAGGCGAGCTCAGGAATTCTGGGCCTCGAGATAAAAGGGTAGAATGCATGTCTGGCGCTGTGACTAGGAAGTGTGTGTGTGTGTGTGTGTGTGTGTGTGTGGGTTTGGTGTATATTATGACTCTGTCATGGTCATAATTCAACCTCGGTACTGATGTTCAAACATCTCCTCCACACATCTTTTATGCTGTTTGTGTGTGTGTGTGTGTGTGTGTGTGTGTGTGTGTGTGTGTGTGTGTGTTGCACTGTTTGATTTTTTATTTTTTTTCCCCTCTAAGACACATTCCAAAGTTTTCTCCCTTCAGCAGTTCTGCACCAACACACTGAGCAGTCAAAGCGCCAATTCATTCCGAAGGAGACCAGTAGGGGTTGAGGGTCAGAGTTCTATAGCAGACAATTCTGAACCACGTTATGAAACATGACAAAATCGGTATTTAAGGCCAAAGGTTTGTGGACACTTGGTCATAAGAGGTGGAATCAAAAAAACTTGCTCTGTTTTTAAGAAAGTACTTTATTTATCTACATTCTCGACTATCACCCTTAAAATTCCCCTTGCACAGCAGTACAGCACCCCCAACGTTTTTCTGGAAGGTGTCCCGGAAGCGTCAAGTGTCTGTGTCAAGACGGCGACCAAATCTGTCCAGTAGGGTCCACGTTGTCTTTTGGCACACTGATTAATGAGGTTCGGTGCTCCCTGTGACTGTGCGTGCAGCTCTGTGCTGCCATTTGTTGGCACGTTACAAATTTAGTCCTGAAACATTCTGATTCCACCTCGTACGATCGGTGTGTATTCAAAAAATATATATATATTATTTGCTGTTATAATAACCTTCACTTTTCTGGGAAGATGTTCCACTAGATTTCATGGAGATTCGTGCTCATTTAGACACAAGGGTGAAAAAATCTGGTACTGGTGTAGGTGAAGTGAGGAGGCCTGGGCTGCAGTCAGCGTTCACATTCATCCAAAGTAGAGTTGTATAGCAGGAGATCTTCCACCCACTCTAACCCATGTATCTTCATGGTGCTGGCTTTCTGCACAGGGGCATTGCCATGCTGGAACAGGTTTGGTTCTTCTAGTTCAAGTTAAGGAAAAATCCAGTGCTCCCACATTCAAAGACGTCCAATACAATGGTGTGCTTGCAATTTTGTGATAACAGTTTCAGGAAGAACCACATATGGAAAAGGCGGGTTTCCAAATACTTTTGGCAGTCATTGTCTTTACAAATATACTGCCACGTTTAGGATAGGACAAACGGAAAAAAAGTCGTATCCATGTTTTGAGGACTTCAAATAAATCTCTCTATCTCTCTGTTTTAGATGAACACGATGCAGTCCAGAAAAAGACGTTCACAAAGTGGATCAACGCTCAGTTCTCCAAGGTAACCACCAAACAAACACCAAAACCTCCCCCCCAAAAACCCCATAAAATCGCTCTCGGTTTTATTTTCTCTTCCCGAGATGTTTCTGGCTCCAATCGAGAAATCTGAGAATTTTTATCCCAGGACCTGGCGAAGTTCTACAGAGCTTAAAAAACCACACACAAAAAAAAGAGTTATTTCTTTGATCATCTGTGTGTGTGAGGGGGGAATGGTTTGATGTTCTGAGGTATTTTTGGCCGTTGTGAGGCGTTCTCAGCAGCTCCCATATCTTTTCAACGTCTCTTCTGGGATTTTACAGTAGAACCACAGATGGAGGGTGTTCGTCTTTTATTGCTTTCTCCTTTTATAAAACTTCTGGCTAAAGGTTTGTGGAACCCTGATTTTCACATTCTTCCACAAATTTGCATGCTGAAGAATTTTTTATTCTGTGGAATGAAGAGGTCCAGACCTGTTCCTGGATGATCATTCCTCTGTGCACAAAGCGTGCCACATGGAGATATGGTTGTTGGTAGGAAGGTTGGAGTGGAACAACTTGAATGTCCTGCACAGACCTTGGTCTCCTCATCACTACTGAACATTCCTGGAATGATGGGGAATTAGATCCTCCTTACATCCTAGAACATCTCACAAATCCTGTTGTAGGAAAATGCTCACCAACCCTCCAAGCCACACCAAAAAATCTATTAGAAAGCCTTCACAGAAGAATGGAGCTTGTTATGAGAACGGTATTTCATCAGCACACATGAATGAATGAAGTTTTTTGTCATGCTGTTTTGTTAGCAGGACCTGCAGGTGGCTATGGAAACTGCAAGTAAGCCATAAATAGAACCGAAATATAAGATGTAATATTAAATTTCAATTAAGGATTTAAACGAAAATAAAAAAAATATAAAAAAATTCAAACAAAAATTCAAATAAAACAAAAATGTAGTAAAAATAACTGCCATAAAATACAAGGAAAACAAAAATACGGCAATTATTTTTTAAATCTAACAAAGATTTTAACAAAATGAAAGTAAATAGCAATAAAAAAACAAAACAAAAATTGAAGCAAGGATAAAAATGGTGCAAAAAACAGAAATGAAAACAAAAATTTAGGCGAAAACTAAAACAAAATTAAAACAAAGAATAACCGTCTTGTGTTGCTGCCATGTGCTGGTAGATTGGTGTTTGTTGCTCTTCATAGCACAGTATAGTTTGATTTAAAGCTTCAACACACTGGAATTACATATACAACAAATAGTCATGCTGTTGAACATGAGGCATGTTGCCGCACTGATGATCACGATGATCTCAAACCCCAGATCTGGTGTGTGTGTCAGGTGGTTAAAGATTCATGAACAGCTTTGTTTGGCTTTGTTTTTGGGACAACTAAGATCCAGGAAGTCCCATGACTGATAGTGACCCTTAAGTTTAAATGGAAATGATCAACCAATCAGAACCAACAGCTTTGTTATAAAACTGAAACACAGCAACTGGAAGCAAATGTTTGAATAATGTTTGTTGTTTGTGTGTATTTGTGTTTGCATGGTCGTGTTCATGTCGCTTGCAGACTAAAAACCCATCTGCTCTTCATTCCCATGTGAAAGTTTTGTCCTTGTTCTCTCGGATATTTATAGAAAAACAAGGGTGATTGTATCCAGCAGCTAAACATGTCTCATCTACCCTTTATTGCACTTCCTCTATTTTTCCCAAGGTTCACTTGGTACCAGGCCTTGGTTCACTTGGTACCGGGCCACACACAAACAATAAAATACTTTTTAACGTTTCTTGCATTTAAATTTATTGCCTTTTGCGGTCTGCAGGATGTTTTATTTGTAAAATAAAGAATAATAAATAATATTCGTCTGATAAATTATTAAACTAAGCTGCAACCGATTCTTAGTTATGGTGAGCTATGTTACATTTTCTATATATATATATATATGTAAAATAAATGACTAGGGCTGTGTATTGGTAAGAGTCTGTCGATACAATACGTATCACGATACAGTGGTTGCGATACGATATGATGCGATACTGTTAGCAAGACTATATATTGGGATATTCAAGTCAGTCGATGCTGCTAATACTTACCATAGTTATACCCATAATCATTTTTACAGCAGCACCTTCAAAGAAACAGGTGGCGCTAACTCTAACATTAATGGCCTGCACTTATGCTAGTGCTTCCTGCCACTGTTAAAGTTCAGAGATCAGAAGAGCGCTATCTATCTAGAGGTTGGGATATAAACTCGAAACCAAACAACTGCCATGAATCTCTAAATGTATTTATTTTTCTTCGGTACTGCATTTTTGAGAATCGATTAGTTGTTAATTGTGTTTGTATGCTCTGTGTGTGTGTGTGTGTGTGTGTGTGTGTGTGTGTGTGTGTGTGTGTTCTAGACGGGGAAGGCAGTCATCAAGGACATGTTCTCAGACCTTAAAGATGGGAGGAAGCTTCTGGACCTGCTTGAGGGCCTCACAGGAACCACCCTGGTGTGTTTTTGTGTGTGTGTGTGTGTGTGTGTGTGTGTGTGTGTGCTGGTTCTGGTTTGTAAGAACTAGACATCTACATAACAATTGGGTGTGTGTGTGTGTTCTAGACGGGGAAGGCAGTCATCAAGGACATGTTCTCAGACCTTAAAGATGGGAGGAAGCTTCTGGACCTGCTTGAGGGCCTCACAGGAACCACCCTGGTGTGTTTTTGTGTGTGTGTGTGTGTGTGTGTGTGTGTGTGTGTGCTGGTTCTGGTTTGTAAGAACTAGACATCTACATAACAATTGGAAAGCATAACAATATTGTGGGGACATTTGGCTGGTATCCATAAGAAAGGAAAAGTGTGTGTGTGTGTGTGTGTGTGTGTGTGTGTGTGTGTGTGTGTGTGTGTGTGTGTGTGTTTCTAAACATGTCTTGCTGTACAGGCTGCATTTATGAGCCAAATATTTGAGGGTGTGTTTGTGGTGTGTCTGCATTTGAGTATAATTTTAGTGTGTGTGTGTGTGTGTGTGTGTGTGTGTGAGAGACTGTTTGCATCTCTGCATGGACAATCTGCAGAGCTCTGCAATCTCTGCTGTATGTATATTTTTGTACATTGATTGTGTGTGTGTGTGTGTGTGTGTGTGTGTGTGTGTGTGTGTGTGTGTGTGTGTGTGTGAGAGAGGCAGTAAGGGGGCAGTTGTTATGTTGACATGTTAACTGTCTGTGAGTGAGTAATGATGATTCTGTGTGTGTGTATTGAAATTCCTGAAAGCAATTTCATCAGGCACCAGGCCAATCATACAACATATCACCCATTCTCACACACACACACACACACACACACACACACACACACACACACACACCTTCACTTCTCATATTATGTTAAAATGATTTTTGTTGAAACACTCAGACACACCCCTTTTTTTGTATTTTGACACTTTGATTGGCAGCTGTAAGGTGAAGGTATGGTGTGTGTGTGTGTGTGTGTGTGTGTGTGAATGGATTGTAGCTCTCAGCATGACTGCTTTGAGCATGGAATGTGGATTATAATAACCTCCAACTGCTCTCTGTGTGTGTGTGTGTGTGTGTGTGTGTGTGTGTGTGTTTGTGTGTGTGTGTGTGTGTGTGTGTCTGTCTGTCTATCTTTTAACCCTGGTGTTAATGTAGTGTTAATCGTTATGGACATATTTGTAATAATTATTATAAAAAAAAAAAATTCTCACTTTTTCTTTCCCAGACTAAAGAGCGCGGTTCCACCAGAGTCCACGCTCTGAATAACGTCAACCGGGTTCTCCAAGTGCTGCACCAAAACAACGTAAGTTCTCCCGTTTTCCTATCAATATTGTGTCCTCGTTCTCTGTAACAGATCACCTCAAAATTGTATCCCGACACTTCACTGCTCATATACACAGTTGGCTGGATTGAATTAAAATGTCTGTATTGTGTTGTATGGAAAGCAGACAAATCACACTTAACGACTCGCTTCTCTTCCTGTTCCTGGTTTATGCAAAGCACAATTTCCACATTACAGCAGTTTTGCATTCAGCAGATAAATCTAACTGTGAGAGCTGAGTAACGCCGGTTCGTGCTCAGATTATCAACTTGAATTTAATTATATATTAACATATCGAAGAGAGAAAAGTTTTCCTCAAAAGAGGCATTCAAAGCTTGATTTGCAAGGCACTTAAAAAGGTTTTAAATGATATTCAAATTTGATATTTTGCATAATTCCTTAGATTTCTGTGCTTTTAAATCTGATTGGTCAGCAGGTTTTCCACCATGGGAAAGTCTTCAGTCCTTGTGGTTTCTCTGTAACATGGGAAGCTGTGGGTTTTATTTTCTCTAAATGAGAGGCTGCTGTGAAAAGGACTGTTTAAAGCCGCTATAGTAATAACTTGAATTAACTTGTAGCTATAAATGGATATAATTGCTTTTCTCTCTCTCCCTCTCGCGCTCTCAGGCTCTCTCTATCTCTCTATCTTTATCTCGGTCTGTCTGTCTCTCTTCATCAATGTCCTTGGTGATGTTTAAGCTCCAGGCTGAACGTTCTCAACGTTCTGTGTTCAGCATCAACATCTGTCAGAGAGAGACAGTGCAGTGTACTAACAAGGACGTTTAGTGTGTGTGTGTGTGTGTGTGTGCATGCATTATGTCACATTTTAGACCTTTTAAGGACCCAAACTATCACAGGTCCTTATAAGTATAGTTTGGTCCAGATGTCCACTTAAACACCTGGGCCTCTGAGTTTTATTTTTATTTTAAAAACTAAAGGAGACAAAATATTTCTATTTGGTTACTGAGGTAGACAAAGTGTTAGATTTTATTGTATCGTTGTGCTAATTATCTTCACCGATTATAGCTGGGTCCTCACAAAGCGAAAATCTAAACATGGTGTGTGTTCGAACGATAGAGATAAACATTGCTGGGGGCAAGGTCTTTGTGGTCCTGTGGTGTTTCCTTTCCTTTTATGTTTAGCATAGAATTATTGTCATACATGCGCGCACACACAAACACACACTCACCGCCTGTTTGCAACAGTTACCACTTTTGTTTTTGGTAAAACACTGCGCTTTTAGTCCAATTGTTTCCATGCTGTTTCTTCATAAACCACGCATGCAAACCCACACAGTTCATTTTGTTTGAGTTGAAAGTTGTCATCTAGCAGCTTTGGATGTGAAGACATGAAATTTTCTCTGAAAAATGAAACCTGTTTCAGGTTTGGGTCTCCCCCAGGCCTCCTCACCTCACCTACATCAGTACCTGACTTTACTTTACTAACATCCTTGTGGATGAATGAAATCTCACACAGCTGCAGTTACTGCAAGCTACAGAGGATGCTAATTGTTATCACATAATTATGTGGTATTAATCATATCTATCACATCATATCTAATCAATCTTATGCAAAGAAACGTCGGAAATGTTTTGAATAGAGCACAGTGGGTATGAGAGAGTTTGTGTTATGAGTTTGTGGTAACAGTTTGCAGAAGAACCACATATGGCTGGCTACTTGTGTTCATATTGTGTATAGGTGTGATTATTTTTGTATCTATTTATTGTTACACTTATGATATTAGGAACTTATCGTTTATGCTAGAGCAGCTTCGCTTGACCGTGCGCTCTTTTCTCTAGTTAATATTAAACAAAAAAAAAACACAACCCTCGGTCCTGAAAACATTGTAAATGTCACAGTTTAGTTGTGTGGCATTTACTGAGACTTTCCAAGTTAATGTGAAACGTGATGAAGTGCTCTGATTGGATGCTTCACTTTCACCTGTGGAATTTGGGGGCATTTTTGAAGGGATAATGAATGTTAGATGGCTTTAAGATTGTTTATTGGTATGTGATGACTAATACACACAGACACACACACACACACACACACACACACACTGTTTCTGCAGGTGGACCTGGTGAATATCGGCGGGACAGACATAGTCGATGGGAATCATAAGCTGACGCTTGGTCTCATTTGGAGTATCATTTTACACTGGCAGGTAAGATCCTACACACACACACACACACACACACTCACACACACACACACTCTTCCTACTGTGTGTTTTCAAATGTTTTCTGTTTACTCTGTAGTGCATATTTGTTATACAACAGTAAATGAGGACCGGTATGACCACCATAAGGGTGTGTGTGTGTGTGTGTGTGTGTGTGTGTGTGTGTGTGTGTGTGTGTGTGTGTGTAGGTTAAGGACATCATGAAGGACGTGATGTCCAGTCTACAGCAGACAAACAGTGAGAAGATCTTGCTAAGTTGGGTCAGACACTGCACACGCAGCCAGGACGACGTTAATGTTCTCAACTTTACCACCAGCTGGACGGACGGCCTGGCCTTCAACGCCATCCTTCACCACTTCAGGTTACACACACACACACACACACACACACACACACACACACATATTTATACACTTATAAACTGTATATACTGTATATGTACAATGTACAATATATATATATATTTACATACAGACACACACCAAGTTTTTTTTTTTTTTCTCTCTTCACTACATCTGGTCTCCTCTTCACCAATCTTCCTCATGTATCTCATCTTCATCTCCAGGCCTCACGCTTTCCGTTGGGATCAGATCGTAGCTCTTTCTCCGCTCGCCAGACTCGAGTACGCCTTCAACTTCGCCAAAGATGAGCTCAACATCGAGAAGCTGCTCGACCCCGAGGGTAAAAATCACGTACAGTCTCTGCGTATAAACACACACCACATGTGACTCCTCAGAGCACACACACACACACACACACACACACACACACACACTAAAAAACAGTATTTCAGCCTCACAGAAATGTATTCACCCGAAAACTATTCTTGAACATGTCCAGATGTTGCTGTGCAGCTGCCGGATAAGAAATCCATCCTCATGTACGTGACGTCTCTGTTTGCTGCGCTGCCCAACGACGTCACCATGGACGACATCCGCGAAGTCGAGACCCTGCCCAGGAAGTACAAGGTGGACGAGGGACAAGCGCGTAGCACGCAGGTAAACTCCAGCTCGCAAATCAGCATATAAATCTCAGATGATTGACAGGTGTTCGCAACTCTCCAGTATTAATCCAGCCTATATGTAAGCCCCGCCCCCTTTTCTTTTCATCTCATATTTCACTTTTATTTAGACATACCGATTTTTACAAAACATGACGAATGTACACATTATGGCCAAAAGTTGGTGGACAGATGAGTGTAAGATGCATGGACATCCCATTCCACATGTAGTCCCCATTGTCCTCTTCTGGAAAGATGTTCCACTAGATTTTCTGGGGATTTATGGATTTTTAACCGAAAGTAAACGTATGGAAAACATCTGAGCTTGTAGCGTAAAGCATTTTATAGTTGGAATTCCCCCCCCCCCCCCCCCCAGATGTTAAATGTGGTCTTCAAATTCTTCAGGGAAGTTGCATATTTGAGTCTGGAAAAGTGTGGAATTTTATAGTCAATTCAGGTACTGATGTAGGTGAGGTGAGGAGGGTGTGTGTAAAAAAAAAAAAAAAAAAAATGTTTAAAAAAAAAAAAAAAGGTGTTTAATTGAGAGGTTCTTTAGCAGGAGATCTTCTACAGATCTTCATGGAGCTAGCTTAGTTCAACCGATCTAAGCCAGCTCCACACTGTTCCTCCGAGTGTGTAGTAACAGTCTGGTGAAGAAGCACATCTGGCTGGGAAAAAAAAAAAAAGAGTCGGGTGTCCCAATACTTTTGCCCAAACAGCACGTGATCTTGAATTATTGTAATAAATATTATTCTATCGTTGTGTCATCATCGTGTCTCATCATGTCTTGTAGCTCAGAGGGTGCAGTTTAGACAGGAAGTGGCCGGGGGAGTGGAGTGGGGTGGGGTGGGGTAAGTGGGGATCTGGGGTTAGAAAACTGCCCCTCCCTCATGCACTCGGCTCTCGCTCTCTTCACTTGCTTACTCTCTTTTTTTTCCCTGGTAAGAATGAGTCATCATTTTCATTCTGTCCACCCTGGTGGAACCAAACACACACACACACACACACACACACACACACACACACACACTCACTCACTCAGAAAGCACATTTTGTTTGACTTTAGTTGCTTTTTATGGAGCTGTTTAACACAAAAACTGTCTCTCTCTCACTCACACACACACACACACACACACACACACACACACACACACACACACACACTGTACATTTCTAGACAAAGTTCTGGAAAAAGTCTTTCTCCACAGCCCACACAGCCAATCAACAATCAGTGCTTACTCTCACGCCTCTGATGAACTGAAGGACTGCGAGATCCATACATGGTGTGTGTGTGTGTGTGTGTGTGTGTGTGTGTGTGTGTGTGTGTGCAGAGAGAATCTAGGTCTGCCATATGTTTGCCATTTAGAAGGTTATGTATTGCCAAACCCCATCATCTATTTTAACCCACTGAGTTTAGCTGTAGCCACACACACACACACACACACACACACACACACACACACACATGGCCCACACACGCACACACACGCACACACACATACACATTGAAAAGTTCTCATGCTGGTATCTTCTTTTAACTTTCATTTTTAACTTCCATATGTGCATTCTTACACACACATTACATGTGCACATACACACACACCACCCACACACACACACACACACACACACACACCCACACACCCACACACATATATATATATATATATATATATCTCTACATACAGCTTATTTTGCTTGCTTGTTGTCTTTCTTTTTCTCTCTATCTATTTCCCCGTCATACAAACCCCCCCCCCCCACACACACACTAATTCTGCTTGCTTGTTGTCTCTCTTTCACAAACACACACCTTTACACAAATATACACACAGTTGTGTTTTCTCTCTCTCTTTCTCCTCCTCTCTCTCTCACTATTCCACACACACACACACACACACACACACACACACACACACACACACACACACTAACTAGCCTAAAGTGTGGGTTTGAGCTCAGAATGCGAGTGCATATTTAGACTCTGTGACCTTTCCTCCGTGGTGAAGGTCATCCTGCGCCGATCCGCACCGAACAACTCGCCTTTATTCAAAGATGTGAATCAGAGCCATTTAACACTTTCACATTGTGGTGGAGTTTCTGGATTGTGTGTGTGTGTGTGTGTGTGTGTGTGTGTGTGTGTGTGTGTGTGTGTGGATAAATAAACTCTTGAAGTATTTTCCAAAAAAGCAAAAAAAAAAAAACAAGCCAAAATTATTCATTCAAATGATTACAATCCAAAGCAACCATGGAGACAAAATCTAAATAAATATAAATTCATTAGAATAAATTATTTATATTTACATACAAATAATAATAATTTTTTTATTCTCACCTTTTTTGGTTTTTGTTGTTGTATTTATTTATTTATATTTTTTATATATTGCTTTACTTGTTTTTTTTATTGCCACGTTTTTTTTTAATTGTAGTTTAGTTTTCTAGATGATTTTAGTTTTTGCATAGATGCATAGATAGATAGATAGATAGATAGATAGATAGATAGATTTTTGATAGCATTTATTGCCTTCATAACGCCAAATTGAACTAATTTTTTCTTTAAATCATTTTTTAGTCATACAGATAAGAACAATACATCATTGGAATCTATAAAAGGTCTACTTTTATTTGTTTACACTCATAATAACAGTAAAACGCTGTGCTTTTAAAAAATAAAGAAAACAGACAGGGGGCGCTCTCTTCCGTCTCTGTCACAGACACTAAATATATGTATAGAAAAATGTGTACTTTCAAATAAACAAATTTCACATTTTTATATATATATATATATATATATATATCAGTAGCTAATGTTAATAGGGAAAAAGTCAGTTTTGACCAAATATTTGAACTTCTGTCCTCATAAATCACACTTTGTTGTGTAGTTTATCTGTGGACTTTAACAGCTGTGTAAATTCCAGCCTAGGTGTTAAAAGTCCCACATTAGTATGATGGATCCCTAATGAACAGCAGTAAGATGTCTTGGATCACTCATGCAGCTACATCACTTCGTCTGCTTTTGATCTAGCGTTAACATTTTTCACGTTTTGCAGAATTATTGGGTGCGGTGTTACGTTTCTTCAGCGTTTCATAGGGCACAGTATGGGAGTGTCTTCCCTCAGACAACACCTTGCTTTCTAATGAAACACAGTGGTATTTACACCATGAAGAAAAACCTGCTCTTGTTACACTTACGCAATCGCTTACACACTTTCTCATGACTATATTTTATATTTCCACGCTGATATTCAGTCTTATTTGAAAATGTATTAATCCAGAGGATAGTTTTACTAAAGGAGGGTTTGCAAGTAACCAGTGGTTTAGAAGAACTCTCTTCTGTTTATCTGCTTTACTTTCATTTTTTAAATTGTACCTAAAAAACAAAACAAATAAAACAATCCAATATAGTGATAAATACTTTTTTATCTTTTTTTACTTTTTTTTTACTTTTTTTTAGTCTGATTTGTTCTTGATTGTCTGTTTGTTCTGTCTTCCTGTCCATCTCTCCTGCAGGGATTGGCTGAAGCACCAGAGGTGGGCGGATTACAGTCGGAGACCTCGAGAACAGACAAGGAGATCGATATGGAAGGAGGGCCGGAGATGGAGCTGGAATCCTACCAGGTCACACTGGAGGAGGTCCTCACGTGGCTGCTGTCTGCCGAAGACACCTTGCAAAGCCAGGATGATGTTTCGGATGACGTGGAGGAAGTTAAGGATCAGTTCCATGCACACGAGGTACCTGCAGCTACAATTCTCAACCCTAAGCAACCTAAAAACGTGTTTTACAAATTGTAAAGTAGATGTTTATTAAATCAGTGCTGGGGAGCCTCATCCAAGACTCAGGAGAGAAGGTCCTTTTAAAGCTCTTAGTACTGTATTATTAATATCTGGCGAGTTCATTTTTTTTTTTTTATAATCTGCTTCTTGTCAAGTTTTTCTCAACTAAACTCTAAACGCAACTCATTCCAGCAATCTGGAGAATCCGAACGAAACAGCCGGTTGTATGAACCAGAGTAGAGGTCACCATGTCACTCTTCAGACTGTAAACAACTCCTGTCTTCTCTGAAAGGAATGTGTATCCTCCTTTTCTCCCTCCTTCTCCCAGAGTACATGGTCACAACATGCAAAGAATGTTAGGAATTCTATGAAGCAAAGCAACTCCAAACCCCCAAACCCTGAAGAGTGTGGTGGATGTAGGGGATAGGAGGGGAGGGGCCAAAGGGGTAAACAAGGTAGGGGGAAAATTTGCATTCTTAATGGTAGAAATGGAGGCCAATAAAAATAAACAGAGATGCACCTCAGATCTTCTCAGGCGTTTTGTTCTAAGTAGATGGTTTGCACTTTTAAAGCACCAGAACGTCCAGGAGTACGGCTGTTATCCATTGGCTGGTTAGTCCTTTGCCACTCCAGAGTGCTCCAGAGAACTCTTTGGAAGGCTTCTCTTGTGCCTTCAATTCCCTTGTGTGGTCTTCATCAAGTTTGGAAGCTATTTGCTGTTTGTCGTGCTGCTTCTCATTTCAGGAGGTAGTTATGGTCAGCGGAGGAGAAGGAATGTCTTATCAGTCTATAAAAAACATAATACAGTCATGGTCCTGTAATCTGAGTACTCATGCAACTCGGCATACATGGAGCGTCTGGACTTCAGCCAAATCACTTGAATTTGACTAGAAGATCAAAACTAGTCAGTGCTTGATTAGACACACTCTGGTTGTTCTGGTCCAAGGCTGAGTGTGTTTACTAGGTTCTCACTTCACAGGGGGTCCATTTGAGTGGTCGAAACACAGTGGTGCACAAAGTACACAAACCACGTAGTTAAAGTAGAGATCCACTCGGTAAATTTTCACTCCAGTAAAAGTGTCCCTTTAAACATTCACTTGAGCAAAAGTTTTTACCTTCAAATGTACTCATCACAAGACTCTTTACTTACTCTCATATGAAAGAACCTCTCCCTAAAACTTCAGTTCAGTTCCTGTTGGTGTTGATCTTGAGGAACACCAACAGGAACTGAACTGAAATTTCTTGTCCACCTTCTAGTGAACGTACAGTACATATAGACCACACACTATTTGCTCATAAGCTCTCTGGATGTTCTGGTCCACAGTCTGGTGCAGCAATGCTTCTCTTAGCCATTTGCACGCTTTCCTCTCTCACTTTTTCCATCTCTGTCTATCCATCTCTTTCTCTCTTTCTCTTTGTTTGTGTGTTTGCGCTATCCTTCACGCTCGGCTGTCTCGCAGTGATCCGCCCCTTGCTGCGTTTTGTTCTGAGGTTGCCATGGCTCTTCTGGGGTGAAGTGACCCAGAGCGCACCTACAGGCCGTGGACAGGAGCACTTAAGCGCTCGAGCACTCCAGATAAAGCAGCTGGCTCGGTTTTCTTGGAAGGCAAACACAGCGAGCCACTTTAAATTTAGCCGTGTGTGTCCAAATCTGGCAATTAACAGAGTCAGGAAGGTCGAAGTGAAGCGAAGAGAATTCACAGGAAAAAAGAAAAAAACTCCTCATGAAGAATCACAATATTATTTCTAGCCATTAAAACAACTATTGATCTTATTTGAAGAATGAAATACTACAAGAGCAGATTGTGTGCGATTATTATGATTGCTTTAGGATTATTGATTAGTTTGTAAAGCTGAAAGTTGTTTCCATCTACAAATTGAGCTGAATTTTCAACAGAGATGCCATTTTTGAGGCCTTCTTGCTTTTAAGACTTTATTTTAGCTGTAATAACTGGTTTTAAGTTTGCCCTTAAAACATTTCTCAATAAGGTCGCTTAGGACTTCATTAGTATTATTGATTCCAAGATACAAATGAAAAAGAGCAAACTGTTCAAAAAAAAATTATTAACAAGCTAGTTTTTTTTCCTAAAGCTTATATCTTTTCTAATTTCAAGAATTGTAATTATCTTCAGAAAATTCGACTTATTTCTAGTCTGTATCTTCTTACATCATACATTTATTTCTTATGTTTCGACAGTTCTTTTTAAAAATGTTTTATTTCTGCAAATCTAAAAAGTTTTATGTTACAATTGACATTAAATTTCAATTTATCAATAGCGACTCAATCTCATTTGTATAACTGAGCAGCTATGGGGTTAAGGGCCTTGCTCAGGGGCCCAGGAGTGGCAGCTTGATGTGGCTGGAGTTTAAACTCTCGACCTTCAGATCCAACGTTTTAACCACTAAGTTCCACCTCATTACCACACAATGCCAGTAGGGCAAGAGGCCATTTTTCCAGGTTCAAGGTTAACAATTTTAACAGTGGTCCAATCATAGGGTTTTTGCTATTACCTGGCAACCCCTTTTATTTATTTTCAACAGAATGGACAGTTTTGTTAGAAGAAATCTAGCTAGCTAACAATGATAAATTGCGCATGTATCTTCCTAAACCGTTTGCTGGTTATGCTTTGAGCAGCCATGTTGGTTTGACATCACTTGAGCTTGAGGAGACCTTTCTGATTTTTGGGAATTCCTGTTTTATTTATTTATTTATTTATTTATTTTTGGTCGTCACGGCTCCAAAAAAATTCTAGCTACAAGTGATTTCATTAAAAAAAAATTCTTACTACCTCTTGCATCTCTGTTATTTTTGTCCGTTTAGCATTTTTTTCAGCGTCTGAGCTTACCCTGGACGTTTGAAACACGAGTGTCACATCAGGATTCAGGAGCAGAACGTGGTGCCTCGCTATCAAAGATCTAAAATCAGCATTGTGTTCGTACACAGCGTTCTGAGATAGCGATCTCGAAGCGGCTTTTTTTTTTTGGTCTGGCGCTGATGGTATCTTTAAGCTCAGGCTTTTAGTGCAGAGAGACTCGGGGTGGAAGTTTTCACACCAGGCTAGGAAGGAGCTTATGAACCAGAAGTCCACTTTGTTTCTGTTTGATATCAGACCCCTCCACAGATCTGAATGGAAAAAGCGTGTGAACGGAGAGAAAATGATGATATCATGTACAGATTTGAGCAAATCTGTGCTAGTTTTATGGAGAAACATGTAGGACATAAATTACATCTGTAGTCAACGTGGCGCAGGTTTAATGACTACCATGTGTGACACTCTAACGGCCCTCGGAATTAAATGTCAGAACGTTGAATATTACCGTAGTCTCAGTGAAATATTACAGTCGAATGGATACCGTGAAAAAAAACGTCCCTCAGATATGTTTATTTGCTAAAAATATAATACTGTCGAAAAATAAATGTGAAAATTAGTGTGAAGACTTGCTTGTGGTGGAAAACCTACTGTCTGCTGTAACACACTGACACTGGAGACTCTTTCCATCGACATGCTAAACATCTCTTTATGGAAAGCTTTACAGGTTCAACAAACCGTTAGTCTTGTGCTACGTGCAAAGTGAAGGAATGTTCTCCTGTGAATGAAGTTGTTACAATAGAAAGTATTAGAACAACAAAAAAAGATCCAGCCCTCACTTCTGACCAATCAGAATTAGGGACAGATTAGTGCTTGGGTATGAAGTTGCCATTTGTATCGTTTTTAACATATTTTCATCAGTAATAAACATTTGATTCATATTTAGGGAGTGAAATTTAAGGTTTCAAATGATGTACTGCAACACTACCGAGATCAAGGCGTGTCCTGAGAGTCACATAGGATAGAGATTAACATGGCAGAGGTAGAGCTGCATCTTTCTGGAGACAGAACTGGAAAAGGACACCGTTTTTGCACTACAAACGCCTGTTTGTAAAAGAGGCAAATTGATAATTTGTTGTCTGTCAGGACCGAAGAAATAAAAGCGAATTATCGGTACCATTGAGTGAATTGCAGATTATGTCGAATCGAATTGAAATCGGATCAATTCATCGTGATAGAGGTGAATTGTATCGCATCGGGAGCTGCTTCATATGTATTCTTCACTCCGGTTAATGAAATGTGTGTTTTTTTTTTTTTTTTTTTTTTTTGGACAGGGACTCCCCACCAGGCGTTCATGATGGAGCTGACGGCTCACCAGAGCAGCGTGGGTAACGTGCTGCAGGTGGGAAACCAGCTGATTTCTCAGGGCAACCTAAGCGAGGAGGAAGAGGACGAGATCCGTGAGCAGATGACTCTCCTGAACTCGCGCTGGGAGGCCCTTCGTTTGCACAGCATGGATCGCCAGGCCAAGTACACACACACACACACACACACACACACACACACACACACACACAATTTATTTATTTATATTTTGGAAGTGGGTGTGGTCCAAACTGAAACTTTTTTGTAGACCAATTTCTGTATTTGCACACAAACAAACATCTACACATTGCCTCCTATCTGCATTTGTATTTGTTTAAAGAAGTTCAATCCTCAATTTTTTCTCAGAAACCGTCAAATTCTGAAAAAATGTTTCCGCACTTGTAGCATGTTCAGAAAAACTGACTTTCCCCATGAAACTCGTGAGGGCTTCAATTTCGCAGTAAAGCAGATGCATTAAGAGTCTCGTGTTAGTGAGACTGGATTCCTAAATTACATACTACAAACTAAATAGGAGCAAATACTCTCAAGAGACCAATACTTTTATCCTTAATGACAGAAGTTAGAGCTCGAATCCTATTGGAGGATCAGTGATCCAGTTCCTTTCTGCTTTGTCACATGTTGTTGGCTTAACTAAAAGATTTAAGTTTTATACTATACTGATTGTCGTTTCAGACTCCATGAAGTCCTCATGGATCTCCAGCATCAGCAGCTCCAGCAGCTCTCCGATTGGCTGAAGGAGACAGAGGGGCGTATCCGTAAAATGGAGACCGAGCCAATGGCAGGAGACATGCAGGGGTACCTGGATCAGATCGAGCAGCACAGAGTAAGAACTGAGGAATCGTTATGTGTAGACCTTGAGATTGGTGGATATTAACCATTCCGATTCACATTTAGTCTCCATGTATGTGTTATAATAACTGCCACTCTTCTGAGAAGATGTTCTTCTAGATTTTGGTTGAGGAGATTAGTCTCTACTCTTAAAGTAAAGTCAGGTACTGATGTAGGTGAGGATGTGAGGAGGTCTGGGGTGCAGTCAGCATTAACCTTCATCCCAAAGGTGTTCATTAGTGTACGGAGCTCTATAGCAGTAGATCTTCCACACACATCCAACCCATGAGGGTTGTGGTGGAAGTGCAGAATGTGACAATGAAGCAAAGGCTCCTAAAAGGCTGAGATTATGTTTCTACTCACCTCTTGTATAGTCAGTGTTCCGTGTGTGTGTGTGTGTGTGTGTGTGTGTGTGTAGTTCCAAGTCAAACAATTCTCAGTTTACCTCGTGATTCTTCCACCTCTCACGTGTGACCTTCTGTTTTGGTGGTCAGACTCTGCAGGGCGACCTGGAGAACGAGCAGGTGAAGGTGAACTCCTTGACGCACATGGTGGTGGTGGTGGACGAGAACAATGGCGAGACCGCCACCGCCGCTCTGGAGGACAAGCTTCAGGTACGGACACGTCCCCAGTTTGCATGTGCTCTAAATTGGTGATGGAGTGTGTAAAGCCTGTGTAGTGTAACCACCAGAACATTTTACCTTTCGCTGATGGTGCACTACGTAAGATCAATAGGTATAAAGCCTGACAAGAATCCTGCATTCTGATTGGTCAAACAGGGTCGAGTCAGAACCTTTACAATTAAACTTTATTGCCAGTCACATGAAATGAAGCGGGTTCTTGGGTTATGACACCTTCTGAAGGATAAGACCTTTCAGATTCTAGAGCCTTAATCACTGAGCCACCATCTTCTCACCTCCTAAGTTACTTCTCCTTTTCGGATATAATGTGGCAACATTTTGGTGAAGAACCACATATGGCTGGAAAAACCAAGTGAACCAGGTGCTTCACAGTTCTTTTGTCGGCTCTTAACGTTTTGGCGGTTCACTGTGCAGTCTCTGGGTGAGCGCTGGGCCGCCGTGTGCCGCTGGACAGAGGAGCGCTGGACCAAACTGGAGGAAATCCTACTCGTGTGGCAGCAGCTCGAGGAAGATCAGGTTTAATCATTTCACTTTTTTTTTTTTTTTTTTATGTTTTCCACTTTTATTGTAACTGTCGACTTACGTATCTTCACAACGTTTCCAGAACCTGTTCAGAGCATGGTTGGAGGAAAAGGAAAAGGCTCTTAGCGAAGTCCAAACCAGCGATTTCAGAGACCCGGGCGAGATAAACACTAACGTTCGCAGATTAGCGGTGAGTACCGCGTTGTTCAGGAGCTATAAGAGGACAAGTCTGATGCGAACGTTTCCGTCGTGAACCGGTTTTGAATTCTTCCCACAGACCCTGAAGGAGGACATGGCGCAGAAGCGGCGGGCGCTGGGGATGCTGTCCGAAGCGGGCCAAGACGTGGCGCAGTTGATGAAAAGTCCCACAGCGAGGCAGGGCATCGAGACGGACACAGAAGAGCTGACGCAGCGCTGGGACAACCTGGTGCAGAAACTGGAGGACTACTCCAATCAGGTACACTCTCAGCCAATCAGCTTGCTCGATCGGCTCGGAGGGTCTTTGGAAAGCGGATGTCCCAGTTTAGAGCAGTCGGGTGTTTGCAGGATTTTCATCCTTTATTCTTATTATAGCCAGAATTATTATTGTAAACCAGATTTAAAGGGGCCAATACTTTTGCATCTTCCCATGTTTGCTACTTCATGGTATATTTTGAGTAATTATACATCGTATTTACAGTATATGTGGGGAAACAATGCATCAATAGCACATAAAAACACACACACACACACACACACACACACACACACACACACACACATTTAGGTGCTGTAGTTGTGAGAACGTTTCCTTGTACACTCTCATCTGTCGCGTCCTTGCTTGACATGGTCCTGTACACGTTTGTCTCGTCTCCAAGGTAACCGTGGCACTCGGTGCTACAGGGACGCCGCAGGTGACAGAGAGGGTCGTCATGGAGACCACCACTGACGGCAGAGTGGAGCGGACGCAGCGCACCGTCGCCGACCAGGAACTTCTGCCTCCTGCACCACCGAAGAGACGCCACCTGGATACGGACACAGAGCTCAGGAAACTGTACGAATACACACACGTGTGCGCACACACACACACACACACGCACACACACGCACACACACGCACGTGTTCGCACTCGTGGACTCTCGCAACATCACTTATGTGGTAAAATTAATGTCTATATGCTGTTTTCTTTCTTTTTTGCTCTTTTTCTTACTTTTTTACTTCCTGCCTGTCTGTCTCCATACCTGTCTGTCTGCATACCTGTCTGTCTCCATACCTGTCTGTCTGCCCGCCTTTTTGTCTTCCTGTCTGTCTGTATTTGGATCATAATGTAGGCTTTTTTTTCTGTAATTGTATGCTGACCTGTTCTCTTAATATATACGCCTGTGTGTGTGTGTGTGTGTGTGTGTGTGTGTGTGTGTGTGTGTGTGTGTGTGTGTAGAGTGGACAGTGAGTTTCCAGACCTGTTATCCAGGTTGGTTAGATGGAAAACCTCGGCAGAGTCGCTGTCCTACAAAGATCTTCACGACCTCAAGAAACAACTTCAGGTAATAAATCGAAGAGATCGTTGCTGCTGATTGGCTAGGAGAGATCGCGGTTGCTGATTGGCTCAGAGAGATCGCTGTTGCTGATTGGCCCAAAGAGATCGCTGCTGCTGATTGGCTCAGAGAGATCACAGCTGCTGATTGGCTCAGAGAGATCGCGGTTGCTGATTGGCTCAGAGAGATCGCTGTTGCTGATTGGCCCAAAGAGATCGCTGCTGCTGATTGCCTCAGAGAGATCACAGCTGCTGATTGGCTCAGAGAGATCGCGGTTGCTGATTGGCTCAGAGAGATCGCAGTTGCTGATTGGCTCAGAGAGATCGTGGCTGCTGATTGGCTCAGAGAGATCGCGGCTGCTGATTGGCTCAGAGAGATCGCAGCTGCTGATTGGCTCAGAGAGATCGCGGCTGCTGATTGGCTTAACGAAAGAACTGATACTTATTGTTATAGTGAACGCGCCACTGCTAATTGGCTCAGAGGTTATAACGTTTGTAACATGTTTATGTTTCCAGAGCCTGGAGGCGGAGCTTACAGAGAAAGAGCAGCAAGTGAAAGATGTTATGGAGAAAGGAGAGAAACTGATGGGGCAGTTAGAGAAAGGTAAAGAATTCTGGGTAGTTTCGTTATTTATTTATTTTTTTCCCCATCCCCTGCATTTATCTTTCTTTCTTTTGTTCATATGAAATAATATAAATGAAGTGCATCTCTCTCTCTTCCTCTCTCTCTTTCTCTGCAGAAGTTTTGTCCTCATCCCCCGTTCGCTCGGTGCTCGTCTCTGTGCAGACGGAGTTGTGTTCGTGTCAGCAGCTCCTCAGGGATGTCCAGGACAGAGCACGGGTTTCGGAGCAGGTCTCAGACTTGTCCTCTGAGCTCAAGCTTCTCGATGGAGTTTTGCTGGATGCTGAGGCCTGGCTGAACCGCACCTCAGGCTGTGGCACAGACACAGATCTTTCCTCTCTGCACGTGCTCCGGGACGAGTGCCAGGTGAGGATGGGGACGACCTCCGGGGTCCCGGCGCATCTTCAACGGAATTATTATATTAATATTATTATTATTATAGCAAGTAGAAATGATTCGTCTTTACCTGCTGGTGTAATCAATGCTACATAGCTGTGGGCGTGCGTGTGTGCATGCGTGCGCGTGTGTGTGCGTGTGTGTGTGTGTGTGTACTTATCTTGAAGTGCTGGTTCTGTTCCAGTTCCTCAGTGCCCTGTTAAAACCCTGGCATTAGCTCTAATGGGGAACACATACTTTTGGATGATCTTCAGAGACACTTTTTCCTCACAGTCATTACTGAATAATGAGTCATCTGGCATTGATCTGTCATGAGCACGATTACAGTACATTAGGCTTCATTTGTGTGTGTGTGTTTGTGTGTGTGTGTGTGTGTGTGTGTGTGTGTGTACACTCTAGGCTCAGCTGGCAGGACTCCTGGGTCTGAGTGCACGAGTGCAGGAGCTCGGTGTCCGGGCGGCGTCTCTGAACGCAGAACCTCACGTCCTCACTGATGTCCAGAGCAGCGTGAGAGCCGCGACGTCACGATACGACTCCAACCTCCAACACCTCAGCAGCAGAGAGCAGGAGATCAACACTGGTAATGTTCTTCACACACCACTAGGAGGAGCAGGTGGAGGAGCACGCGTGTGTGTGTGTGTGTGTGTGTTTGCAATAGGTGTGTGTGTGTGTGTGTTTATTATTTTCTTTCATTTTTTTTTTATTGTTCTTTTGGGTTTTATCTCACAGCTGTAAACAAACTGCAGCAGGTCGAGAAAAGTGCAGACGTTCGGCTCAGACTGGAGTCCAGACTTTCAGCTCTTACTGCTGATGTCACTGACATGTCGTCCACCCAGCAGGCTGTGGACAGAGCTCAGGTGTGTGTGTGTGTGTGTGTGTGAGAGATTAATTGATATATTGATTGATTGATTGATTGATGGTTTGATTCCCCCTGTGCTTGTAGGCTCTGTGTGTGGAGATGGAGGGTGAGGAGAAGACCGTATCCGACCCACACGAACTCCAGCACTGGACTCGGCTCTCCAGCACAGCGGCCGAGCAGCTCGGCATGCTGCAGTGCATTCTGGGTAGCATGAAAGACTCACAGGTTGGTTGAGATCTTCCTTTTTTTTTTCTCCATGTTCATCTGCAGGTCTCGTCCTAATCGCTTCATATAAACACACACCAGTGGAAACGTTTAGGCATTTCAAGATTTTGTTGCTGTTTGTCATTATGTTAAAGTTGTGTGTGTGTGTGTGTTTGCAGGTCCGGGGCGAGGAGGTAACCCGTTGGCTGGACGCCGTGCAGGAGCTGCTGTCGGAGGACACCGGATCCCTCAATCACAGCGATAAACTCCAGGAGGAGCTGAACCAGTGCAAGGTCAGAGATCACAGCACTCGTGTCGACTTTTTTTTTATGCGATTTTTAAAATGAAAATTTAAATAAAAAATTTTGAAATGAAAAGTTAAAATGAAATTTTCTAGACATAATCAAAATTACTTTGAAATGGAAAAATCTAGAAATTATATATATATAAACAACTAAATTAAAGTAAATTATTGTGAAGTAACTTAATAAATTGACATTTAATAATTGCAAATTAAAATCTGCTGACTCGATTTTTAAAATGAAAATTTAAATAAAATATTCTGAAATGAAAAGTTAAAATGAAATTTTCTAGACATAATCAAAATTACTTTGAAATGGAAAAATCTAGAAATTATATATATATAAACAACTAAATTAAAGTAAATTATTGTGAAGTAACTTAATAAATTGACATTTAATAATTGCAAATTAAAATCTGCTGACTCGTCTTTTTTTTCTGCCCCCTGGGTAGGAGTATGTGGGGGAGATGGAGGCGGTGGAGACGTCTCTGAAACAGATGGCCGTGAATGTATCAGCTGTGCAGCAGAGTGCAGTACCGGGTCTGGCCACATGGGGGCAGAAGGAGCTGGAGGAACAACAGAGGCGCTGGGAGACGCTGAGCAGTCGGGTGAGTAAGGAACAGAACTGGGGGTGATGTCAGTACCATTCTGAGCTTCAAGTGTGTGTATATTTAATTGTGTGTGTGTGTGTGTGTGTGTGTGTGTGTGTGCGGTGCAGTTGCAGCAGCAGCAGGAGCGTGTAAATGAGAGTCAAGAGAAAGTGTCGAACCTGAAGAAGGACTTGGTGGAGATGCGAGAATGGATGGCTCAGGTGGATGAAGAGTTCCTCATGAGAGATTTCGAGTACAAGAGTCCTGAGGAACTGGAGGAGTCTCTGCAGGAGATGAAGGTATATACACACACACACACACAAACACACATGCACTCAAATACACACACACGACATAACCTTTAGTGTTCCTGAGGTTTTCATATATATCATTTGTGTGTGTGTGTGTGTGTGTGTGTGTGTGTGTGTGTAAAAGAGGGCTAAAGAAGATGTGCTACAGAAGGAGGTACGAGTGAAGATTTTAAAGGACAGCATTCATGTGGTGATGGCTAAAGCGCCCCCTGGTGGCCAGGATCTGAGCAGCGAGCTGTCCGAGGTGCTGCACAACTACTACAAACTGTGTGACCGCTTCAAGAGCAAGTGCCATACGCTCGAGGTAACACACACACACACACACACACACACACACACACACACACACACACACACACACACATCGAAATAACGCCCATTGTGCTGTATGTAGTGTAATAAGAGGTTATAGCATACCCACTGTGCTGTAGGAGGTGTGGTCTTGTTGGATGGAGCTGCTGCAGTATCTGGATTTGGAGTCCAGCTGGTTGAACACGTTAGAGGAAACTTTGCAGACCACAGAGAAACTTCCAGAGAACTTGGACTCCACCAGTCAGGCACTGGAGGTACACAGAGCTCATCGTCTCTCACACTCTCTCTTACACACACTGTCTCACACACACTCTTACACACACTATCTCTCATACACACTCACATACAGTCTCATAAACACTAACCCACTCTTAGACACTCTCACACACTGTCTTACACATTCTCACAAGCGTCTCACACACACTCACACTCTTTTACACACAGTCTTACACACTCACACCGTCTCACACACACTCAAACACTCTCACAAGCGTCTCACACTCTCACACTTTCTCTTACACACTCACACATACACACAGTTTTACGTCTTTCTTATTTACTGTTTTTCTTTTATTATA
>MU579904.1:6392892-6420392 GCA_024362625.1 Silurus asotus
CACACACACACACACACAAACACACACACACACACACACACACAAACACACACCACACACATTGTAAAACCCAGAAAGAAAATCCCCACTCAGTGTCTGTGGTTTGCTTTCTTATTATATACTAACACCCTGGACCAATCAGAATCAAAGATCTGTATCTAATTTGCATAATAGCATACAAAAGCTCCCATTATGAATGATATAAAACATCTCGTTTTTTCTCCCGTCGCCTTTCTCAGGAGCTACGCATCATCCGAACTCGTCCAGCGGGAGAAGTTTGCGTTGACTCCGCCCACTCTTTGTCCCCGCAACCTCGTCAGGAAGAGCAGCGCGTGTCCCTCTCGCCGTCCTCCTTCCTGCTGGACGTCAACAAGGTCCTGTTAGCCATGGCTGACGACGAGCTCCTCCTCAACTCGTCAGAGCTCAGCGGCGGCCTGTTCGAGGATTTCTCCAGCCAGGAGGACACGCTGAGGGTAACGCACTTCGAAATGCACTCCTGCGCTGGAATTTCATTTTTTTTCCTTTTTTGACTCGCTCGTTTGTCTCTGCGTAGAGCATCAAGGAGAGTCTGGAGCGAGTCGGCGAGCAGGTAACGGCGTTGAACGAGCGCCAGCCAGACGTGATCCAGGACGCCTCCAGACAGGAAGTGGAGCAGATCGGGGATGCGCTGACTCAGCTGAACGCCGAGTGGGACCGCATGAACCGCATGTTTAGCCAGCGCAAAGGGTGAGGCCACGTCTGGTGACCGGTGTGAACGCACGTCTGCGTTTTCTCGCTCTGCAGTCACTTCAAAAACGTCTGGAATGTGTCATTTTTTGGTTTTGAGCTCATCGAAGGTCTTCCTGATCTTTCATCGTCTTCCAGTGATGTTCTTCCACTTGTGAAACCAGCAGTTACGGCCCAGTGATCCTGGAAACTCCTTTCATACATTTAATCTCAGAAACGTTTTTGACCTACGCATTTATAGATATTTATTATTATCTAGATAGTGTGAGTTGTTGCTATGGAAACAAGGTGCAGGCGTTTTACATTTTATGATTAAGAAAAATAACAACGGACAAATGAGGAAAGACCTGATGTGAGAGTTTTCAGTTCTTCTCCAGTCTGATAGTCGCGACTGCCCTTTTTCCTTTGACTTTCCGCAAGCTTTATTCACCGAAACGCGAGCCTGAGTGCTTCTGTTACATTAATATTCAACGTCCGGCACGGCCTGAAATTCGAAACGAGCACGGGGTCGACGAATATCGCGCATAATGACATGCAAATGAGCGTCATTTACTCCGCCTTCGAAAATATTGCATGTGTAAAACGCATTATGAGTAACAATTGGGGCTCTGAGACTGAGATCTCCAGCTTGGCCTGCTTTTTATGGAAATGTTCAATGTGTGCGTGTTTGTGTGTGTGTGTGTGTGTATGTGTAGATCTTTTGACCGTGCCGTTGAAGAATGGAGGCGGTTTCACTGCAACATGAACGACCTTTCTCAATGGCTGCACGATGCGGAACAGGCTCTGGCTGAAGAACCCAGACCCGAAGAAGAACCGGCGCATATCCACGCTCAACAAAAGGTCAGGAAAAAGGTCGAAGCTCAAAATGTGGATTTGGAGAGCCTGAAAAAGAAGGGGTTTGCAGGGTTGAATGGAATGACTATGGACAGTTGAGACACCTAAGCATAAGATTGGTATTTGCTCCATTTGAACGTCACATTTCGTCCCCTGTTATGATATCCTTCATTCTTCTGGGAAGATGTTCCAATAGATTTAATGGAGATTTGTGGAGATTCAATCAGCCAAAAGAGTGTTGGTAAAGTCAGGTACTGATGTAGGTGAGGTCTATAGCAGGAGAGCTGTTTTGATCAGGTTTGATCATCTCCTAGTTCAATTGTGTGTGAACAGTTTTGAAGAAGAACCACACATGGCTATAAAAGTTAGGCTTCCCAATACTTTTGTCTGTGTAGTTTATATGTGCTTTCATGTACGCTTTTATAAACACCTATTCAGTGACCACTGATCAGATCAGATGCGATCTGATCACCTAGAGATCTCACAAAGCCTAAGGCTTAGGAGAGCTCATTTCAGGAGACAAAGTTGCTCTCTTTCATGGGAGGCACAAATAAAGTTCGACTGGTTTATGAATTTTGCAGATTAATCGGCACCGATAGTTGATTACTGGAACTATCGTTTCTCTGCAAAAATCCTTTGCGATAGTTTTTCCGGGTTGCGTCTGTGCTGGAGTGGCTGAGGCGTTCTGCCCTCATTATTCAGTACGAGAGCGGCCTCTAGAGGACAATCGCTGTTGTTTGTTTTGAGTTCGTAGTGCATTAACTAAAGTTAAGTAAATAAGTAAATTTACACATTAACAGATAAACAATTCTTCGGAACAATTTATTAAATTCAGTTAAATGGAATCTAAATGTAAAGCTTATGGGCAATAATCTTACACATTCTTTTATATAAGATTACCAATTTATATGTATAAAGCTGCTTCGAGACAGTGTCTATTGTAAAAAGCGCTATACAAATACAATTGTACTGAATCAAAGCGATTTATTTTACATCAACTCAAACAGTTGATCTTTAAATGTCTACACAAAATCTAGTTCATTAAAACAGAATTGAGTAGATTTTTTTATGTGACACTAATAGACGCTATGCAGTTATATATACTTAACGAAATGAACTAAATGACTCAATAAACGATTCGTTCATTTTGGTGAATAAGTTTCAAAGAACCGAGATTCAATCTTTTCATCACTACCAGGCACAAGTACAAAAAATAAAATAGACGTGTAGCACGCGTGTGTTCTCATGCGTGTTCCTTTCACCCAGGAGCTGGAAGACGGCCTTGCGAGTCACGAGTTGGTCCTGGTCGAACTGGTCCGATCAGGAGAGCACATCATTACACAGCTGGCTTCTCCGGATGGTCCCCTGCTCCAGGACAAGCTGGACAACCTGACGCATCGCTGCGACGTGGTACACGCGCGAGTCGCCGAGCGCCGCCGCAGGTAATGCCTGCTTGGACATACAGCAAGGGTTTTATCATTGGTTCTGCAAATTATTTCGTTACTATGGAGATAAATGCTTGGTGTGTTTTATTTTATTTATTTATTTATTTATTTTACCTTCACTTAGAGATTTTAAGACAAAATTGTTGTAGCTGTTTATTGGCGTTTGAATGATGGCAACGGAAACAAGGGTGCACTAACTAGGGAATTGTGTGTGCGTGTGCGTGTGTGTGTGTGTGTGTGTGTGTGTGTGTGTGTTCAGGTTAATGGCCACCGATCCCGCCGTGTCGGAAATGCTACAGCGCAGTAGCGATTTGTCTCGTTGGTTAGAGCAGACAGACGCCGCCGTGTCTTCGCTGCCCACCACCAGCGCCGACCAAAACCTGCGCGAGCTGAAGGTGAGACAACGACGAATCGCCGCGGCACAGTCGTCGCTACACCGTGCTCTGATATCGCGTGACAACAATCATCCCATTTAAACCTGAACTCATTACTCAGACTCCTCCCATTTTTCCCTGAAAGCTGAAGGGTGGACCAGATGAGACAGGAGGAATTAACACACACTTTCCCATTCAATCCTCTTCAGATATTCAGGCCTTCTTTTTTTTTTAAACGTTGACTCAACGCTTTACTACATTAAATAATTAATAAATGTTCTTTAGTTTACTATTGTCAAGTCGTTCTCAAAGTGCAAGGCCACGCCCCTCTAGTGGGGAATAAAGAAATGACAGGTGCGGGCGCAATAAACGTCAGGATTGATATCATTCTTTTCTTCATTCATATTCCTTTAGGATTTCCTTTATTAAAAATAAAGTTCATACACTTAAAACAACCACAAACGAACAATTAGGTCATTAATGCAAGTAAATTAATACAGTCAGGTTACCCAACACTTGGAATAAAAAAAAAAAAAAAAAAAAATGGAAAAAAAAAAAAAAAAAAAAAAAAAGAAAGGTTTGAAAAATTGAGAATGTCTTTGCCATCGGGTTGAATCGAGAAACGTGTCTCGGGCGATCGCTCCGATGTGGTGTTCGGCTCGTCTTCCAGCTCATTTGCATGAAATTTAATTTGTCGCTTGTCACTGCTGAAATCTTGGCTTCATCACCCATGGCCCCATGGGGGGGCGCCATTACTATTACCACGCAGAATACAGGTTAACGTTCTCGGTCTCGGTGGTACAGTATTTGTCGTATATCGCCCTGTTTTTTAACTTTCTTCTCGGATTATCGTTTACTTGCTTGTATTTACATCATCATCCATTATCTCTCTTTTTCTCTCTTTCTCTCTCTCTCTCTTTATCTCTGTTTCTTTTCCTCTGTCTCGGTTCAGGCTCTGACTGAGGAGATGGATTTGCAGAATGAGAGTTTGACCTGGCTAAACAGACATGCAGCTCAGATCCTCACAGGCTCCAACCTGAAGACTGCCGAGAGACAAGCTCACACCTCCGAACTCCGGCAGATCAACATGACCTGGAGCAAAGTAACCATTCGCTCGCACGCTCACGTCCGAAAAAAACACGTAGAAAAGCATCCAGAATTTTATTCAGGAGTAATTTTTTTGGATTTTTGATATTAAATATAAGACCGCGATATTGGATTTTCGTTCATGCCGTAGCATAAAAGGAAATAAAGCAGGAATTGGGGTGTAAGAAAATATCAATACAGTTGAGTATTGCGATATTTTGTTTGGCGATACTGTAATCGGAATGACGCGGGTCGAAACGATATGCAGGACAAGGACGTGAGTGTTTTGAGACGTGTCTGGGTGGATGAGCAATTTTTGCTGTGGCCTCTGAGTGTTTTTAGATGAAAACGCCATTTATAATTTCATCCGAATCCTAAAATACAAATTCAGTATCGCAATGTATCGTATCGCGCTCACTGTATCGTGATGCGTATCGTATCACCAGATACTTGCTGAATGTTGATTCGTTTAATGCAACTATATGACGCCTGTATAACATAATAAGGACACGGAAAACACAGTGTGCTGATTTGACTTGCCTTCTGTCCATAGGTGTCACAGGAGTTAATAGAGAAGGTCAGGAAGGTGGAGGCCAGGCTGCAGTTCCAGGAACGGTTGAACATCTTGAGCGACTGGATCCATGTCACTCAGCAGCCCCTTAGCGGACGCTCCGAGCTGTCACTTTCCGAAACCCAGGTGAGCTACGATACCCGTCTCAGAACCACGTCTACGCTGGTTAGTATTAACTAACGTCCGGTCGTCCAAGACGGCCGCTTCGGGAAATCGTACAAATCATGAACAACCCTTAAGAAACTATTATTAGGAGTCCAGGAACAAGGAGGAACCTGGAAGGAAACATTTAGTAACATCAGCCTCAGTGACAAATCTAATGAAGCAAACACACTGTAGTTCTGGTAAATTGTTTATCGTTTGTGGTGACTGTGTGCACATTTCTGGCCCCATAGAAGAGTAAAGATTTCTTATAAGGGTTTTTAATATGTTTTTTGCGTTTAAAGGTTCTGGAGTCGACTGTGAAGGAGCGGAGAAAAGAGCTGGAGGAGCTGCTCACACGTTCCAATGAGCTCCACAGAAAACAGCAGCTGCTTCCTCAGGAAAAGGTGAGATCACCGTTAGTGTACATTTTTTATATGCATAAAAAATATATTATTAACGATCGCAAAGGATGGACTATTATGAGGTGTTCCTCAAGGTTCTCATTGAGGTCCTCTCAATATTCTGTATATACAAAGAGGAGTGTCCTGTTCCTTTCTATCTTTTCTTATCTACCCTTCCCTCCTGTTTCTTACCTCCCATGGTTTTCTTTTACTTGTATGTTTTCTACCTACAGTTTGTCTCTAAAAACCCAAAGTTGCATCTTCACCTCTGATTCTGCAAAACCAGAATCAGAATCGATTACTTGGAAATTGTATATGACTAGAAAAAAGGGTGCCAAAAACAGAGGATGAGAACCATGGAAAAACATCATCAATCTTTATGGGGTGTGTGTGTGTGTGTGTGTGTGTGTGTGTGTGTGTGTGTGTGTGTGTGTGTGTGTGTACGTATACAGAGTCAAATAGAGCAGTTGGCAGCAGACTGGAAAGGTCTTGAGCTGAGATTGAAAGACAGGACACCGGTGTCTAAGTCAACATGGACACATCAGATCACGCAGCAACCCCTGTCTCCAGGTTTGTGACTAACTTACACACACACACACATACACACACACACACACCATCCACACCATCCACACATTTATGCAGACATTTAAATGGCCCATTAAAGTTCTAGTATGTGATTTTGTGTGTGTGTGTGTATCAGTGTGTGTTGAGGTTCAGAGAGCAGTGTTGCTCAGCGAGGCTCCTCTCAGTGCCGCGTGTGTGAGCGACCGGGCCACCGAACTTGCTGACTGGCTGCAGCTCATTCAGCAGATGCTCAAATCCAGCATCGTTACCGTGGGAGACACGGACGAGATCCGAACCACCATCGGCCGTTTGGAGGTGTGTGTGTGAGTGTGTGTGTGTGTGTGTGTGTTTTATTGGTAGCTGCTATCATTCTTTTGTTAAGGACAGAGATTATTTGTGCATCAGTGGTCATTGTGTGTGTGTGTGTGTGTGTGTGTGTGTGTGTGTGTGTGTGTGTGTTTGTAGGTGACTAAAGGTGATCTGGAGCAAAGGCATCCTCAGCTGGAGGAGATTTTCACTCAGGCTCAGAACATCAAGAACAAAACATCCGACCTGGACGTGCGCACCTCCATCACCGAGAAACGTACACTTCATCATCATCATCATCTTCTCTTTCATCTTCGTGTTCTTTTTCTTCTCCTTCTTTTTATCTTCTCCTTTATCTTCATTTTCAAGGCCCTTAACCCCATAGGCTGCATGAATAAATATAAGGATGTCTGGGGAAAAAAATGGCGTAACTGTAAATTTGTCTCGTTTGTCTCCTCGGTTCGTCTGGCAGTGGAGAAAGTGCGCGGCCAGTGGGACGGGACGCAGCACGGCGTCGAGGCTCGGCTCCTGCAGCTCGATCACATGACCACGCACAGCGACCAGTGGCAGGACCAGTGGGCTCAGGTCAAGGCTCTGATCGGTCAGAACGAGGCCCGCATGTACAACCTGCTGCAGACGAGCCGAGAGCCGCTCACCAAGCAGATCGGCGACAACAAGGTGAGACCGTTCCAATATTAGGCCACGCCCACTCCGCTAATCGAACCGATTTCACTGCTAATATTAGATCGAGCAAACATTCCAGTATTTCCGTCCCGTCCCTTTCCGATTGTCCTGTAGGAGGAGCTCCAGGAACACTCTTTCTCCCAAGCTAGGCCAAGTTCTCCTGCTTCACGTCCCTCAGATCGTAATTGAACGAATGTAAAAGGATCCTGATGTTTTCCCCGTCGTTTCCCTGAGTACATGATATTGTTGCCCTGCTCTCCAAGCTCCAGTCCGCCTCAGACATTTAATCAATCGTCCCCTTTATTCCTCCTCATTTATTTATTAAGCGTAGAGGAACAAACTGTTTTTTTCCCTCTCTACTCTCTCTCTTTCTCTCTCTCTCTCTCTTTCTCTCTCTCTCTCTCTAAATCTCTTCTTTTTTTCTCTCCATCAAGGCTTTTCTGCAGGACCTGAGCCGCGATCACGTGACCGTGGCGGCATTTAGTGAGCTGTGCACTCAGCTCCTGCAGGACTACGCCGAAGACGACACGCGCAGGGTCAAAGAGGTGATGGACAAAAGCGTCATGTCCTGGAACGGCATCAATAACAGGTATACACACACACACACACACACACAAACACACACACAACACATCAAAGCGAACCTGAGCAAACACTTCTGGAGACGGCATGGAATAAAAATAAATCAATATACAGCATGAATGCTGTCAAGCAGTGCAACACACACACACACACACACACACACACACAAACAGCAATTCTGCTGCAAGAACACAGTGTGGACTTTTCCACACTTCTCTACACCCCCCAGTACACCAACCGTGTCTTTTCCTTCCTGTCTCTCCTCGACTTCTTTCCCTCATCATTTCCTTTCTGTTCCCCCCATATCACTTATTTTTTTCATTCTCCTCTCTTCCTTCTCTTCCCATCACTTCCCTTCTATTTCCTTCTCTTTCCTTTCATTTCCATTTCATCTATCACCTTTTACTTCCAGCCCCCTCCCTTCTTCTCTTTCCTTTCATTTCCATTCCATCTATTACCTTTTACTTCTTGCCCCTTGTCTACTCTTCTCTTCTCTTCTCTTCTCTTCTCTTCTCTTGCCCTTTTCCTTCCTTTCTAATAATTTCCCTTTCTCTTCTTCAGTTTTCTTTTTTTCTTTCTGTCGCTTACTATTACCTTCCCGTCTCTTACCTTCATCCCCTTGTTTCTCTTTAAATCCCCCTTTTAACCCATAGTGTGTCTTGATTTCCATTCCCATAATTTCATTTTCCTTTAGATCATTTTTCTTTTCTTTTCTTGTGTGTGTGTTTATAAATGTGGAGGTGTGTGTGTGTGTGTGAATATGTAGGTGTTTGGGTGTAGGTGTGTATTTATGAGCACGTAGTTAAGTGTATGTTTGTGAGTCTGTGGGTGTTTGTGTGTGTTTAATTGCGTTGTGTGGTGTCCCTCAGGGCGTCTGATCGTCAGGCGGTTCTCGACTCTGAGCTGAAGAACCTGCAGGTTTCTCTCAGGGAGCTTGAGGGTTTCCTCAAATGGCTGCAGGAGGCCGAGACCACCGTCAACGTCCTGGCCGACACTTCACAGAGGGAGGAGCTATCTCAGGACTCCACCCGCCTTCGAGAGCTGAAGGGTCAACTAGATGTGAGTACCACGTGTGTGTGTGTGTGTGTGTGTGTGTGTGTGTCGGCTTCGACACAGCAGGATGTGGAGTCGCTGCTGGTTTTGCTGCCAAGAATTTATGATTTATGTTGGTTTGCGTTGTCTGGATGTGTTGAGGGTGAGACTGTGTGTGCTTGTGTGTGCTTGTGTGTGCTTGTGTGTGCGTGTGTGTGTGTGTTTGTGTGTGTGTGTGTGTGTGTGGATGCCCAGACACACCCTCTGTACTCTGATCATCCACGTGCTCTTTTCCAGAGCGACTTACAACTGAGCAGATGAGGGTTAAGGGCGCTGCTCAGGGGTCTATTAAATGGTAGCTTGTCATGGCAGGGATTTGAACCCATGACCTTCTGATCCAGAGTCCAATGTCTCAACCACTAAGCTACCATGTCCCCAAAACTAATATACCTCATACAGCTGAGCAATTGAGGGTGAAGGGCCTTGCTCAGGGGCCCAACTGTGGAAGTTTGGACACATTTCAATAAATTAGGAGGAGCAGGAATGTGTGTGTATGTATGTGTGTATATGTATGTATGTGTGTGTGTGTGTGTTAGCAGGAATGTGTGTGTGTGTGTGTAATAACTTCACATATGCGCTTGTGTAATATGTATAATGCTAATTCAGCTCCTTGCATAATAACAGACCCTTGGGGTAGTTGGGGGGTGTAGTGGGGTTATTTTTTTTGTGGGGGGAGGGGGGGGGGCTGTTTGAGTAAAGTGTACTGGAGTGAAGAATATTCAAATTAGCAGCATTCATTCAACACCTCCAGGGCTTGTGAACGCAGCTGCAGCGGACCAGGAGGGCATCGGTTTAACACCTGTCTCTCTTCTCCTGGGCTTCACGCCTCTCCGGTCCACAGCCACCGAACGCTGCATTTTATTTCAGCTTATTCAAATGATGAAGGGCTTCCTGATTAGCTGATGTGAGCCTGAGAGCCTCGCTGCAGCAGGGTGTAGCAGATAGGACTTTAAGAAGCTTCATGATGAAGCAGAATGATGAGACCTGGCGATGTTGGCTTGAATCCAACGATCACAACGTCTCATATCAGGAATGCAAAGAGTCTTGGGTCTGAGATACACCACAAATCTACACGTTCGGATTAATGAAAGTGTGTCCTGCTTAGAACATTGATTATTAATCCAGTGCAGGGTGAGAACCTTTTGGTTCTCAATAAGGTTCTCAGGATGTCTGCATGTGGGAATTTTAAATTTCAATTCCCGTCCCATCAAATACTTTTTTCATTTCCATTGATGTTTCTTCCCTTGCTGTTCCCTTCATCATGTGCTTTTCCTTTCTTTTCATGTCACTGCATTTCCTTTCCTTTCATCTCTTCACTCTTTCTTTCTCAGGTTTTCTCTTCTTTTCTCTCCTCTTCCAGGTCCTTTTATTTCCTTTCCCTTCATGCCCCTTTTTATTCCTTTCCCTTCCTTCTCATCTCCTCTTATCTTCCCATCTTTTTTCCTACTAGCTCCTCCTTTTGCTTTTCGTTATTTTACTCCCCCGTTCCATCTATCCCATAATTTCCCTCTTGTTTCTCTTTTCTTTTCTAACTTTAATTTCCATTCTTTCCCGTTTCCTTCCTTTTTCTTTCATATGTACTTTCATACATTCTTTGCCCTTCCCTCCCTGTTATTTCCCTTTCTTTTCCCTTCTTTCCCCTTTCCCTCTATACCACAATTTCTCTCACTTTGCTCTTTCCTTCCCATTTCCTTCCTATTATTTTCCTCCCCTTTTCTCCTCTTCCATCATTTCCAACTCATTTTCACCTCTTTTCTCGTGTTCATTTCTCTTTTTCTTTACCTTCCCCTCACAGCCCTTCCTATCAATTCTTTCTGCTTCCCTTCCTTTTATTCCTTCCCTCTTCCTTATCATTTTCCCTCTTTTCTCCTATCCTTTCTTCTCTACATTTCTTTTCTTTTTCCTCTTCCCTTCTCTTTCCATCAGAGAAAGACAGAGAGGAGAGCAGTTCACTTTGGCGAGCACTGAGCACTCAGGAGATTGACGGACTCTCAGCGCGATATCGCGGCATGCTTGATTGGACCCGCCTTCCTTCCTTTTCTTCTTCTATTCTATTGTATTCCTTCGTTTTTACTTTCACATTTTTCCCCCCTTTCATACATTCACTGCTGAGTTTAACAGCCGTTTTTAGCGCGTGCTCTTTTGTAGATACCAGCAACATGGCATCCGTTCACAACGTCTTCCAGAAATGCATGAAAGAGGCGCGAGTACCGCGGCGCTAATGACGCGCGACGCCTCCTAGCTGCTTTAACGTCGCTGATAAGAAGAGCGCGTCTTGTTTCTGGGAAAAAGTTGCCGTAGCAAGAAAAGAAAAACACTAGAAAAATCAAACGACTGTAACAAAAACAATTACTTGTGTTTAACGAAGCTAAAGTTACTAACAGCGAAAACCCGATTAGCAAAACATATCGAATATGTTTCACCGCGAATTTTGTGAAATGAAGTTACATTAAAGCTAATGTTAATTTACCTCAGAATTCGCTCGCTTCATGTTCATGAACTGCGGCTAATCGCTGAGGTAAATTCTATCTGTAGATAATTCTAGCTGTAGAAAAAGTATTGTAGCAACATGTTAAAGTGTCTGCTGACGAGTTTTTGTCTGAATATGCAGACGAATGAAGTTTGTGGAATGAAGTTAAAGCTAAAGCTGATGTTTATTTACCTCAGAAATCGCTCGCTTTATGTTCATGAACTGCGGCTAATCGCTGAGGTAAATTCTATCTAAGGTTAATTTTAGTTGTAGAAATAAATGTTGTAGCAAACTGTCGAAGGGTTTGTTGAAAGGTTATCTCACTTTGCTACATTTTGAGTTTGCTAGCTCGAGTCAGCAGCTGTTCATGGTCAACCAGCAACAGTGTTTTTGTGAGTTTTTTCACATTTTTGTTTTGTTTTGTTTAGTTTTTTTTGTGTGTAAAAGTTTTCCCCATTTGTTTTCTCACAACAACAAAAGAAACTTAAAAAAAAAAACATTTTTTAAATTAAACACAGAGAAAGAAGTGGGGTGCGATGGCTAAACTTTTCCATAGCAATGGTACACTGGTTGTGCGAGGCTGGTGAGAGGGCAGTGTGTTTCTCATTAATTACAGTGTCTGTACACAACATTGTTACATTGTGGCAGAACCTTCAGGAGAGGATCAGAGAACACACACACACACACACACACACACACACACACACGAAAATACACCCAGACCCACACACATGAAAACACACACACACACGAAAAAACACCCATAGACACACACTAAAATACACCCACACATGAAAACACACACACACAAACACCCCCCCCACACACACACACACACAATCACACACACGTGAAAACACACACACGCACGCAAAAACACAAATAGACACACCCGAAAACACACATACACACATTTACAGTGTAAGAGAAACAGTGAGACAGTGGAAACTATCAGGATGCTCTGTCTTCACTCCCTCAACATATTAAAGAGAGAGAGCACGGATGAGAGAGAGAGGAAGGAAGCACATGAAGGATAGAGAGAAAAAACATGGAAGAGAGCGATAGAGAGAGGGAGAGAGAGAGGGAGAGAAATCACAGGTAGGGGTAGAGAGAGAGAGAGAGAGAGAGAGCGATAATAGGAGAGAGAGAAAGAGAGAAATCACAGGGAGGGAGGGAAAGAGAGAGAGAGAGAAAGAGAGGGAGAGAAAGAGAAAGAGAGGGAGAGAGGTCCAGGGCAGTATGTATTGACCTACATTAGCATGTGAAATAAGCCACATCACTGTGCAGCACATTTAACTGAACAACTCGCATCTCTTTCTCTCTCTTGCTCTCTTTTTTTCATCCTTTTCTTTTGTCTTCATCCCTTTTTTTTCTCTGTCTTTCTCTCTGGCTTTATATCTTTCTGTATTTCTTTCATTCTCTCTTTCTCTCATCGTGTCAACTTTAGTCACTTTATTCTTTCTTTCTTTTGACGGATAGTTAATTGTTCTTTCTTTCTCTCTCTTTCTCTCACACACACACACACACGCACACAAACACTTGCACACGCACACGTGCACACACACGTGAATACACACACATACACACATGCATACATGCATACATGCACACACACACACACACACACACACACACACACACACACACACACACACGTCATCTCTTATCATCTCTCTTATCTCTTCATATCTTTTTTATTTCACTTTCTTTTTTTTCCCCCATGATGACGTGTGTTCTGGTTTCAGTAAAGTGTGTCACATGCTCTCTCACTCACACACACTCACACACTCTCTCACACACACACACACACACACACACAAACACACACATATATATATATATATATATATTTACACACACATACACATATATACACACACACACAGCGACACATATATATATATATATACACACACACACACACACACACACACACACATGTCTCATTATCTGTCTCTCATTTAATTTTTCCAGGCTCCTGCACTTTCTTTGGTGAGATGTAATCCCTTGTTATGTCTGTCTCTCTCTCTCTCTCTCTCTCTCTCTCTCTCTCTCTCTCTCTCACTCTCTCCCTTGTTCACTCTCATCCATCATCTCTCTCTCTCCCTCTCTCCTTAGAGCCAAGCCGATTGTTTCGTTTCTTTCTCAATTGCATCTCTTTCTTTCGTTCTTTCATTCTTTCTCCCCCCCATTTTCATCTCTTTATCTTCCATCGATCACTCCATCACAGACACAGCAGAAAAATCAGTAGTGACACCAGGGAGGAGAGTCAGCCCCCCTCTTTTTTTCCCTCTCCCTCGCTCTCTCTATCGCTCTCACTTCTCCTCTGTTTGTTGTCTCCGTCCTCCTCCTGTTAGTTTTCTCTCTCGGATACGCGAGCGCCGACGTTCCCGCTTCAGCACTGGACCTTCAGGAGAGAGTGTGGGACTGACGGGGATCGGATTAAGTGTGTGTGTGTGTGTGGGAGTGTGTGTGTGTGTGTGGGGCACGCTGGCCGGGGTTCGTCACGGCTCGCGCGGTTCACGGCGGGGGATGTGAGCGCCCGTGCGTGTGTGCGCGCGTGTGTGTGCGCGCGGTGGGATGCGTACAGCGCGAGCCTGGCAGTGTGGCGCCGGCCGTGCGAGGATGATGGCTGTGGTGAGGACGTCTCTGCAGAAAGTGGTGCTTTTCTTACACCGGCTTCAGAGAATGGCCATCACCTCACCACGCTACCAGAAACTCTGCAAGGTCAGTCCTCTCACACACACACACACACACACACGTGTGCGTGCGGTCGCCATGTCACCGAGTTTTTCGTCTTCGTGAGTCCTCACTTTACGTTTCCGGTTTGCGGTCCCCATTAGTATGAAAGTTGCTGTTCTAATTTGTTTCCGTTTCTATAGCAACCGTTTAGGTACGAATTTGTACGTAGCCTAGAAAAACATCTGTTTAAAGTCTTCAGTGTCAAGTTTTTAACAAGTCGTGCTTCTCAAAAATGAGTCAACTTGTCCCCTGTGTCCAACTTGTTTCCACACGAAACGGTGAACCGTACCCCATCACCGTAGCGATAAACGGACAAAAAGTACCATTTGAGGGAAAACTAATTTGTCGTATGGTTCTCATAATAAATCTTTTTATCATGTACACTTACTTCAAACATTTTCCTTAAAAAAAATATTAATTATCAAAATAAAAGTAAAAAAAAAATAAAAATAATGCAAAAATGTTAATGTAAAAAAAAAAAAGAAAATGATACAAAATAACAAAAAAAAAAAAACCACGTTAATAAACTTGGGACGATACGAAAACGTGTCCGATGCCAAGCTTTTTATTTATTGTTAATATCTTATTATTGTTATTGTATATATTTTTTTATATTATTTGATTATTTAATTTAATTATTATTATTAATAATTACTGAATAAAAACGGGTGGAAAAATGTGACCTGCAAATCGCAAAAAATACCAACATTTCATGTTCCGACAAAAACCCATCAAAAAAACACTCTAAATCTATCCTTTGAGTCCCGAAGTTCTAGTGAAGGAAGAAGAAAAGACTGTGTGTCTGAGTTTTGTGGATGAACCACATCGGGGTCCTGATACTTTTGGCACCGTATCCATGTATTCGCTTTGTTTTTCCGTGGTCCTTTTCCCTGTGTGTGTTTGTGTGTGTTTGTGTGTGTTTGTGTGTGCGTGTGTGCGTGTGCGTGTGTGTGATCCTGCATAATGGGGATAAATTCAACAGATCTCTAAATATAAACACGCAGAGAAAAAAAAGCATGACTGTTTGAAGTTTGCTGTTTCAGCACTCAAACATTAGGGTTAACCAGTAATTAGTGTGTGTGTGTGTGTGTGTGTGTGTGTGTGTGTGTGTGTCTGTGTGTGTGTATAATAGCTCTGAAAGCTCTACCTAATACCTTTATTGCTTTTAGTACTGTGTGTGTGTGTGTGTGTGTGTGTGTGTGTGTGTGTGTGTGTGTGAGATAGGAAGAGGAAGGCTCCCTGAGTCATATACATTAATGCAATCCTATGCTATCTGAATTGTGCATTTTCTCTCTCTCTCTCTCTCTCTCTCTCTCTCTCTCTCTCTCTCTCTCTCTCTTTTTTTTTTTCCCCTTCTCTCTCTCTCTCTCTCTCTCTCTCTCTCTCTCTTCTTTATTCCCTTCTTCCCTGTGTGTTTCTCTGTTTCATTGTTCCTCACCTCATTTCTTTCTCTTTGTCTGTCTTTATCTCTTTGGTTTTTTTTTCTTCACTGTCTTTTCTTCTCTCTCTCTCATTCTCTGTCCATCCCTTCATACCTCTCTCTGTCTCTCCCTTCACCTCTCTATGTCTCTCTCTGTGTCTCCTTATATCTCTCACTGTCTTTCCCTTCATCCCTCTCTCTGACTCTCTCTCTCTCTTTCTCTCTCTTACACACACTCATGTTGATGGTGCTCTGTGTGTGTGTGTGTGTGTGTGTGTGTGTGTGTGTGTGTGTGTGTGTGTGTGTGTTTGATGATCGTGACTAAGCTTCAGTTGTGTTCACTCCTCTGATTCCGGAGCTTTCGAGAGAAAGAGGGTGAAGAAAACATGTTTTTTGATGCTTGAAACCAGTGTGTGTTCTGGGAGAATTTTCTGGCCCTTAAATTGGCCACGCCCACCACGAGAAGTGTTCTTCTGCTCTGTCGTTTTCTCCTTCAATCACACCATCTGAAGTATCAGCTGGGTGTGTGTGTGTGTGTGTGTGGGGCAGCTGAGGGGCAGAACATGATTTACTGCTGCTTTAAACATGAGATAAACATTTAATCTTAAACCTATAGGAAGAGACTGATCCCGTCAGTGCTGCATTACATTAGACTGTGTGTGTGTTTGTGTGTGTGTGTGTGTGTGTGTGTGTGTGTGTGTGCGCTTGTGTAAAATATTCCATCAGCCGAGACACTTTGACAAGCTTTGATCCCAACCTAGAGAGAATAAGTCCTCAGTTACTATTCACACACACACACACACACACACACACACACACACACAGCGTGGGGTCACTGAGCCGCATGCAGGAGGATTAGGGATGAGGGATGATGATTAGAGATGAGGCAGGTGGATGATCAGGTTTAATCATGGACGCCTTTGTCCATCTGAACAACTTCTATTTCACCCTGTTTCTGTCTGTCCCTCTATCTGTCTTTCTCTCTGTCTGTCCCTCTGTCTGTCTTTCTCTTTCTGTCTCTCTGTCTGTCTTTCTCTCTCTGACTTTCTCTCTGTCTGTCTCTCTATCTGTCTTTCTCTCTGTCTGTCTCTCTATCTGTCTTTCTCTCTGTCTGTCCCTCTATCTGTCTTTCTCTTCCTGTCTGTCCCTCTGTCTGCCTTTCTCTCCCTCTGTCTGTCTGTCTTTCTCTTAGTATGTCCCTCTGTCTGCCTATCCCTCTGTTTTTCTCTTTGTCTGTCTCTGTCGGTTTTTCTCTCTGCCTCACTCTGTTTGTCTCTCTGTCTTTTTTTCTGTCTCTTTGTCTCCCTCCCTCTATCTTTCTCCAGTTTGCTCTCTCCCCCTCTCTTTTCGCTCTACTTTTCTTTCTCTCTCCAACCCTCTTCAACACTCTTTCTCTATGATTTACTCCCTCCATCACTCTCCTATCTTTCACTCCACACGCGTCCACACAAGTGAAAGTCGGTGATGTGTGTAGAGACGTGTGATTTGTTATAACAGGATCTGGTGGATCAGACGTGTTGGGTGAAGGAGGAGTTAAAATTACTTACAAATTACTTCTATTAAGTTTAAAAGAGCTTTAAAAACATTCATTTGAATGATTTCCCTTTGATTTTCTTTGTTTATAATTCATTTTTATCCTTTTTTTTGTACTTTGCTTCAATTTCCTAGAATTAAGATTTCAGATTAAAATATCAAAGACAAACTCTTAGAATTCGCAAAGTTCTAATGATGGGATATTTTTTCAAACTCCGCCCCATTTTTCTAATGATGGGAGATTTTTCCAAGCCCTGCCCCTTTTTGTTGAATGTCTAATTAAAACATTGCTAGTCACCACGCTAGTCGATGTGCCATTGGGTTTTCTTAGACATTCCAGACTGGTGGACAAAAAGACGAATGCTGTGTGTGTGTGTGTGTGTGTGTGTGTGTGTGTGTGTGTGTGTGTATAATTGGTGACACAATATGTATCACCTGGTGATTCAGACAATCATGACTGCGCCCCTTATCCCTTGTAGGTTAATGATCAACAGCTAGACACAGACACACACACACACACACACACACACACACCAAGGCATCATAAATGATTAGGATTAGAAGCTTAGCGTTAATTAAAAAGCAATTACCTTAGCAGACGTCAAAGTGTATGTTTATGTTTATGGGTGCACGTGTGCAAAGGTGTGTGTGTGTGAGAGAATGTGTGTGTGTTCCCTGAGGGCTTATTTGCACAGCAGGGATGAAAGACTAATCCAAGTACGAGTGTGACATGCTTCTGCAGGCCAGGAAGACACACACACACACACACACACACTGAGATTAGTGATGCTGTAAAGCGCGAGGGTGTGTGTGTGTGTGTGTGTGTGTGTGTGTGTGTGTGTGTGTGTGTGTGTGTGTGATGGATTTCCTAACTAATTTGTTCAAGTTGGAGTGGATCCTAGCGCACATCTGGATACTTTAAGCCACGAATCAGACTTAAAGGAAAGCTATCCATTTCAATTGAAAGGTGTGTGTGTGTGTGTGTGTGTGTGTGTGTGTGTGTGTGTGTGTGTATAAGAGAGATAGACTCATTATACACTCCCACTGTGAAGAACTATTAATTAACCAGCTTTCTTTCTACACAGACTTGTCGAAGGTCAGTCCAGGACACATATATACACACACACACACACACACACACACACACACACACACACACACACACACACACACACACACACACTCTCTCTCTCTCCCCCCACACATTCCACGCACACACACACTCTCTCTCTCTTTTTTTTTTTTTTTTTTTTTTTTTTACTATTTCATTTTCTCTGCTTTTTTCGGATCAGATAATCGATGTCTGGATCTCCACCCTCTGTGGAACGCCTCCACCCACCGTCTCATGCCCTACTTTTACCTCGTATCTTTAACTCCGATTGTGAGAAATGACCCGCTTTTTAACTGAACCACTGTCTCCAGGTCTGAGCTGTAAAAACGAAGGAGAAGAGGGTGTTTATCAGGGTCGTGTGGGATCTGGTGAGACCCCTTCTTGAATTAAAGGAGGTGGACCTCAGGGCTTTAGCATTTATGATCCTACAGCAGGAGATCTTCCACACAGATCCATGGAACGCAGATCTTCGATCGCTATCCTTACAATTTTTTGAGTCATTTTAACCTCGCCTACTTTTCCCCATTATCCTCAATTTCCACCTTCTCCTGCACTCTTGCCTCTTCCCCTTCTTTTCATCTTCTATAATCTCTCTTTTTCTTTCTCTTTCTCTGACAGCCCCCTCTCTTGCTACCATCTCTCCTGCTCTCTCATTCCACTTCTTCCCCCCCTAAAGCTTGAATTATAAAGACTTGCGTTCTGAGTACCGACCGCCCCAGCACCGTCTCTCGTTTTTTTTTTTTTTTTTCCTCTCGTGCAGTTCCAGTCTTTCGCTCTCTTACTGTCTCCGTCTATCAAAACAGTTCAGCTTGTTAGAAAAGTTTTCGAACTGACTTCTTTTTCTGACACAGAGCCTCAAAACTGTGCCTCGACGAACCCACGGGATTCTTCAGCGCCAATCAGCTTGACGTCGTCTGACCGTCCTGTGTGATTAAATTGAGAAATCTGTTTGGACTTCTTTTTCCGTACGACGCGATGTTGCGTTTTATGCAAACTGCTAAATCCAAGCTGGCATTCGGTTCTTCCCCGAGATCGTATTCGCATTCCTGCTTGTCCGACTGACGAATAGGAAGCCTTAGTGTCTCTGCTGTACATTCTGCTCAAACACTTCTCAGCTTTTATGCTAATTCCCGCCAACAGTGTATTTTGTTACTTTGGGTCCATCATGTGTACCAACTACACCTACACGTAGTGTCTCCTCAAATAATATGCTTGATTTCACCCAGAACATGTCATTAAATGCTGGAAACCTTTTCGGCTTCTCCCCTTAGGGGGCGCCACAGCGGATCCTCCGCATGTTTGATTTGGCACGTTTTTACGCTGGATGCCCTTCCTAACGCAACCCTTCCCATTTATCCGGGCTTGGGACAGGGCACTGAGAGTGGCTGGGGGATGGTTCCCTGACCGTGAGAGCGCCGCATCCTAACCACTAGACCACCAGGGACCCCTCATTAAATGCTGGAAACTAAATCATGAAATCACCATTTTATTTGGTGCTTACGACATTATTATTAATAATCGCTTTGGTGAGATTGTAATCTTGTTAAACACCGTTGAACATGTCAGCGGTGTCACACTCGTGACTAAAGGTCGAACAGTTGATCGACGCATTTTTGCTAATTAAACGGCATTGGCTGATTGTGTAGCCAATCAGGCGGAATATTATGCTGGAGCACCAAACCGTGAGTGTACGTTTTGCACTTGCATCAGAGAACTGATTTGTTCCATACCAGCAGATGGCAGTAGTCTGCATTCGATATTCCAAACAGGGAAATAGGGAGAGCTAGACCTAGCTAGCTGGACGGTCATTACTAACGGATTCGAATAGCTTTTTTAATTCAGACCTGCTGCCATCACGCAGTCAAATCCTCTGGCCATGGTCACTCCAATCTTCACATAATGAGCCAGAAGGAAATAGAAGCTCGAGACTACAAAAAGATTACAAAAAAAGGGGCAGAAACTCTGAAAGAAAAATGGAATCTCTTGTTCTTGTTCTTTTGGGGTTTTTTTTCTTTACAACTTACCAACATAGAAAATAAATGAGCCCGCAATGTTCTTTGTCTTCTTTTTGTTCCCCACAAGACAAGATCTCTGAGTGTGTGTGGGATGTTGCTCTTTGTCTTTCGTCTCTTTTCTTTTCCTCGGAAACAAAATTAACCGTCCCGCAACTCGCGGAAAAGTTCCGACGCTAGAATTAGCAGGGGTCCGAGGGTGCACTGTATCAGACTGGTTTATTGGGATACAGCCCACACGACCGGAGAGAGATTTCAAGCGTGGGCAGCGCAGGGTTGGCTGCCCTTGGACGCGCATCTGTCCAATTTAACGACCGATGCTAAATTTGTGGTTATTTATGGCCCCGGTGTTTGAGCGATGGTGGGTCGGAATTGATCTCTTGCCGGCGAGCTGAGAATCATTGGCACGGTTATCTCGGGGAAGGATCCGTGGAAATGCAGCTCTATTAGGAAGACGAAGGGCGTGTAATCTACAGCGAGAGCCCATACGTGGTCCTTTGGATTTTTAAAATTGGAGGGTATATATATAAATTGTTATTTGGCCCGAATTGAAGATTTTCTTCTTTAATTTGTTCGTTTTATCACAGCAGCCAGCAATTGGTACAGTGATGCTCTGATTGAGATTGGGAAGAGTAATGCAGTTCCTCAGACATCTAGCACTTTAGAACTTCCAGCTACAGATAGCTGTGGAATCAGATGTCATTCAAAGACTGCGTTTGATTATATTTTGGTTTTGAAGCTGTAGATATGGTCTATTAGGGATGTGCATCTCCATCACTGACTGCAATACTAAAGATACATACGATGTTTCAACACAATGCGATACGATTCTGAAAATTAAATTAAAGACAGAAGGTCTTTTCCTGTTGTGTCTGCAGAAAGTTACAGCTCTACCTCTGCCATGTAAATCTGTATTCTATGTGACTCTCAGGACACGCCTCCAACGAGCTCGAGACACAGAAATCAATCTACATACAATACAAACTATCGCTCATTAATCATTGGTCGCTTTCGAAATAATAAAAGTAAAGCGCATCCACGAATAATTATATATAAATAAATTTGTTTTTACCGCCCCAAAAATTTTTCAAACGATGCATCGCGATACAAATCCCTCATCTCCGATGCACTTTCTCCAAACTGCGCATTACATCGTTATCTTTTATGCCAATGCATAAATGATCGGTGAATCTTACCATCTCACTATTGTCTATCGTCAGAGCAAGTGGTCAGGCATTAATTGGATTCTGGCCGAGGTTCTGGCCTCAGAAAGGGATATTTTTAATCCATTCACTTTGCTGAAGTGGACAAGATCATAAAAGGTACTTTTCAGCTGACAAATTGCCTCTAAAAGCTTTTTTTTTTCCTCCGCTCGCTTCATGGCCAAGGATGTCTTTGAAAACCTGAGAAGGATTAAAGTGTAAGTAAATAAATAAGTCAAGCAGGTAGTGTTCTCTTGGTTACTACCGAAAGATGCTCACCATCTAGAAAAGCATGAATCATTTCATAACTACTCATAAAGAATTTATGGTATGAGATCTTTATTATATACTCTGTTTCATAGGGTAGTCTGACCACCCAGACCTTTCGCCTTCATGAGTAAACCTGTATGTGAAACTGACTCGTTTACAGGACATGGCGGATGACCAGCCAGGCATTTTCCTCTGGTCCCTGTAAAAAAAAAAAAAAATTTACTCACCAGTATCTGTTGCAACATGGTTTCAGGAATAAAAGCAAAATGGCGTTTTCCAGCAATTAAAGTACAATGAGCTCATAATGGAGGGTTTAAATTACGAGAGCGGCCACTAGAGGTGAATCACTGACATCACATGCACTCTTTAAAAAAATCTTTGTAATAAAGCTCATGGAGTGTTTTTTTTTTTTATCTTTATTCAGTATCAATTCCAAAAACTATTGGTTAATCTATCGGTTATTGGCAAGTACAATCTAATCTAGTTATCGGTGTCGGTAAAATCCACTGTCGATCGACCTTGAGGTATTAACGTAGCCTAGTTATTTGTTCGATTTACCCACCAACCATATGCATAAGTGAGTAAATGTTTTGATTTCAATAGCAATGAATATGAAAAATGTAATTTTGATAGTAATAGTGTTCTTTAATTGGCGATATATATCTCTTGAAAAATATCACTCATTAGTCTGTACTGTGCAGAACAAAATAATAAACTAATCCAGCATTAGGAAGAATAATATATACATTTAAAATCATAATAAAATCTCCACATTAATAAAAAAATTCATTTCGCTGTGAGAAACTGCAACCCAACAATTTCTCTACGGCATCAATGAAGTATTCTGATTCCGCTTTACAACCCGAATCAGAACTTCATGTATTATTACAATGGCCTGTAGCATCAAACGCATATCAATCATGCGTTCTTGACCTCCTAATAAAAAAGACCAAGAACCCAGAAGAAACCTGGACAGCCAGGGAAAGAGCAATAATGTTGTTTCATTAAGTAGGTTGCTTGGAAATCCTCAAGTAGAAAGTTTTTATTTTTTTAGATTGCCAAATTATTCTGACTTCCAAATACAGTCAGGTAAAGTTTAATGACTTACGGTAGAAAAACTAGAAGTCGAGGAGCTCATGCTTCTCTCCTGCTTTATTCGAGTCATTAGATGAGCTCAGAAATGGGCTGCAATTGTCTTGGAGATGGTGAAGTGAGCAAACGCTAAGGTTGAGCATTGGAGCCTGATACGGCTAATTAGCCTAGCACCTCTGTCTGTCTTTCTCACACACACACACACACTCAAATATAACAATACTTTATCAGTACAAGACATTCTCATTTGTTCAAATCAGGTCAGTCCAACCTAGACATGTATGGAGGTAATAACTGGTGCTATACTTACAGTCTCTATGGCTTTTTTAATGCAAACTGTAGAAGCGGATAACAGACATGACCTTAGCAAATTTGGCTTTTGCATGAGCGCTAGGCTAATGCGTTTGTTAGCAGCAGAACGTTATTCGGTAGACATCTTCCTGATACCTACTCCACATTAGCCCAAGCGGAAAACCATATTTTTTTAACTTCCGCCATTATTCATACACCCCCGAACGCGTAATGTCTTCGTTTCTCAAAGGTCGAAGCACACCGTTCCGACTTTGACATTTGTCCGCTCTACATATCGTTATGACTTGTTAAGCGACGTTAAATTTATATCTTGAGCACGGTGGCATTTATGCGAGGAGAAATTTATCTTGGCCTCCGAGTGTCTCAGTCTGGCCTTGGATGCGAGCAATCGTGGCACATTAGTTTAATGGTTCGTGGTGCCGGTGGAAGTGTCTGACTTGTATCTTTTTAGCATGTAATTCAAGGTGATGATCTTCTGCTTTGTTGCTTAGTCGGTCAGTTTGCGAAATCCAAGAGAACCCCGCTAGCATGCTTTTAAACGACTCTTTCCGTACGATGACGCCATGACAAGCCAAGCCCACCCAGGAGATTTGGTGATCAGTAGGAGGAGTATGCTGTAATTAGCTAACTAATTTAATAAATTACTGTACATAATTTTCCAAAACCAAGCAATTTACACTACCGTACTCTATAAACTTTACAATATACAACAACCAGGAAGAACAGTACAAGTGGTGAAGTGAATACCACTGATTATCTTCATCATGGCGCCTGTTAGTGTGTGGATTTAGTTATTAGATTAGATTAGATTCATTAGATTCAGATTAGATATTAGGCAGCAAGTGAACAATTTGTCCTCGAAGTTGATGTTAGAAGCAGGAAAAATGGGCGAACGTAAGGATTTGAGTGAGTTTGCCAAATTGTGACGTCTAGACGTCTGAGTCACAGCGTCTCCAAAACTGCAGCTCTTGTGGGATGTTCCTGGTCTGCAGTAGTCAGTATCTATCAAAGGTCCTCCAAGGAAGGAACATCGAAGAACCGGCGACAGGGTCACGGGCGGCCGAGGCTCATTGATGCACGTGTGGAGCGAAAGCTGGTCCGTGTGGTCCGATCTAACAGACGAACTCCTGTAGCTCAAACTGCTGAAGAAGGTCATGCTGTTAATGATTGACAAGGTCAGGACTGCTTTGACAGCAAAAGGGAGACCAACACAATATTTAATTCAGTTGATTTCCACTACAAGTTACCGAACCATAGTTTCAGGATGAGGAATATCTAGCAAAAAGGCATTTCTAGAAATATGGATTTTGTGGGTTGTGGTAACTTCAGACGTTTTCTGCAGTGAATCATCAGAAGACATCAGCATCTTGCATCATCTTGTATTCGGAGTTTCATATCATCATGCACAGTACACAAAGATGCAGGAAAAATAATCAGTTAGACTTTGCACAGCTAAAAAAAAATGTATTAAGGTCATAATTTCATCCTAGTAAAGGTGAGTCTAATAGTGGAAGCCCATTGGTGTTATGGATTACTGATCTACACTCATGTCTTGGAAACTGAGAGGCTCTAATGAGGTAGACTTGATTTGAAGCTAATAGGGGAAACTTAGTGTTTAAGGATTTAGGAGCTACTACTGTGACCAGGAAATCCAAAGGGTTTACCATAATCTAGACTTGGTAGAGGGGAAAACCATAAAGGTTGGACCTTTACCATGAAATGAGTGTAGTTAAGAATTAAGAAGCGACACAAATAGTCCATAAATCAAGAAGATATCTCGAAGGACTATCAGGCTTTGTTTTATGGTCAGATCATTGACCCATAAGGAGCTCTAGACCTCTTAAGGACTGATTTTGGGGTTTGTGAAAAGAAAAGTGTTAAACCAATAAAAGAACTGTTTTGGTCTAAAAGGTCAGAACCTGACTAAGCCCAGCTAAATGAATGAAATGTTCGGAAATCTCGTTTCACTTGTGAAAATCTGTAACTTTTACATTTTTGTGATATTATTTCATCACTTAATTTTTTATTTGACTTCCCAAAGGTTAAGGCTCCACAGTTAAGGCTGTAGGTTTAGTGATTAGAAGGTCAGAGGTTCAATGTCCAGTACTGTGAAGCTACCACTGTTGGGGACTTTGAGCAACCACTCAAAACCGATTAGTCAATAATTTTTATCACAAGACTCTTTGTTTCATCAATGTGTAAAGACTCGAATGTGACTCTCAGCACACTGATCTTTAATAGAATGATATTAATGACTCAAACACTGATTTCTATTACAATGATCACGAACCCAAAACCTTCTTTTCAACTACTTAAAAAAATGGTGTAAATGAGGTCACGATTGTTGTGGTGCGAATTCGAGTCTGGAGTTTCTTCATCATTTATTCCTCTGTAAATGTTCTGCTTGTTGGTGAACTGATGCTGAACTGTATGTTGGTGATCAGTAGATGCACCGAGCGCCGATCAGAACGAGTTCAACAACATTGATCTTTTGATTTGGTCAAAAAGAAATGACTAATTTGAGTTAAAGTCAAAGGAATGGAACTACAGTGGAACCTCGATACTCGCGACCTCGATAGTTGGCACCTTTTCATTTGGGACCCGAACCGAGAGTAAAAAATCTGATAGTTTGTCGAGAAGCCGCGAGTGACTCGAAAGTTCGGAGTCACATTTCAAAACAGTTTGTATAAAAAAATAAAAAAAAAAAGCTACTTCAGTTCATTTACTTAGTTACTGTCCACCACTGATTATAAGTAGAAAGCAGTCTCAGTGGACGTTCTGTCGATCAAATCGGCTCAAAGTTCATTTGGCTTTTGGTTCATTTTTTTTGTTTATCATTAGATTTCCTATTAGCTGAGTCACCTGTTTGCCTGAGCAGCAGCGTACGAGTTGCTGACTGACTCACACACCGCAAGGCAGTATATGGAAATGAGCAACCTTGCGCTGGCCTGACCTCACCCTTTACTAAAACATGATTTACAGTAGGACTGTGTGTGTGTGTGTGTGTGTGTGTGGGTGGGTGGTAGAGCCATTTAAGTCTCTATTTAGCCGTTACAGTCGAGCTCTGCGTTAGGACGTTCGGTAATGCTGCTCAGTATCAGGAAAAACGTCTGTATTTCCGCACGAGTGTCTCAATAAATAACAAAACACATCGGTTCACACAATCCTTTAACGCTTAGAGATATTCTTCCTCTCTGCGTAATAAATAAGCTAAATGTGGATATTTTACAGTCTATAGCATCATTTTGCTCAGAAGTTCCCCTCCATTGTACTTCTCGCACCTATGTTCTTGTCCTGCAGACACATTATATGGCCAAAACCAAAAAATAAAGAACTGAGACATCTGATTTTTCCAGCCATATGCGGTTCTTTCTCACATCGCTACCTCAAAGCACTAGCATGAAATCCTTCGTTTAAGCTAGAAGACTCAGACCTGTTTCAGTATGACATTCACACCCTTGATGTCACCCAAATGAGGATGGGTTTCACTTTTAAGTCTGGTTCCTGTCAAGGTTTCTTCCTCATATCATCTAGAGTTTTTCCTGCTACAGTCGCGGAATTAATTCAAACCTGTATAAGTTTGAATGCATGTCATCTTATGACCAAACAAAATGTTTGTAATGTACAGTATTTGATACAATTTTATATACATTTCCCCAAATTTCTATTTAATTTCCATAAATTCCTGGTAAGCTTCCAATTTGGAATATTTCCAAAATTCCCCAGATGCAAGTCCCATGGAAGGTTTCCAGAAGGTAATGGGAAATTTTCCGCCCCTTCGCAACCCTGCATTTTACTCAAGTTTGATGTTTTACCCCACACAGTGGTTAAGATTTTGGACTTTTGAACAGAAGGTCACGAGTTCCAATCTCCAATGCCCTTGAGCAAGGCCCCCTTAACCCTCAGTTGCCCAGCTGTATAAATGCCATGAATGCAAATGTAGCTTATAGTATTTAATCGGCACGGATTTGTCAAGAAGTTGGATGCAGATGGGGGTTTGCTTCAGGTAACTCGAAGTGATCAGAAGGTTGGGAGCTCTAATCCCCCGCACTGCCAAGCTATTTGCTGTAGTACGGCCCCTGACCCTCAACAGCTCAGTTGTATAAATAAAATAATTGTTAAAAAAAGGATATACATGTAAGTGCTAAAGGTGAATGAGGTGCAAAAAAAGTCATGTGACATCAGGTTTGTAATGGTTTTGAGGTCACATGGTTGGTGGAAATCCAATGTCCAAAGTCGAATAATGAATGCGGTGCGATCACGTCTAATTATCGATGCTAATGTTTTTAAAGTTGGTAAAATTTGTCTATTTTGTTCGTTTGTTGATCGACTTGTTTGTTGAACCCTAAACTGGCAGAATTTCAGTTCTGATGAGGGTCGCGTCTGGACCAGACTGGTGTGGCGGTAAAGTGCGGCGACAAGTCAGGCACAGCGGTACACATAGTGCAGTTCAGTGTGTGTGTGTGTGAGCGAGAGATTTATGTGGAACCCATTCAGAAGTAAAAGCTGCTTAACACTAAGTGC
>MU579904.1:6424138-6469138 GCA_024362625.1 Silurus asotus
CCCCCCCAATTCATCTTTCTTTATCTTCTTCTCCTCTGTCTTTCATTCTGTCTCTTTGCATTCACACGCTGATGCCTGAGCTGCACAGATAAGGACATCTGCATGCCCACACACACACACACACACACACACGCAAACACACACACACACACACACACACCCCCAGAGGGATCTCAAAGGCTCCAGGATCCACGTTATGACCCAGAAAGGTTCCCAGGTAGTGACTTCATCATGATGGAGAAGCGTTTTGGGCTTGCCAGGGGTTTTCCTTTCCACCCACGATATTCCCAGATAGGATCAGACAGGAGCAGATGAACTTTGGAAGGGTTCGAGTGTCTAATCACACGCTCTGACCTTCTCTGTCTCTTTGACAGTAACATATAAGTTGATTTAGATCACATCCAGAAACGTCCCAGATACTTTGCAAGAGCCCCACACACACACACACATATATATATACTTACACACTCATACACATATACACACACACACATACATACACTTACACATATACTTACACACATATATATACTTACACACACACACATACACTTACACACATACACACACACTTACACACATTCACATACACACACATATGTACACGAACCCCAAACAGAAGCCCATACGTGACATTTTAAATATGTAAATATTGTAATGAGGTGAAGTTACTTCAAAGGAAGTCCCTCATGAATATTCATTTGCATACGGAATTCTTATCCGGCGTCTATCGGGGGGGCGTAACGCGTTCGTGCCGGGCCGGCCACATGGCTCCTGACGTGCTGACTTGATGGAAAAGGACGGGCCAAGAACAAACAGGTACCTGTGCCAGGGAAATCAAAGGGAGCGTCCCAAACACACACTTACACACACACACAAACATCTGGACACGAGGGTGCATCTCATCACTGAGAAAATGCGACGAATCACAACGTGTAGAATGTAGAAAAATTCGAAAAAAAAAAACGGAGAGAAGGAGATTTGGAAGCTAATGACGCAAACTTGTTCAGATATTTTCTGGGGTTCCTGATCGCTATCTGCTATCTGTGTGTGTGTGTGTGTCTGTGCGCGCACATGTTCGAGAGTGGTGGTCCGGTCAGGAAGTATGTGTGGGGATAGTTTGTAGAGTATGGCACGTTGCAGGGCAGGAACATAGGAAGAGGTGGAGTGGAGTGATGGGTGGAACAGGAGAACACCCCGATTAAAACAATAAACAGCTGGTGGGGTAGACGGAGAAGGGGGGAGAGAGACAGAGAGAGAGAGAAACAGAGAGTGAGGGTTTAGTTCCGATTTTGTAACCGGAGGGTGAAGATGGTGGAAAGAAGGAGAATGGGATTTGAAAGGAACTAGAGCAAGTTGGAAAAGTTCTTCATTAACGATCTGAAAAAGAAAAGAGAGAATCAGTTTGATGGTGTGTGTGTGTGTGTGGTGGGGGGGAGGATCGATGTTCTGGAGGTGTTTTACAGAATTGCAAGATTCAGGTCTGAACTGAGCCGGATTTGAATTTGGATTCTTTGCTCCTTTGCCTCGTCTTGTCTGGTTCCCCTTTGATGACTCTGGCAGCTCTGCAGAACGCCGTGGTCCTCAGCGACCCTCACACAGAGAGCCTTTTCACAAGGATAATCGAGTCTGAACTCCTGCTTACAGAGGCAGAGGAGACCAGAAACAGGGCATTTTCTGTATGTGGAGGAGAAACAAGTCTAAAGTGAGCGAGACCTGGCGAGATGGATTTGAACCCGTGAAACCTTTCGGAGCTGTGAATTTGGACCAAAGGCAGAATTCTGCTACCGGTTTATCAAGGGCTCTGGATCTTGTAGCCCTCAGGTTCCAGAGTTTTCTTCCTAAAATAAGTATTTTCTGGATATTGTAGCTTCAGGTTTCAGAGTTTTCCACCTGAAATGAGGATTTTCTGGATATTGTAGCCCCAGGTTCTAGACTTTTCCACCTAAAAAGAGGATTTGTTTAGAACTTATAGCCCCCAGGTTCCAGAGTTTTCCGGCACAATTTTCTGGACCTTTTTTGCCTGAAGGGCTTTGGATTCTTGGTTGCCAGGTTTTAGAAATTGCTTTAATTCCTTCATTCTTTCGCTCTGGATTTTCTGTTCTAGGTTTTTGGAACTTGTTTCCTTCTATCCTTTGCCACAGATATTGCCAAAGAAAGTATCCCCCAGGGCTTTGAGATCTTTTGGACAAGACTCTTTTTCTGTTGCAGCTTAACAGGGCAGTATGGCGGGGCAGGACGGCTGGACAGCGCTGCCCTTTTGCCTCTTGATTCATGGTCTTACTGGCAGAATCAAATTCTTTTTACACAGATCTGATCTGGATAGTTTCTGAGCCTAGGCAACCATAATTGGATGTAAGAGCCGATTTCTGTCCTTGAAGGAAGGATAAAAGTGCGACGATGATGATTGGCCTGAACTTTAGTCTGCAAGAGCTGCTGAAGAAGTTCGAGGAGGTACTTCCTTTGCATCCTTTTTTTTAAGTCGAGCACGATCAGACCAGTTTTCAGCCACTGATCAGACTTGAGATGTTCAACGTCAGCATGTAGCTGGAGGGTCAATCAAGGTTGTTCAATATCAGCCAAAAGTGGTCGATTTTCCCGAAAGTAATGGCACCTTTCTATATGTTTCAATGTCAATGCTTCAATGTCTTTTATTTACGCCTTTGTTTCCGTGTGTGTGTGTGTGTGTGTGTGTGTTTAAGGTAAGGCTGGATAAACCATAGGCAGTACACTCATATCACTGGGGACATATTACCTACCAGAAGCAATTATTTAACCTAATAAACTTCGATGCTTCATTGTCTACTTTAATAGCTCAGGCAGCTTGTGTGTGACGGCGGCTGATTCAAAGCTGTGTGTTTTCGAGCATTTTTTTTTCTGGTCCCAGTAAAAATCTTTCTTCATCACCCTTTGACGTATAGCGAGCAAAAATGCTGCTTCCTGTCTGTATTTTGGTAATGTAGCATACAGCCAGTGAACTGGAATAGCGTAACTATATAGCACAGTCTATCACACTCACACACACACACACACACACACACACACACACACACACACAGGTCAGGAGAGGTTTAACTCCAGTGTGTGTGTGTGTGTCCATGTGCAAGGACTGACCAAAGCAATCTCAGGTCATTGATTAGTAGGACAGATTCCATTACTCAAAAAACTCCGCCAGCTACGCTCTGGAGAGAGGGATAGAGAAAAGAGAGAGGGAGCGAGAGAATGCGACTGAGCTTTACATCACATAAAAAACAAGCCACCATGAAAATCTGCAGATTTAAACCTCATTTGCTAGTAAATGATACGTCCTACTTTACTGCTCTTTTGTCTCCTGAAGCTCGTCGCATTACACACACTATACAGCTGAAAGTTGGTGGACACCTGAGCGTTTTGAACATCCCAGTCCACATCTAGTCCACCATTTGCCCGTTATAATAACCTCCACACTGTTGGGAAGATGTTTGAAGATGTTCTATAGGGCTATTCTATGTAAAGCTGATCTTCATGGAGCTGACTTTGTGCACAGGAGCAGTGTCATGCTGGAACAGGTCTGGGTTTCCTTGTTCAAGAGGATGGAAAATTTCCAATAGGCGGAATTGCTGTTCTAGAAAATAAATTCCCAGCGATCAGATTCAGTGTCGCTCTCCAACACGTCGCTCCCCTCCGGTGCTTTCGCTTTTCAATTTATTAAATATTTGTATTTTTGGCCTGGAATTATGAGACGACTCCTTTATGGACGTGTTTTACTCCCAGATTTATACACGGATGCGTGATAAAAAAAACCCGATTCGATCCGCATCAAGCCGACGGATCGTAGATCACCGTAACTTTTTTCCATTTTGTTTTTTCATAGCAAGACTCCTCCATCAATCACAGCGAGCGGTGGAGCTTCGAGACCTGGGACTCGATTTGTTCCCGATCGAGTAACGGGTTAAAAATGACTTTATTAGGGTGTTCAGAACGAGAGAACGGATCGTTCCGGTTATTCCGGGTTACGTTTTTGCGTATTTATCGCGTGCGATTTACGTATTTTGGACTTCGGAAGCCATGAAACCGAGCTCCTTTTTCTTTCTGACCGATTTCTGGTGAAAGCTGAAGGTGATAGATGTTTGTGTGCATACCTGCATTCCGATCGGTCATTTCCTGAAAGAGTGTGTGTGTGTGTGTGTGTGTGTGTGTGACTTTAGAGCTTTTCTGCCGATTACACTAATAAATAAAACATGGCCTGAAATGTGAGCGAGAGCTCTTATCTCCAGTTCCGAACTGACTGCCATGTGTGGAAGAAAGCGAAAGATGAAAAGGCAGCATGGAAAAGTTGTGGGTTTCCGGACCCATATATTCACACCCGATGGTTTTTGTGTGTTTGCTGGCAGGGTTGATAATTGAGCTTAAAAACCTTTAAAGCCGCCTCTTTACTGCACCTTCAATCATCCAGTTTCTCTTTTCAGCACTGTTTATACTCTACTTTTATTTTATCCATTTATAGTTCCAATGCATAAAGTCCTTATGTGTTATCAGCTACAAAGCGTGGCACAGGGAAGCGGGAGTTGGCGACCCCGGGACGTCTGCGATTGTTCAGAACCGGTTCGAGCTCGTTTTCGAACCCCTTTCCATCAGTTATAATGGAGCAGTGGAAAAGCCTTTTAAAAGAATGGTGGTAGTGCGAGTGGAAATTCGGCGCCATTACCAGTTAGTCCCCAGGTGGTGTTTGAACGGCCCTCACACCAGAGAATATGGAGGCTGCTCGAGCTGAAGAGCTCTCGCCACTCCAACCCACAAAATGCATCTCATGAGCAGACGAGACACGGTCTAGACGTCCTAACTTGGATCGTACCTCCTGATAAATGAATAATAAACCCATAACCCTCCATGTAAATTAGTACTGGACCATATAATAAAAATAGAAGTAATTTCAAAGTCTGGGGTGCAGTCAGCAGTCACATTCATCTCAAAGGTGTTCAACAGGGTTGGAGCTCTGTAGCAGATCTTCTACACACATCTAACTCATGAGGTGTATATCTTCATGCAGCAGGCTTTGTGCTCAGGAGCATTGTCATGCAGGATCTGGATTGAATTTCCAAGTCCAGGTGAAGGGAATATTTCATGCTCTTGCATTTAACTCTTTGTGTAGTGTATTTGTACTCAATGGCACAAAACGAGAAGAAACCTGAAGACGGTTTAAGGAAACGTGGCCTTGTTATTCTGTTTCACATCAAAGATTTTTTAGAGGATTCCACAGGACCCGTTATGTCTTACGAGATTTTGTGTAACTTTATGCAGAAAATAAAGAGACAAAAACAGACCCCAGAAGGTTTTTATTTGATTTGTGGAAATTGGGACTATTGTGTGTGTGTGTATATAAATACAGGTCTGAGTGTTTATGCTTTTAAATCCAGAACGTTTAACACGTTTTAGAAAAGAGCAGCTCGGTTGTGTCTTTATGTGTGTTTGCTTTTGTCCTCTGGAGACGGTTTGAAAGGAAACCTAAAGCTCTACACAGACATACTTACGCAAAGCAGAGATTAGAGATTAACTGCCTTTTTGATTGTGTGTGTGTGTGTGTGTGTGTGTTTGTCTTTGTAATTATGGGTCAGATTGCTTCCTGTTGCTTCTCCCCATGGTTTTGTTTGGCGTTTGATGTTGCACAATCAAGCCCTGATTGCTCTGTAATGAAGTCAGTAGTCCAGTCCAGAGTCTGAGCCATTTCATATCTGTTTGTGTGTGTGTGTGTGTGTGTGTGTGTGTGTGTGTGTGTGCACGCAATTTTAGTGCACATTTATCAATCACATGCGCACCACACACTTACTGCAGGGCCACTGAAGCCACGCCCCAATCATGTTAAAAATGTCCATCCTGGCGAGTTTTCACGAAAATTACACAAATTTTACATACACACAGTTTTTAACATTAATGTACGATTTTGCGCAACAAAATTATACTAACAATTAAATCAAAGTCGTACAATTTTATTTTTTAACCGCTTATGACATGCTTGTAATACGAGTTGTATAAATTTCTCCAGATTTTTTATTAATTTCCATCAATTCCTGGTCATTTTTCAACTTCAAGTTGAAAGTTTCCAGAAATGTTCACTACTTCGCAGCTCTGGTACGCAGATGTAAAGAAGAAAATTGTATAAAATGTTTGTGGGCACGTGTAGTGCGGGTGTATGATTGCGTTCGTGCGATGTTCACCAGTTCAATCTTGTCGTGTGTGTGTGTGTGTGTGTGTGTGTGTAGGATATCCAGGCGGAGATTGACGCCCATAACGATGTGTTCAAGAGCGTGGACGGAAACAAGCTGAGGATGGTGAAGGCCCTGGGCAGTTCCGAGGAGGCCGTGTTCCTGCAGCAGAGGCTGGATGATATGAACCAGCGATGGAACGATCTGAAGGCCAAGTCGGCTAACATACGGTGGGCACAAGTTCATCACGTGGACAGAAGGGTAGAAAGAAAGAGAAAGAAAAAGGAACGGAGTGGGGGGGTTGCTGAAATGTGGGTTTTAAACAGAGACACTGTTGATTTAATATTTAAATGTCATCAGGGATGAATTAGCGAACATGCGTAATTATCATGTCGCTATTGTTCGGTGCCTTTATCACCAACGCACTCGGAGCAGGAGAAAAGTGAGATCTGGAGATGATTCCGACTACACTGATGTGTTCCCGTATCCCCTATTCATTCAATTCACTTCATTTTCTAGAGTGCTTTTAACAATGGGCTTCTTTTTAGAGACTTTGTATTGAGGTGTGTGTGTGTGTGTGTGTGTGTGTGTGTGTGTGTGTAGGGCTCACCTGGAGGCCAGTGCAGAGCGATGGAGCAGGCTGCTGTCCATTCTCGAAGAGTTGTGGAGGTGGATCTGCCAGAAGGACGACGAGCTCACTAAACAGATGCCTATCGGAGGGGATGTGCCAACGTTAATGCAGCAGCACAGCCACTGCTTGGTCAGTACCCACACACACACACACATACACACACACACACACACACAACTTCTAGTCTTGTCTATTTTTAGATCCTCTGGTGTCTAATGTATTTTTCTAGACCTTTTGGTGCTGACCTGCTTTTGGCCCTTAGACCTAACCCTAACCCTTTTTTTTAGACCCTTTGTTCATCCACTTGACCATTTTCCAGACTTCTTGGATATTCTGGTTTAGACCTTCTTGTCCTGACATATTGGTCTAGTTGCTTTGTCTAGAGCCAAATATTTGGCATAATAATTTGGTTTTGACCCTTGGGGGTCGTCAAAGAGTGTTATGTTTTGCTCATGCGCGGTACAGGAACGTGAGAGTTTTCAGAAATGATTGAAAATGACATTGTGCGCCATTTTTAAATTGATCTGGATCAGTGTAGATATAGCGCAAGTCTAGCTGCTTTATCCTAAAGCCTGTAAGTCTGACTTTTTATTTCTTACTTCTTCAGTTTTTCTGGCTTTGGTACTGTTGCAGGTCCTGGTGCACCGATCAAAGGAAGCCAATTTAAAAAGCAGCTGCCCACATCTGGAAAGATTGCTTTGATCTGCTGCTGATACTCACAGTGATGCTTTTATAGGCTGAATATTGTTTTCATTCGGGGGATAATGTACATTGTGGTTATAAAGTCCTGGCTTGACTTCACCACAGCTAACTGCTAATTCCTCCTATTAGAATTGAGGGAACTGTTCAGGGCTCTCATTCCAGCGTGGTCTGTTCAGGACCAAACTGAGAACTGTACAAAAGAGCGTGCAGTGCTGCGTGTTGATCTTCACAATCCCTGTCCGCAGGGAACCGGGGGACGCGGAGGTCTTTGAGCCTGTAATTAGCCTTCGCTAGTGCAAAGGCGCGAAAGACGGTTAAGAGGGTTTTCTTCTTTTCTTCCTCGCCTCTCTTCTTCTCTTCTCAACTCCTTTCTCACTGTGACAGATTGAATAATGACCTCGAGGAGTCGAGGGTAAAAAGCGTTGCGCGACTACCCTTCCTCGCCCTTCCATTTTTCTCGCCGCTCCCTCGCTTTGTGTTTTAATGGTTCGCCTCTCGGCTTGAGCGTGAATTTCGGGGGCGAAGCGATCCGGGGCGAACACGTCGCAGATGATTAGCGCTGCAGTAGGAAGTCTAGTGCATAATGAACGCGTGTGTTTTCGCAACGATAAGACCAGGGAGCTGCTGGTGTACTTCTGAGTTTGGGGGTGGGTGTGTGTGTGTGTGTGTGTGTGTGTGTGTGTGTGTGTGTGTGTGTGTGTGTGTGTGTGTGTGTGTGTGTGTGTAGAGAGGCCGGGCACTTGAAGGAGGAGCATTAGCAAAACACTGTGCAAGGATCAAGTAGCTTCGGGGGAAAAAAAAAAAAAACAGAATTAGCCCGAATGTTAGATGTTACAAATTGTTAAAGCTGTTCCATCTGTGTGTGTGTGTGTGTGTGTGTGTGTGTGTGAGAACTACAGACAAGCACTTCTTCATTAAGCGAGTAGACTAAAGCAATTAAATGCAGCTGTGTAACATTAATGGGTGCAGCGTTTTAGCAACTACACACGTAATTATGGGAAAATCACACACTCATTATAAAACGTTGTTGTTCACATTAGCGAATTTTGTTCTGTTCGGTGGTTCCAGTTACACGTATCAAATAAACAAAAACATAATCGGCACGCGAGTGCAGCAGCAGCAGCAGCGAGTGATTCCGATGCTCTTCAGATCCGTTTGGTTCAATCAGTAAAACACCACTAGGGTCCATGCAGACGTTTTATTTGAAGCCGTCTCCACACTAATACACATCTTTCTCTCTATTTTGGCCTTTCGTCTGCACTGTAAACAGAAAAACGTAGCTTTTGGAAAAATTTCTCCAAAGTGGATAAATTGAAAAACGCGGTTTTCACGTGACTGTGTGGGGAAACGGAGGCTTTCGAAAATGATCTTTCAGAGAAAGTGAATGAACGGCGAGTGGAAATGACGCACGTTGGCTCATGTAGCAGTACAGGGGCGCAAGAGTTTTCCTGACATTTCTGTTTAGATGAGGGACTTTTGGGAAACGATGGAAAGCGAAAGTGTAGACGTAACCTAACTGAAGAAGCTTCTGTAATGTCCACTGCTGGTCTTTATTTATAGATAGACAGACAGACAGACAGACGTTGGTTGCCAGGTTGGCTGGCTGGTTGGTTGGTTGCCTGGGTAATTGGTTGGTTGGTTTGTTGCCTGGTTGGTTGCCAGGTTGGTTTAGGATTCCTTTCAATTTTGGAATAAGTCTCCAACATTTCCTGCTCCAAAACAACCCCAAAACATTAAGCTTTAACCTTCATGTTTGACTGTGGGGTAGAGGGAGTCTGATCACGTCTTCTTCTCTGGTCTAAGTCTTAAAGACGTTCTTCTGTTAGAGACAGAAATGTAAAATATGGACTCATCACATGTCTACAGAACTTTCTTCCAGCCTTCTGTTCTGTGATGTGCTAACTAGTAATGCATAAAAACAACAGGATTTTTGGTCACACTTGGTAAGTATGGCTTCGGGTCTAATAATTGGTTAGTCGTCGAGGATTTGATTGCAAATAAATTGTACATTCGGTCCCTCAGTCTGTCATTTCTGAGGTAATACACGACTCTGAAAGCCTCTATTTCTTTCCAGTTTTTGTCACGGAGCCTTCTATTTCTGCTATTTCACTCTCTACATCTTTTCCTGCTGCTTCCTTGGAGGCCCTGACTTTCAACACTGAACTTAACTATCCTTCCATCACTGCCAATCACAGCCCCCGAGAAACTGGCGATTCTGGAACAGAGTCTGCGTCGCTCCGCGCTCTCTCGCTCAAAGTCACTTTGTCTTTATGGGTTTCCGTCCCTGTGCCGAGCATCGTTAAGCAGGTCAGCGCTCGCACTCGCGCAATTTCGGTTGTCCGCCGCCGCCGCTTCCCTCCACGCAGGCCTCCTTCCTCTGATGAAGATATTCCATATAATCGGTTTTTATTAATCACGCTTTCAATTATCCAATAAAGCGCTTCCATTCGTGGCGCCGTAATTAAGATCATCAATCAGCGTTTATTTAATCACGCCCGCCTCGCGCGGAATTGCGGCTCCTAATTAATTTATATCGCACACAACCGGGGACATCGAAACGTCCTAAAAGACGAGTTTTTTTTTTTTCCCCAGTTCGACTGGCTCGCTGCCGCTCATGAATATTTAATGCCTTCGCGCTGTTCCTGAACCAATACATTTCATCATAAATATTTGATTCTGCGAGTCCCCTTCAGGAACACTGCAGTTGACAAAAAGGCGTGTAAAGTATGGCAGTGTAAAGTTTGGGAGAAAGAGTTATTGCTCGTGTTTTTTTGTACAAAACTGTGTACCGTGAGAGAACGTGAGGAGCTGCAGGAAGAGCGCTGGTGAATCCGGAGATCTGATTCACTGAGTACGTTTTTGTATCAGCGCAGTTTTTGTTTCTGTGGGAACAGTCGGCACGAGGGCTGCGCGATATATCAGAACTGTTGATATATCGCAAATGGGCATATCGTCATGTGCATGTCGCCTGTGAGAAATAAACACTTAAATACTACTATTATAACATAATACTGTACGATATTCAAGACTGCAAAATACGCAGCACTTTCAGTGTTTATTTGGAGGAAAATTTGTGGTTGTTCTATAACTGTATATGGACAAATGTGTGTGGACACTCGAGCATAAGATTGGTGTGCTTTTGGAACTCCACTCTTCTGGGAAGATGTTCCACTAGATTTTTTGAGTGTGCTGGTGGAGATTTGTGCTCATTATCTGTCCGTTTGTCTAGCCATCCATCCTCTTTCATCTCTTGTATATAACAAGAGATGAAAGAGGATGGATGGCTAGACAAACGGACGGACGGACGGACGGACAGATATGGGGATAGATAGACAGATAGATGGATAGATAAACAGACAGACAGACAGACGGACAGACAGACAAATGAGGTTAGATAGGCAAATAGACGGATAGATAAACAGACGGATAGATGGATAGATGGATGGGGTTAGATGATAGATAGGGATAGATAGACAGAGAGATGGATAAACAGACAGACAGACGGACAGGCAGACAGATGAGGTTAGATAGACAGATAGACGGATAGATAAACAGACGGATAGATAGCTAGATAGATGGATAGATAGATGGGGTTATATGATAGATGGGGATAGATAGACAGAGAGATAGATGGACAGACAGATAGATAGATAGATAGATGGGGTTAGATAGACAGACAAATAGATAGGTGAGTAGACAGACAGACAGACAGACAGACAGACAGACAGACAGACAGATAGATAGATAGATAGATAGATATATTAATTGATTGATTAGCTGTATTGCCTGTGAAGGATTAGCAGCAAATCTGGATTCTTCAGGAGAAACAATATAAAGAGGGTTTGTGACCTTAATCTCACAGATGGATGTTACAGTATTGTTCGATCTCCAAAGCAAACGAGCTCCAGTCCATCAGGCAGAACATTAGATTGTGGTGCCAAATTAGCCCAAGAACATTAGGCTGCTAAGACGAATCGCGTGGATCCTGTATAGCATTAACTCTCTTCTTTCATCTTATCGCATCTCACCTGATACTGAATCATGAAAACTGATTGTAGATCAGTTACCTGATCTCGTTAGCTTTATCTCCCTCGGATCATGCCGACTCTTGCGTTCTGCTGATCGGTTTGAAGCTGCACCCTGAAGGACAGTATAATGTATGAGAAAATTCATCTCGTTTCAGCGCCTGTCTTTATCTACGGCCTCGGAGAGAAATAATGCCCCTATTTTGTCTCTGTTTGGGGAAAAAAAGAGTAAAAAGGATCATTTTTCTTTTCAGGGCTTTGAAGAAGTTGTAGGTTGCAGCTCTTTATTATTTGATCAATAAGAAGGCAGTGAAGCGTCCGAGGTCTGAAGTTGTTTACTGTATCGGCTTGAGGTCGCCTCGTCTATAACTCTGCGTTACCGAACGTAAACGTTCTTTAATAATTAGCTTTAATTATCTGCGGCTGTACTGAAGAAGGGCTTCTGCTGTGGGACTTCAGACAGTTGTTATGTCTACCTGAGATGTTTATGGCTTCAGAGTAGTTACAGTTCATGTTGTGTGTATTTATTGTCCTGGATTCGTCTCACACTGTTGTTTATCTGCTGTCGTGAAGAGAAGTGGCAAAAAGCCGGGGGAGCAAGAATCCGGTGGTTTCGTTCACGAGGAGGCCACATTAAGTTGAGCTCCACTCTTCTGGGTAGATGTTCCACAAGATTTTGTGTAGACTTTGTGTAGATAGATGCATTCATCCACAAGAGAGTCGATAAAGTCAGGTCTTGATGTAGGTAAGAAGGTGAGGAGGCCTGGGGTGCAGTCAGTGTTTACATTCATCCAAAAGGTGTTCAGTAGCACTATAGCAGGAGATCATCTGCACACATCCAACCCATGGAAAGCAGATCTTCATGGAGCTGGCTTTGTGCACAGGAAAACTGCCGAATCGCATTTTTCTGGGTTCTGTTGAAGTTTAGAGAATTAAAATGAGCGCCAATTGCCAACGAAGCTTCTCCAGGTCAGACTGTGCTGGATTTTTATCTTCCTTGGTTTACCTCAGCCAGCGTTGTCATTTCTTGGTAATGTCATCACTTCGGAGAGAGAAAGAGAGAGAGAGAAAGCTGAGGAGACGGCGTGACTGCAGCAGCTTGAATTTTAAGCAGTTTTCGGGAAAGAGAGCGAAAAAAGAGAAGTTGGCGTCTCTTCACTTTCCGGTCTCAAACCCGAGCGAGAACTCGGTGTCTGCCATTCGGAGAAATGAAGCTGACCACGTTGTTGAACTTCGCTCAGATGATTAACGACCCCGGATAATTAATTGCAAGAATACGCTTTGCTACGTGCAACACTGTGGTTGAGCAGTGACGCAGCAGATCCTCTTCGTCCTGTTGCCTTGTAGCTATTAGTAAAATACACTATATTACCAAAAGTTTGTGGACACCTGGTCTTTAGTTTGGTATGTGCTTTTTTGCTCTTCCTATAATTCCCTTAACTCTTCTGGTAAGATGTTCCACCAAATTTTGTGGTCCACAGAAGGTCTCTTTCACGTTTTCACCAGCGATCTCGAGTTACGTGACTGAACCCGGTGATGATTTTAATAAATAAAAATGGCTATAACCTCTGTTCAGCCGCTTACACAGGAGAACCTCCGACAACTGAATGCTCCTCCACACTCTGGGTTCTTCAAATCACGCTGGTCTATAAAAAGCTTCCTCATAAACAGCCCACTCCTGCGTGATTCCTCTCTATCCCACTTCTATTATCTCTTCTTGTGTCTCATTTCCTCTCTTTCTCAGAGACAAACAAAAGCCAGTGAATGGTCGCTTTTCAGTCTCTTTCTATATTAAAGCGTTTAGGGACTGAATGTGGAGAACATTTTGCTTCTTCTAAAGTTTCAGAGTGAAATCTATTGGTGGGTGATGATCGTTGGGTTGGGGGCCCGAGCATAACCAAGTTGCCACTGTTGGGCCCTTGAGCAAGGCCCTTAACGCTCTCTGCGCTGTCATTGTGCTCTCTGACTCCAACTTCCAAACAAAGCGTTCTTCTTTGCATTGATGGAGTTTTAACCTGCATTTGTGTATTACGTGGCAAACTGATTTCTGAAGGTGTTAATAAGCCCACGCAGTGATTTCCTTCACAAAATCATGACTGTTTTTTTTAGAATGTGGTGCCACCTGGTGGCCCGGAGGTCACAGGAATCCAATATTAATTCACCCGTGTGCACAGAGATTTCTCCAGATTATTTCAATAATATTTCTTTGATAAGATATTCAACTGTTTTGCAGTTTGATGTTGAACATTATTCTGAAGGTGTTCCACATCTGAAGCTCCGCCCATTTTTACTTCTAAGAGACTCTGCCTCTCTGTTACACTATTTATACCCAATCATCCTACTGACCTGCTGCCAATTAACCTTAATTAGTTACAAAATGTTTCTCCGAATGTTTTTTTAGTTTTTTAAGAAATGTAGCGGTTTTTTTTTAAAGAAAACATGAAATATGTTTTCGATGTTCTGTTAAGAATAAAATTGGGGTTTATCAGATCAAAGCATTAAATTCTGTATTTATTTAAATTTTACACAGACAATAATTAAACATGGAAGTGGAGACAAAACGTGAACCAGTGAAGTTGTGGTGCACGTATCAAAACACGTGACACAAAAATGAAAGAAAACAAGGCAGATCACGTTATCACGGGGGGGGCAGGAAGACGAGAAGACATCAGTGCTGGAGCTCAGGATAGACAGAGGAGGAAAAAAGATTGATGCCTGCTGTGGCCAAGAATGACTGTTTCCTGTTGTTAATTAGGATCATTAGCAAGTCCCAGTTCTCAAAAAAAAAATTAATAAATAAAAAACACACACACATGCAATAAATTTGTTTGAAAAAGCTTTTATTTTTATATAACGCTTAATTTAGCTCATTTCATGACAGCATTTCTTTTTCTTTCCCTGATATTATTGTATATTGTGCTTGAAGATTGTAATTAATGCAATATATAAAATTGTCGTACGTCTATTTCCCACCGATTCCTCGCCCTCTTCCCCGTCGTACTCCATCCTGCAGATGCAATAAACGAACGAGGAGGACCATCGTGCTGTTTTTATAGTGGACCTTCACACATCTTCATTCTTCCACCTCAGATCTTTCTTTTCAGAACAGGATCACAGACTAAACCAGGAAACGAATGACTTCTTACACTCTTCGCTTTTCAGGCTTTGAGGGCGGAGCTAAAGGAGAGAGAGAGCATCGTGGTGAACGCGTTGGACCAGGCGCGCATGTTCCTGGCTGATCAGCCCATCGAAGGGCCTGAGGAACCGCGGAAGAACCTGCAGCCGAAAACAGGTAAGAGCTATATACCAGGTGTTCAGTGACCGAAAATTGGTGATTTTAAAGGAACCAGCATGACTGACAGCTCCTGACTAGAAACCTTCAGGGAGCAGCTGATGATGGGACTTTAATAAATGGAAGTTCTTCTAAGTGAGATTTTCCCCTCATGGGAACATCCTTCAGGGAACAGTTGATAACCTAAACAACGCTTGATCTATAATTAATAGATGAGGTGTTGAGGATGGGTTTGCTTCAGAGTCTGGTTCTTCACAAAGTTCTTCTCAGGGATTTTTTCCCCTCATCACCCAGATCCCAAATAGTTTTTCCCAGATCCTAAGTGCTTTAAGCTAGCTTAGAAAAACTGCTAGTTTCATGCTAGCAAACGTTTATCCACAGATAACCTCAGCAATAATCAAACTATAATGAATAAACAAGGTGTTGAGGATGAGGGTGGGTTTCCTTCAGAGTCTGGATCTTCACAAAGTTCTTCTCAGGAAGATTTTCCCCTCATCATTGCTAGTTTTACGATAGAAAACGCTCGTCCACTCATCAAATTCTTCCTCAGATTCTTTACTTCAATCACGGACAAAACGCTGAACAAAAACTTATGACGCTCTCCAGGAAAGAAAGCCATGCGCTGACCTCCAGAGAACTTCCTTCCTGGTCGGCTTTATTAGCGATACGGTTCGAGGTGTGGAACGGAGGTCCCTCAGCAGCTAAAAGCCACAAATTATTAGAGAAACCTTTAAAAAAGCGATGCGTTTGGCATGTTGAGGCCAAACATTAATATTTGATCTGGGTCTACGCCGGCTTTTCACCCTTTTGATGTGTCTTTCTGAAAGACACACATCACACACACTTGGTGTACAGACCATGCTCGGGTTTTGACAGTCTCTCAGGGAGATGCGTTTGATGTAACTTTAGTCGAGCATGAGATGGATATGTTTTTTTTTTTATTCCCCTCTCTACCGGTGCAAGGCCTTCTGTGTAGAAGCTGTACAGATCTCCAGACATCTTCTCAGGGACGTGTCAGATAACACCACGAAAGTGTGTGTGTGTGTGTGTGTGTGTGTGTGTGTGTGCACAAAAAAGAAATGAATGTTTGGACACCAAAGTATTTGGTATGCACTTCTTTTGAACATCCTATTCCACATTTAATCCCCATTTGCACTTGTGATACCTCCATTCCTCCGAGCAGATGTTCCGCTAGATTTTGTGGAGATTCCTCCATTCACAAGGGTGTTAGTAAAGTCCGGTACTGGTGTAGGTGAGATGAGGAGGTTCCTGAGGTGTTCTTTAGGGTTGGAGCTCTATAGCTGGAACAGGTTTGGATCTCTTCGAGTTCAAGCGAAGGGAAACTCTTCATGCTCCAAAAAGACGTCCTGCATAATCATGTGCTTCCAACTTTGTGAAGAACCAAAAAACTCAGGTGTCACAACACCTTTGTCCATAAAGCTTGTTGCATTTTCAAATGTCCTCCATAAGAAACGAAATAAAATCCTGCCAAAGTCAAAAAAAAAAAAACGCACACCATCACGTCGCTAAAGGTTCGACCTCATAAGCTTGTGTACTGCCCCAGTTTCTTCACGCGTCCGATTCGGATTCAGCTCGGACGTTTTTTTTTTTTACCTCGGCCCGAAACGCGACATTTAAAGGGCAAAAAAAAATCAGCACAGCAAATAATTAGATGCCTGCACTTGTGACATCCTGTAATTGCTTTGGGAAATTATTTATATAACATCATGAAAACTGGTAGCGAGCTAATTTGGTTTATCTCTCTCCCTAGCATCAATAATAAAGGCCTTCACAGGGGCAGCAAAACATCTGCATCATTTTCGATTGGTATGACAGATACGTTATATGGAGAAAACTATTGGGAGACCGGACTTTTTTCAGCCATGTGTGGTTCTTAGCCAAACTGTTAGCATAAATTTGGAGGGACACGACTGTATAGTATGCGGTAGCATTATTTTTTTTTTACACTTGAACTAAAAGATCCAAACCTGCTCCAGCATGATGATGCCCCTGTACACAAAGCTAGCTGCATGAAGATATGCTTTAAATGGGTTTTTAGGAAGTTCTTTAAAAGCTAAGCTCTTATGTGGCCTTATAATGTGCAAATCCAAATGTACGATTTGATTTTACACCCAATTTGGTGGACTTTAATGATCTTCCATGCTTCAACACATTAAAGAAAATCGCACCTCGATTGCGCAAACGGTTGCCAAGGAAATTGTTGTTTCTTTTTTAATTAGATAGCTAGCCCCCCCCACGTGCGCCGCGATTTTGCAAGCCTTCAGGTTTGTTGTTTTGTTTTGTTTTTTAAACAGGTGCGGCTCAGCACGAGCGCCAAAGCAAAACATTTCCATCATGCTTTTGTTTCACGTAATCGCCGACTCACGGGGTGATGTTCCCCCCGACATGCTGCTCACGGAAAGGCAAACGAAGGACATGGAGTGTGAAATTGCGCTTCATTTGCATGCAGCTGCATTAAAATGCTACAACGATGCTAGCACCGTACATCCGTGTCATATACCAAAACAACACGTTTTCCGCTGCGGCTCGATGCCGCTGTAACGATCGAAAGGTTGTACGCTGCTTTTTAGCGTAACGTTGCAGCTCGCAGAACAAGGCAGGAACTGGTGCAAACTGAAGATGAGATGTTCTTCCTCCGAGAGATCAGGAAGCGTAATGGAAAAAATACATCCAATATATCTTTCCGCTAGTTTTGCCCCACGACTAGGCGCTCTGCCATGCGCTTCGGTTTCGAATAAAGCTTTATAGGACTATAATATGCATTATTTAGGCTCGACGATCATTCAGAAATGCTTATGTTTGGTTTAGGCGTGTAACGCGGCTAGTTTATTATTTATAGCCGTTCTTAGCTTCTCATCGGATCTCCAGGGCAGTCATTTGCAACTTTGGATGAGTTCAGGAAAAAGTCATTACTGAAAATGAAGGCAGAATGGGGAGATACTGACCTTCTTCTTTCTGTTGCCATGGCTGTTGAAATGGCAACTAAACAGCTTGTGCAATCAGGCGTAATGTGTAATCACTTTAGATGGATGGATGAATGGATGGATAGATAGATGCGTTGATGGATGGGTGTTTGGTTTGTTAAATAGAGTGGGGTAATGGATAGGTGGATAGATGCGTTGATAGATTGGTGTGTGGATGGGTTAGATGCAGGTGGGGGATGGATGAATGGATAGATGGATGGATGGATGGGGTGTGTGGATTGGTTAGATAGAGTGGGGTGGTGGATGGATGGATGGAAGGATGGATCATTGGATGGTTGAATCGATTGATGGGTTGGTGTAATAAGGTGGATAATGCATCCATCTAACTAATTCTTCTATCCATCCACCAACCCATCCATCGATTCACCCATCCAATGATCCATCCTTCCATCCATCCATCCGCCACCCCACTCCATCTAACCAATCCACACACGAATGTTTGGGTGGAATGGTTCAATGGGGTGATTGATGGATGGACGGATGGATGGAAGCATTTATGCATTGATCGATGGATGGAAGGATGGAAGTAAGGAATGGAGTTGGGGTAGTAAATGGTTTGATGATCCCAAAGTCTCACAATAAGATTTATATTATTGTAAAACAAACAACAACAATTTAACCATTAAAATGAAGTAAAAGCTAATGAACATTTCTTAGGACTTTCTCTAAAAACTCTCAGTGATTAAGAGATCAAAAGTGTTGGAAGGTCTGTAAGGACTGTTCTAAACCTTTGAGGCAGCAATTGTAACTTGAAAGAAAAAAAAAGAAAGCCTATTGAAGTAACGATGTGAAGTTCGACACACAGATTGAATAAAGAATATGGCTGCATTTCTGGAGGGACTCATTTTTGTTGGTGACCTCAACTGTCAATTCCAGAATTAAACCTGAAGAAACATCTAAAGTACATTGCCTTCTCCATTCAGTTCAATCTTTCAACTTTTTAAAAAGGTAGAATAAAAAAGTTTGCAGACTTGTAGGGTTTATATAACTGTTTCTTAGCCTCGATTTAAAGACCGGATTCAGAGTTTGTCTCAAGTTGAAACCACAAGAGTCCTGATCTGCTCACATTTGCTTTTCTCAAAGTTGTGCTTGAGTTGAGGTCACTTAAACAGGATTTTGCCTGGAGTGAGAAGACATAACGAACTGGAAACTGTTCCTCCGGAGCACCTAGGGACCGGCACAGGATTAGTGTGAGACTGCTGTGATTCAGTGTGTACTATTAAAGTTCAGACTATAGATTAAGTAATCTTATAGGTTGACCCAATGACCCTGAATAAAGACTGTCAGGTTTCAACCCCATGGGGCTTGAATGGGGTGATTGCCTTGTGCACCATGCACTGATTGTTGAAAAACTAAATAACAATGTCTGCCAGAGACGGTTGGTAAGGAATCAGTTTCAGGGGGTTAATTAGAGAGTTTTGTTTGGGTATTTTTGGAGTCAAAACATCTCCTCCTTATCAACACCAGCACCTTAAAAATCCAAAGTCTTCACACTGAGCACCTGCAGTCAATAGTGGGTCTTTTCATCCATTAGACTTTATCCCATATATGGTTTTGAGATTAATGACTTAAAATCATATAGAAAGAAAAAAGCAGAAGATTTGTCCAATATGCACGCCATTCCACTCGAGGATTCTTCTTTAGATTCTTCTGAGGGATTTGCTTTATCCTGGTCAGTGTTGCAGTAGATCCTGTAGGAAAACCAGTCCATATCATTACAGTAACTAAAAAATATACACACCAACCAGGCATAACATTATAACATTGAGTGGTGTAGTGAAGAACACCCATGATCTCTTCATCATGGCTCTGTTAGTGGGTGGATTAATTTATTAGGCAGCAGGTGAACATTTTGTCCTCAAAGTTGATGTTAGAAGCAGGAAAAATGGGTGTATGGATTTAATTGAGTTTGACAAATTGTGACGTCTAGACGTCTGGGTCAGAGCATCTCCAAAACTGCAGCTCTTGTGGGATGTTTCTGGTCTGCAGGAAGGAACAGTGGTAAACCGGCGACAGCGTCACACAGGGGGGACAAAAGGCCACTTTGTGACACTTGGATAGGCCCCAATTTGAGCTTTCTGCAAGGACACATTTTTGACAAGAGCTTTACCTCGAGCAATCCTAATCCTCTGATACAGATCTGCCCCAAACCCCAGAGAACACATTACTGCATTTCTCAGATCTTCAGATCCTTAGGTCTTTAGTTCTGCACCACCTCTCAGCCATGCCCCAGGCCAGTTTCTCCTCTTACAGTGCTCTCGCCTTTAATCCTCCCCAAACAGCTTTCTGCAGGTCGATAGATCGTGGAGCCAAATTTGAAGGATGCTAAGCTGCTCAGCTTGAGGCTTGCAAATGCAATGAAACCAGTGTCTGTGCAGCATGTTCCTTTTTAATTCTTCTCTAAATAGATTTTAGGCTTGGCAGTGGATTCAGAAGTCGAACAAGATCTTCGAAGGGCTACATGTTGTGGGTCCAAGTTGATTCAAAAGCATTAATAATGGATTCTCTCATCAATTCCTCCGGTCTACCAATCAGTTGAATTGGTCAAGGACAGGATTTAAGGATTTAAAGCTCCAAAATTCATCACTGTAGAGATCTTTAGGTCTTCAGTTTGTCCAAAGCATCAGCAATAACAAGATTGGGATAACGAATGTTACATATTTCAGGATTTAGCAGGAATCAAAATGGCTGCCACTGAACATGATTCAGTAAAGTACAGATACATGAAAAATTTGCTTAAGTACAGGAAAGAATTGCATTTACTTCTTTCTTACTTCTTTTTTGACTTCCTGTTTCCATGAATCAGTGTGATGCATGCGCCAAGGCTTTGAGGAGCATTTCATCTTCATCCTTCTGTCTCATTTTCCTCTTCATTCAGAGTTGTCTCCGGAGGAGAAGGCCCAGCGGGTTGCGAGGGCCATTCGGAAGCAGGCCGGCGACGTCCGTGAGCGCTGGGAGAGACTCCTCGGACACGTGGGACGATGGCACGAGCAGGTAGAACGCTCTCTGGAAAAGCTTCAAGACCTGCAGAGCGCCATGGACCAGCTGGATGTGCACCTGAGTCAACCCGAGGAGGTCAAAGGTAGCTGGCAGCCAGTTGGAGACCTGCTCATAGACTCGTTGCAGGACCACATCGACAAAACCATGGTTAGTGTATATGAAGATACAGACACGTTGCGTAACGTAAATATACTTTATCTCGATATGGAATAAATGTTATAATTAAAGGGTTTTGAAAGGCAATCTATTCTGTCTAGGTCCCAGACATCGTGTAAACGTCCATCTGCTTCTCATTAGTCTCAAGAGGTGGATTTTTGTGGAACAATGAATATATTTATTAATAAATAATAATTATTCAAGAAATAAATTATGAATAATAAATATAGCGCTCTCTGTGCAGCGTGCAGTCTCGCGTGTAAAAAACAGCACCTGGCATCAGTGAGTCGCCTCTAGAGGCCGCCCTCGTAACGACAGCAGAGTGGAAACCGGAAAAACTATTGGTACGGACTTTTGTCGATAACCAATAGTTCCAGCGATCAACTATCGATGCCTCGATCTCAATTTATACGTTTTTATCAATTAAATTTTCTTTTGAAAGCCAACTTTTATTATCAAATACAGATATGATTTAAATAGGCACATTTCAAATAAAGATTTCTAAATATGTATGCGTTCCAAATGTGGGGGTGGGCCGTAGTTTAAGGACTCCTGTTTTATATATGGCTAGCTAGCTAACTTTGCTAATGCTAGCAGTTACATAATGTTATCAAATATAATATAATGATACGACTTGAGAAAGAAATCCTGTGTGACAGACGTGCTTTAGTTACCGAGTAACGAGCTCATTCGCTGATTAGCTTTTACCGCTAGATGTAGCATTTAGTAACTTTTTTTCTTTTCGTACCTAATAATAGTGTGAGGGGACGAGGAATATGCGTAGGACACAGTACACATTTTTCATAAAGACAGAGGTCGAGAGACGTGCCATTGGATATTAGGAGTAAAAAATGTATATATTTTAAATAATTTCTCATTCACCGCATGCCTTCGGGGAAAATCTCGGCGCTCTGAGAGCCGCGGTGTTGACCCGAGAGCATCGGCGCTGACCCGTTAGCTTCAGCGATTGCCGCTAATAAACATGCTTTCAGACTTCAGCCAACGTTGGAACAAAGGTCGTCCAATTAGAAAGTGCTTCATTTTTTAATAGACGTTTAGGTCGTTCTTAAGCCGCCTGACCTCCGTCAGTTGATAACGAGTTTATTGACACTTTATAATCATTTTTTGTGTGTGTGTGTGTGTGTGTGCGTGTGTGTGTGTAGGCATTCAGGGACGAGGTGTCTCCTCTAAAGCACGAGGTGATGAACGTGAACGTGTTAGCGAGTGAACTCACGCCTCTGGATGTGCAACTTTCCTCCACAACCAGCAGACAACTGGACAACCTGAACACACGCTGGAACTTACTGCAGGTATACACACACACACACACACACACACACACACACACACACTTCTCTCTTCCTGAGTGCTTTCTGACCTTCTTTTTCACCGTCCTTATTTTCCCCATTTCTTGTTTTGTCATCACTTATGCGCCCTTCATCCTCTCCTCCATTCATACATCACTGTTCCATCATAATTCATCCCACACACACACACACACACACACACACACACACACACACACACACACACACACACACACACACACACATATATATATCTCTCTCTTTCTCTCGGTCTCACTCCACCTATCCATCATCATCACCTGTCTGGAGGTCGGTGTCTGGCTTAGCACCAGCTGTGAGTGTGTGTGTGTGTGTGTGTGTGTGTGTGTGTGTGTGTGTGTGTGTGTGTGTGTGAGTGTGTGTGAGTGTGTGTGTGTGTGTGTGTGTGTATTCTATTAAACCGAGAAAGAAACATACAGATGTTTAATAGAATCAGAATAAATGAACGTGGAGCACCAGTGACCTCAGAAGTACACACACACACACACACACACACACACACACACACACACACACACACACACACACACACACACACACAGAAATATACTGTTCATTATTCACTCTCTCCACTTTTTGTTTCTCTGTTTTGCTATCTCTGTATTTTATCTATCTATCTATCTATCTATCTATCTATCTATCTATCTATCTCTCCTTTTCTTTCTCTCTGTTTTTATTTATGGATTAATCTATCTGCTTCTGTCATTCTCTCTCTCTCTCTCTCTCTCTCTCTCTCTCTCTTTCTCTAGTCTGCCATTGAGGAGAGATTAAAGCTCCTACAGGAAGCTCACAGAGATTTTGGACCTTCATCACAGCACTTTCTCTCCAGTATGTACAGTAACTCACACTCACACACACACACACACACACGCTCTTCCTCATCTGCGTGACTCGAAAGCCAAATTAAAGAAATTGGACAGAAATTATTGAAATAAAAACTCTTGTGTCTCCTCGTATGAACAGAAATGTTCTTTCGGACATTTAATTGCCGCCCTTCAGTTGTATTCATTTGCACACGACACACTCCAGACTGACCAGACCCAAAAGCCTTTATTAAATCAGGACTCGGGCGTGTGAGACGTCCTCGATGACAAAATTGGAATCTGTTGGGTCGAAACAAATTGACTCGACAGATGAAAACCGAAAAGGCTGAGAGCTCAAACACGGTAATCTCGTTTCCGAAACCGAACTGACGCAAATGTGCAATTTGGTATCAGCCATCGAGGTTTCAGAAGTGCATTCGGATCGCATCCGCGAGAACGTTTTATTTCACCGATTTGTTCATTTACTGCGAAATCTTTATGGGAAGTCGTGCCCTATCCTTCTCTCCCTCCACTTCTCTCTCAGCACATACAAACTCCATTAGCGAGGCTTTGACAATGAATAATTCAGAGGTTAATTAATCCAGCCCCTTCATGTCTCCTCCACTTCCATCCGTCCCCTCGTCCCGGAGCGATCTCATTCCGTAAATGGTCCCGGAGTTAGCGATGCTGCTCATACGCTGCGCAAAAAAAAAGAAAAGCACATACGGGGAAATTCCTCCCGATGTCGGATCGTAGGCGCTCAGCAATCCAGTGTCATTAACGGTGTGCAAGAAGAAGGACGTCTACACACACACACACACACACACACACACACACACACACACGATTCACTGCTCGGATGTAATCACTCTGTGGAGATGTTGGTTATTGTGGCATCACGTCGACTTTTTTGAGGCTGAGTAATGAAGTGCCGTGATTAAAACGTCCGTGATTGAAGTGTCTCTCCTGCATTTAGCTTCTGCGCAGCACTCGCAGGAGTAACACCGGGACGAGACGATGGAGAGGTGGAAGCTGAGCTTCTCGCATGCCGAGTTCAAACCCTGTTAGAGTTTAGGTTATGTACTGCACCACTGATGGAGATTTATATCCATAACTGTAGATATATACCATAAATCTTGGACTCCTGACCTTCTCAAAACCTGGTCCCACAAATCTGGAAGCAGAGAATGATCTAGAACGTCCCTGCACGCTGTATCATCAACTATCTCGGCTACTAGACTCGGTTTCAAAAGAGAGCTCCATGGATTTATAGTTGTTGGTGAGAAGGTTGAAATGAGCTCACAGAGTGTCCTTCACAGAATCCTGGCCTCCTTTAAGGAAATATCAGTCTGATGGTGCTTCATTTATTAGTTGGGCCTCTTCACCAAACCTGGTCCCACAAATTTAGAAGCACAGAATGTTCCAGAACATCCTTGTTTCACCAAAAACTAGGATGAACTTACAAACACTGTTCCAGCACTTAATGGAGATGTAGTTGTTGGTGAGAAAGTTGTCCTCCAGAGAACCCTGAACTCTCTTAAACTCCTTAAGCCAAATGAATGGAATGAACTGGATCTAGAGCCTCCTGGATGCCTCGTCAGTACCTAATGCTAAATTAACTCTAATCTACACAAAAAAAATTTAATTGGAAAACATTCCCAGAAGACAGGGAGCTCTAGGGAGCATCTAGGAGGCATTCTGTGCCAGAGATGCCTGATTGTGATCTCCAAAGATCACTATTTATTGCTCATCAATTCCAGAAACATATCTTGTAGCCACAGGTATTGATCTGTTATATTTATGGACCACCAACTTTGTGACAGTTTGCTCTTGCTAATGGCCAGAAAGTTAAACCAGAGCAAGAGAAAGAAAGAAAGAAAAAAACAGATGTGCGCTCATGGGAAAGTCTTTGTATAGAAAGTTCACTCAGCCTTGCTGGTCAAACCTAGCAGCAATTAAAAGTTAGCATCGGCGCCTGAGGCACGTCGCTGATTCCCGGAGGCGGATCCGTAGCGGTGCTGGTGTCGGCGTGCAAAGCAGGTCAGCTGCACCGCTGAATCTGCACATCGTTAGCGGAGACTCTGATCTCCTGTGCTGTTTGTGTTTCGGACTAAAAAGTAACAAAAGTTGTTAATGAACAGATTAATGGGCCGAGATTCACTAATGGAGCGCCTTTTCGAGGTTGTATTAATTAACACCAATGTAAAAGTCGTGTTAATGAATATCCTGTGTTTGTGTGTGTGTGTGTGTGTGTGTGTGTGTGTGTGTGTGTGTGTGTGTGTGTGTGTGTGTGTGTGTGTGTGTTTCCTCAGCTTCGGTCCAGATGCCCTGGCAGAGAGCGGTATCCCAGAATAAAGTGCCCTACTACATCAAGTAAGTGTCATTGACTTACACTGACACTGACACACACACACACACACACACACACACACACACACACACACACACACTAATGTGTGTCGGTTCATAACTCGGATGTTGAGCTCTATTAGCCGAGTTTATGAACATGATCAAAGTCCTCCAGCTGTATTCTGTTTTAAATCTTTAAGTAGTCCAGACACGTCCAGATTGTATCTCACAACTGTCTCCACAAGAACACTCCAAAATCCAGAGAAACATCTTCCCAGAGCAATGGAGGATCTCGGAATAGCAAACGGGGACAAAGTGTGAAATAAGAAGTTCAAAAAGCATGTACGAGGAGGTATCAAAAAGTTTCGAGACTAGCACGTGGTAGCGCATCCCACGATGTACGCAGGGCGATGTCTTTTGTCACATTGGATTATGAAGGTTGGTGCTCCCTGTGACTGTGCGTGCAGCCTCGTGCTGTCTGTGCTGAATTTTTTGTAAATATAGTTTTTGAGGCTCCTCTGGGAATCAAAAAGCTTCTATGGCGTGGATGTGAAAAAAACTGTTCTCGACACCTTTCGTTTGAAAAGTGTATTCTCGCTTTTTTCCTGCGTCAGCGCCGGATTTTACACTCCGGATCACGGGGATTCAGAACAAAAAAGAGAAAAATTGATGGATGGATAGACAGGGAGACAGACAGACATACAGACTGGGAGATGTGTCTCCCTCTGGACACCTGGGCTTTGTGTGAGTCTTTGTGCGTGGGGGGGGATTTTTGCCCACTTGGCTTGGCACATGAAGAGAGAAGGGAGGAGATAAAAGCGAGCAGGAAAGAAGTCAACACCAGCTGTGTGTGTGTGTGTGTCTGTGTGTGTGTGTTTGTTTCTGAGTGATGAGTCGTACATCGGCCAAATCAGCATTTCTCTGCGGACCTGGCTGACAGTAGCCATATGGTCAGTCACTTAGACATCAATAAATGCATGCGCCACACTCAGCACACGTTCAGCACTTTAACTGCTTCATGATGTTCAGGTATAATTCCAGAATCACACACACACACCGACGAATAGCAAATGGTCTCAACTGCTGACATCAATAACCGATAATTAAATATGGGACGAGTAGATTGGGTCTGAAAACTCCCCTTGATGCCTCAACAATTTGCTGGTTTGTCTTTTTTTTCCTTTAAGTAAAAAAGCTTGGCCATCAAGTATTTTTTTTTAAAAATATTTATATATATACACACACACACACACACACACACACGTTTTATTTTCAAGAGTAGTTTTGTAACAGGCCAACAGATGGCAGCACAAAGCTGAACGCACAGTCACGGGGAGCACCGACCTTCATAAGTCACTGTGTGACAAAACTTCACACTTCGAAATTTCACAGCTGATGTTAGCTAGCTTTGTAGAATGTTTTTCTACAAAGCATTTATGAAAACAAAGGTTTTCCAGAATTTTCCAAGCAACATGCAGAGACAGAGAGCTCTTCTCTTTTGGAAGTTCTGCTTGGAGAAACGTGATGAGCGTAAACCGGCAGCCACAGAGAGGATGAAGTTTTAGAGTTGTTCTTCACTGAAAGTGATTCACTCCGTTCAGACCTTATAAACCCACTTCACTCGTTTATGGTGTTTTTTTATTTGAGACATGTGGCTGTGTGGAAAAAAAGTAGAGAAAGAAGATCTGATTCCATCCACAGCCCTTGCATTGCTCCAGCTGACATTTTGACCTTCGAGCATTTGTTAAATTGCGCTGTGTTTTTTGTCTTTTTGCTAACACAGAGAAATTCCTTTTACATTTATTTTTGTGTGTGTTGTACAATCACAGATAAAAATAGTAGCACACTGTGACTGATTGCAGATCTACAGAGGAAATATAGCTTATCTGGCCAAAGGTTTTTTTTTTTGCACCATATAGCCAACCGTAGGACATCCAGCTAGCAATAATGCGCTTTCAGTGCTCTCTAATGGGTATGTACTTTACGAACGGAAAGGATCGGCTAAACAGGACATAGCAGTGCTGCTAGTTTGCCTGTGCTATTACGCGCAATTACAGCGAAGATCAAAGACTCAGATCAGCCGCGGCTCTCAGACACAACACCCCCTGCAGGCGTCGTTTCTAATCTCCAAACTACACCGTCATCGCATCTGCAAAGCAAGACAGCAAATATCAAGAAAATCAGGAGCTGCAAGAGTGAAGCTCGGCGCTCCTGACCTCGAGCACGTTCATGTTTAACGTTCACGTCAAAGTGAAACACAAACACTGGACACAGTAAAGCTTTCGGTACAACGCCATCCATCCCTCTCATCACAATCACACGCTCGTGGCACATTTATGCGTCGTGCATGTAATCATCAGAGAAGCGTTTGAACATTTTATAAATCCGTCTGAATAATCCTCTCAGAAATCCCGCCAGATTATCTGCTTTTAGCTAACTCTAGTATTAACACTGACAAGTATGAACATCAGAGAAAATCACACGAAACCTTTCTTGGAAAAGAATTAGCTGGCTGGTGTCAGAAGTTAAGATTATACAGTAAACATTATCTCCGATATTCTGCCGGTTTTGTTGATTTTAGCTCACTGATTGGCATGAATATTACTTGAAAATTCTGTCAGAAATCCTGTCAGGTTCGCAGATTTTGATCTAATTGACTAGTGTTATTCATGACACTTATTCATATAAAAATGAAATCGTGTTAGCTTCTCTCCTGTGATTTGACTGACAATGAAACTATCTGAATATCACTTAAAAATCCTGTCAGGTTAGCTCATTCCTGCTAGCTGAATAGTGTTATCTCTGATTATTATTACATGATGCATTTGACTTAAAAACCCTGTCAGAAATCCAGTCTGAATAACGTTTCTCTAAACACACAACTAAAATAAACCATTGATGATATTAATAATATTAATTAGGACTCTCAAATTCCTTTCCGGAGTCATGCCACGTTACCTCCTGTTATCAAACTAACATAGCATTAACCATGAATAATATTAATATTATTAATTATGACTGAAATTCCTGTCAGAAATCATGTCACGTTAGTTCCTGTTAGCTAACTAACTAACATACATCAGAAATATTTATATCTATAATTTTGACTTAAATTTCTGCTGGAAATCCAGTCAGGTTTAGCTCCTGTTAGCTTACTAACTAGCATTATACATAAATATTGTTAATTTGGATAATTTTTACTCAAATTCCTGTCAGAATCATGTCAGGTTAGCCCCTGTTAGCAAACTAACTAGCATTAAGCAATTCATATTATTAATATTTATAATTATGACTCAAATTCCTGTCAGAAGTCATCAGGTTAGCCCCTGTTAGCAAACTAACTAGCATTAAGCAATTCATATTATTAATATCTATAATTATGACTCAAATTCCTGTCAGAAGTCATATCAGGTTAGCCCCTGTTAGCTAACTAACTAGCATTAAATTATTAATATTATGAATATCTATAATTATGACTCAAATTCCTGTCAGAAGTCTTTTAGGTTTCTTCCTGTTCGCTTTTTGCATACCAAGCTGCTTTTATTTACGTGTGTAGATTCAGTGATTGGTGTGTTTTTGGTGTAAAGATGAGCTCGACCGTCTATATTGAGTGTCAGAGCGTGAGCGAGAGCTGCCATCGCTCGCCTCGGTCTCGCTTTCATCTCCTTCACTTCTTCTTCTCTTCATAGGAGGTCGTAATCAGGAAAGCCGTCAGACACCGAGCAGAATTATTCATTTCGTCCCCATTTCCTGTCAGTTGCTCAAGCCGTGACGGTTGAGGGCGAGAGCTCGGTGTGTGTGTGTGTGTGTGTGTGTGTGAGACAGACAGGGAGACAGATAGACTCTTCCTTATCTCACAGCGTCACCTTTTTGCCGTTCTCTTGATGTGATTGGAGTGCGATGCGTCTCAGCGGGTTTTAATTCTCTCAATCTCGACTCTCGTAATTCTTCCTCTCCCTATCTCGTATTGTTTCCTCTCAAGAAGCTGATTGAGTGTGTGTGTGTGTGTGTGAGACACATTGAAGAGGATTACTGACACTAAGCACAGTAATGCAAGGCCATTTTACATGAAACACAGAACAGAGAAGACAAGAACAACCAAAAGCATATGTCCTACCTCTCTCTCTCTCTCTCTTTCTCTCTCCCCCCCTTCTTTCTTCTGTTCTGTCCTTCATCTCTCTGTTTCAGTTTTTCTGTCTTTCAGCCTTTCTGTGCCATTCGCATTCTCTCTCAGAGACCTATAGAGACACATAAAGCGAGACAAAGAAACGAGGGAAAAGAGATGAAGCGAGATATTGAATCAAAGGGAGAGTGAGAGAAAAAGAGGGAGAGAACTATAGAATATATGAATGTTTGTGTGTTTCTTATGTGCCATTGTTACACTGCTTGTAAGTAATAGAAATCTGCTTCTTGTTTCTCTCTATCTCTCTCTCTCTCTCTCTCTCTCTCTCTCTCTCTCTCTCTCTCTCTCTCTCGCTCTCTTTCACAGTCATCAGACACAGACGACGTGTTGGGATCATCCCAAAATGACCGAGCTCTACCATTCCCTCGGTGAGGCTTCTCTGTCCTTTTTTGTCATATTTTCATTTTTATATACACACACACACACACACACACACACACACCCTCTCAAAAACATAAATGCATACACACATACACACTTTTTGTCTCAGCTTTATAAAAAAAAAAAATGTCCACCAAGAGGACAGTTGACAGCCAATTACTATTCAGAGAACACCCCCCCCCCCCCCCCCACCCCCCCACAATTCCGATTAATCGAAAGGAAAAGATTTTGCTTATTATAACTATATAAAACACAAATTTAAGAGATTTACAAAAGTGTACTTTAAATACACACACACACACACACACTTAAACACACACACTTATACACACATACATACACCTCACATTAGAAACAGAGCTCTAATTAGCACAAACGCTAATGACAGCTGTGCTAATGCTTATCCTGAGGATAGACACACTCTTGAATGAGGCCACTGACACACAACTCTCACACAGCATTAAGCCGTGTGTGTGTGTGTGTGTGTGTGTGTGTGTGTGTGTGTGTGGTTACACACAACTGATTCTCTTCCCTTTCTGTTTTGCAGCTGATCTCAATCATGTGCGATTCTCCGCTTACAGAACTGCCATGAAAATACGACGACTCCAGAAAGCCCTCTGCTGTACGTGTGTGTGTGTGTGTCTGTGTGTCTGTGTGTGTTTGTGTATGTCCGTACGTGTCTATGTGTCATGTATGAATGTGTGTCTGTTCAAATGTGTCTGTGTGTTGCAGGATTTGATTAGAGCTGCATGACTGCCTCTGTTTGCTCTCTCAGCCCAATTACCATCGTGAAGAGTACTTGCGTGTGTGTGTGTGTGTGTGTGTGTGTGTGTGTGTGTGTGTGTGTACACTTGTATGTGAAATTGAGCAGTCTTCAGTGTGTTATTGGCGGCTCACAGCCTTGTCATTCCCTTCTTCCATCCTCATTCTATCCCTTTCTGTTAGCTTTCTGTGTGTGTGTGTGTGTGTGTGTGTGTGTGAGTGAGAATATATCAGAGATCTGAGACTTGCCAATCATTTTACTGAATAAAGGCCACAGCAGGCACCATCTTCTTTTCGCCTTTAGTCTATACCGAGCTCTAACCTGCAATGTCTTCCTGTCTCCCACGTGTGTGTCCCTCAGTGGACTTGTTGGACCTGTCCGTCGCTCAGGCCATGTTCCAGCAGCACAAGCTGAACGTGAACTCGGCGCAGCTGTCCGTCCCCGAGGTCATCAACTGTCTCACATCCGTTTATGACGACCTGGAGCAAGAACACAAAGACCTGGTCAACGTTCCGCTCTGTGTGGACATGTGTCTCAACTGGCTCCTCAATGTCTATGACACGTACGCTTATACACACACACACACACACACACACACACACCAGATCACAAGATTGCTATTTCCATCCTTTCGAACATTCTACATTAAGTCTCCATTTACTGCTATAATAATCTCCACTCTTCTGGAAAGATGTTCCACTAGATTTTGTGCAGATTTGTGCACCTTCAGCTACTGGGGTATTATTAAATTCAGCTACTGATGTAGGTGATTTTAGGAGACCTATACATCTTTTGCCATATGTAGAGATATAAAAGCTTATACGTTCGGGGTGGCAGCTGAATGAATGACGGTAATCACCGAGTTCTGATTGGCATCCGATTGGCCGTCAGTGCAGCACTAATAATACACTTCCTGTTAGAGCAGCTGTCGAGTCCCAGACATCCAGAGAGCGAAGTGATTTCCCTTTTAGTGCCCATTTTTATTTTAAACGAACTTCGCAACTTCAGTTAAGAGTCTGGAGGGCGGGACAAGAGCCACTTTGTGACCTGTCAATCACAGTAACATCGGCCAATCACGGGCCTCTGTGGACAAGGGACAGGTGTTTATTATTGACTATCATTTTTCAGTTTTGTTTTTTTTGTTGTTGTTGATTTTTTTGTTGTTCAGTGATATGTGTTTCAGTTAGTGGATTGCTCAAAAGTAATTTTTGCATATTTGCTTTTTGATCATGTGTGTGTGTGTGTGTGTGTGTGTGTGTGTGTGTGTGTGTGTGTGTGTGTGTGTGCGTGCGTGTAGGGGTCGCAGTGGGAAGATCCGGGTCCTGTCCATGAAGATCGGCCTGCTCTCGCTGTGTAAGGGTCACCTGGAAGAGAAGTACAAATGTAAGTAGACACCCTGTCTCTCCCAAACACACACACACACACACACACACACACACACACACACACACAGACACACACACCTGAAGGCAGAACATCCAAGTTTTTTCCATCGTTTCGAATTGAATGAATATCGATGCACATGATTTTTTTTCCCCCCTTCCTTTTATGCTGAAAGAGCGCAAATCCTCAGCCTCTGATTTTTTTTTTCATTCAGCTCAAGGATTAAGTGATCAAAGTGCTTTAAACCTCAGATCCCTCACTTCCTATTGCTCGAATCCCTGATCATTTGTCTCTACATATTTTCCATATGTAAACGACCCTCTGAAAACCCTGGAAACGATAAATCCCCGAGCTCGGCATGACGCTAATTAAATGCCATAATGTCATCTGAGTTTGTGTGTGTGTGTGTGTGTGTGTTTGGGGGGGGGGACGACACTTTTCTTTTTCTTGCTGGTGAAGAGACGCCTGCTTTTTTATGTAATTATAGTTTTGTTTTGTTTTTTTGCTCTTTTATTATTATATACACGAAGTGTGTTTTATATATTATTAAGTATATTTAAATGGTAGAAGGCAGTCAGGGGGCTTAATGTGTGTGTGTGTGTGCGTGTGCGTGTGTAGGCCTGTTTAACCAGGTGTCCTCGTCGGGAGATACGTGTGATCAGAGGCAGTTGGGGCTCCTGTTACACGACGCCATCCAGATCCCTCGGCAGCTCGGGGAGGTGGCGGCATTCGGAGGCAGCAACATCGAACCGAGCGTCAGGAGCTGCTTCCAGCATGTATGTAACACACACACACACACACACACACACACACACACACTCACTCACACACTGTCTAGCCACTACACCATTCTTCTGGGGGCTAAGAGCGCTGTTTACCGCTGATTAGTGAGACAGGGAGACAAAATGTTATGTGAGATTAGTGAAACGATATGTGAGACGAGCAAGGCGGTATGAAATTAGTAAAACAGTTGGAGAGATTACCGAGACGGTATGTGAGATTAGCAAAAAGGTATGTGAGATTAACGAAATATGTTATGCGAGATCAGAGACAGTTAGAGAGATTAGTGAGACAGTAATTGAGATGAGACAGATGGAGAGATAATCGAGATGGTATGTGAGATTAGTGGGACGTTTTCAAGATTCGTGAGATAGTATGTGAGATTAGTGAGACTGTATGTAAAATTAGTGAGACTGTATGTGAGATTAGTGAGACTGTATGTGAAATTAGTAAGACTGTATGTAAGATTAGCGAGACTGTATGTGAGATTAGTGAGACATTGTGTGAGATTAGTGGGACGTTTTTAAGATTCGTGAGATAGTATGTGAAATTAGTGAGACTGTATGTGAGATTAGTGAGACGGTATGTGAGATTAGTGAGACATTGTGTGAGATTAGCCAGACAGTTGGAGAGATTAGCGAAACGGTATGTGAGATGAGCAGATTTTTTTGGATTGTTCACTGGAAAACAAATTTAAGGGCAGAAAAGAATGGAGGGAGAAAGAGAGAGAGAAAGAGAGAGTGATAATCCTTTGATGGAGCGCTCCTGTCTTCTTTCCTCTTGGGCATTCAATAATAATGCACAAATCACACTCTTTTACTTCCTGGATAGCATTTATATCTCTCCCTTATATATATTAGTCTGTCTTTCATTCCCTTTGTCTTTTTATCAGTCTCGTGCTCTCTCTAGCTCGCTCTCTTTCTCTCTCTCTCTCTCTCCCTCTATCTATCTCTGTCTGTCTGTCCCTTTCTGTCTGCTTACATGTTTTTAATTTCTCTTTTCTCTCACTCTTACACATCCTTTTTCTCTTAATTTTTTTTTTCCTTCAGCTGTCTATTTGTCTCATTTTCCCTCTTTTTCTCTCTCTTTACGTCTCACTTGCTGTCTATGTTTTTTCTCTTTTTTCTCTCTCTCTTTCTCTTTCCGTTTTTGGCTGTTTCAATTTACCACTTGCCTCCCTTCGTGACTTTCTTCCTTTTCTCCCTCTCCTGTTAGAGTGAAATAAAAGATAGACAGAGAGACAGAAAGAGAAGTGTGAGAGGAGATGACATGTGGGATTTGGGTCTTGCTCTGGGAGCCCGAGCACCTCACCTCAGGGTGAAGTTCATGTAAGCCAAAAGCGAGAAAAGAGATAGATAGATGAGGTTGAGGTGTGGAATGATGGAGTGATTGGACAGGAGATTGGGGGAGAAGAAGTAAACGATGTCAGGCCAGATGACACATGAGTTTGAGAGAGATAGTGAAAAATTGAGGGAAAGAAAGAAACGTAAGGGGGCCGAGAACTCCTAGAACTCTGGTCAGCACTTCTCACTGTTCTCCCGAAACATAAAACTAGATTTGTGTCTTCTGGAACGAAATGAGGGCACCTGAGACCTGAAGAATCGTCCTTAGAGGACGCAAAAATGGACGATTCGTCTCAAAATTTCTTTTTTTTTTCCCCAAAGTAAATGTTGTTAAAAGCCACACAAGCAATCAAAGCTCTCAAAGCAGCAATCAGAGCGCAGCAGCACTGACCTTCCAGCCTCGCAGTCCGAGTGCGGGAAATTCCACGGAAATGAACTAAAGGATGTTGTCGTGAGCTTTCGCGTCTCTCTCTCTTATGGGCGTAAACACGTGTCCTTGTTCTAAAGTCTTGTTATTTTCGCGGGCAGCTTTGAACAAATCATACGCGCTGGAGGTTTGATCGATTTCCAGGATGAAGGACGTCAGATCACGGAGGCGTCAATTCGAGTGCCGAGAAGCTCTCAGCATGAGGACCGAGCGCACACTCGCAACGCCTTTGTTTATTGATAAAGTACATTTCCAGCCATGCAGAGTTCAAGCAGCGTGTGTTTTCAACAGAGTGGCGTTAAATACCGTGTTCTGATTGGTTATAGTGCGAGGAAACTAGTGACTACAATGGGAGGGATTTATGGGCGTAAACAACCATCTGATTGGTTACAGTGAGATGGAACTGTGATCTGATTGGTTACCATGAGATGGAACTGTGGTCTGATATGTTACAGTGGGAGGGAACTGTGGTCTGATATGTTACAGTGGGAGGGAACTGTGGTCTAATTGGTTACAGTGGGAGGAAACAGTGGTTTGATGTGTTACAGTGGGAGGGAACAGTGGTCTGATTGGTTACAGTGGGAGGGAACAGTGGTTTGATGTGTTACAGTGGGAGGGAACTGTGGTTTGATGTGCTACAGTGGGAGGGAACTGTGATCTAATTGGTTACCATGAGATGGAACTGTGGTCTGATTGGTTTGAGTGGGAGGGAACAGTGGTTTGATGTGTTACAGTGGGAGGGAACTGTGTTCTGATGTGTTACAGTGGGAGGGAACAGTGGTTTGATGTGTTACAGTGGGAGGGAACTATGTTCTGATGTGTTACAGTGGGAGGGAACTGTGGTTTGATGTGTTACAGTGGGAGGGAACTGTGGTCTGATTGGTTACCATGAGATGGAACTGTGGTCTGATGTGTTACAGTGGGAGGGAACTGTGGTTTGATGTGTTACAGTGGGAGGGAACTGTGGACTGATTGGTTACCATGAGATGGAACTGTGGTCTGATTGTTACAGTGGGAGGAAACTATTGGTCACAGTGGGAGGGATTTCTGGGTGAAAGCACTGGTTGTTTACAGTGTCCTCGTACATCACATCTATGGTCTGATGTGTTACAGTGGAAGGAATCTGTGGTCTGATTTGATAGTGTGGAACGTAACTATAGTCAGATTGCACATTGAGTGGCAATTGCAGTCCTACAGTGGAATTATGCGAGGGGAAACCCCGCCCATTTTACCTCCAGAGTCAGATATCCAGAAGACACCTCCATAATCGACAATTTTAACTTTCTTTACATTTGTGTCAGTCACTTACCTTTCTATTCTTATTATTCTCTCTCTCTCTCTCTCTCTCTCTCTCTCTCTCTCTCTCTCTCTCTCTCACATACACATCCCTCTTCTGTGGTCCTTTTCTATTTTCTCTGCTTGCCCTCTTGTTGTCTTTGAGGCCACAGCAGCAGGTCACATTGTTGTAGCTAAGACCAAACACACACCCCAGACCTGCGGGTCCTTACGCATACTGTGTGTGTGTGTGTGTGTGTGTTTGTGTGTCTGACTTTTATCTACTTTCCGCTCATGCTGGCGTTCTGGATCACACTAAACGACCTCACACCTCCCAGGTTGTTCTTATCGGGCGTCTCCATGGCAACGCTCTCCAGATTCCGGCGCCAAATCTTCATCGCTCGTTTATGCTCGCCGTGTTAACGAGGCTGTTTAGATGGACGCTCATGAACTCCGCTCGAGATATTAAAGCCGTCGCTCTACAAAGTCTCGTGAGGCATCCGCTGTCAACGTGTTAATTAGCGTGAGGAATAACTCCTGAGGAAATCCGAGACGTAACAAGTTCACGTTAAAACGTACACGTGAAGCTGTAAAGGGGGCGTAATAAAAAGGGGGTGTGACGCCACGGGTGGGATTCATCCTTTTCCCCTAATCAGTGTTGCATGAATGAGAAATTGTATTTAGTTAATTTTTTATTTGTATTATAATATTTAAAATATTCCATCTCAGGTGAACAATAAGGTGGAGCTGGAGCCGAGGCAGTTTATCGACTGGATGAGGTTGGAGCCGCAGTCGATGGTGTGGCTTCCGGTGCTGCACAGAGTGGCGGCGGCTGAAACGGCAAAACATCAGGCCAAGTGTAACATCTGTAAAGAGTGTCCGATTGTAGGCTTCAGGTACACACACACACACAAACACACACACACACACTGGCACTAGAGACTCCTTCCTCTTACAGAAAAAGTAACAATGCGCTTAATTATGCAGTTTTATTGTTAGGTGTCGATTGTGTGCACTATACAAGTCAGTGTGTATTTGGTTACTATGGAAACAAAACGTACCGTTGAATACGAATGATCGTGCGATTAAACGAGAATCAGAATCGTAATGATGCTGGTGTGTAAATATCCGATATTGTAGACGTAGTGTTTTGATGTGGGAGGCGGAGCTTTGAGAAGGAGGTTCCAGCAGACACATGACGGAGCAAATGTCTTCTCGATGCCGACAATGATGGATTACAGAGAACGAGGGACGTCTAGCGTTCGAGACAGAGGCAGCCGGGTTTGAGATTGAGATGGGATGGGGATGAAAATCACACAGATTAGACCTCAGGCACAACAGATGTCTTACTGCAGCATGGAACATTAGGATGTAGCTTTATTTTGGATTTACAGTATTCGTGTTTAATCTGGTCATGTGATTTAGTTTTAGTGTTCATCCACTCCATGGATTAAAGTCTGTGGACATCTTAGTTCCATGCGTGTTTTTTGAACATTCCACTCCACATTCAGTCCCCATTTGCTGGTATGGTAACCTTCAGTCTTCTGGAAAGATGTTCCACCAGATTTTTGGAGTGTGCTTGTGGAGAATTGTGCAGAGTCACAAAGGTGGTACTAAAGTCAGGTAGCGTTGCATTCATCTCGAAGGTGTTTAATAGGGTTGGAGCTTTAAAGCAGGAGATCTTCCACTCCAACCCATGGAACGTTGGCTTTGTGCGTAGGAACAGCTTCAGGTCCTGTAGATCAAGTTAAGGGAAAATCCATGAAACATCCATTGACATTCTTTTAAATGATGTGCCTCCTACTGTGTGGTAACAGTTTTGGAAAATGTTGTTTGGGGAAAAAGTCAGTTGTCCCAATAATTTTGCTCATATAAACTTTTCACAAATTTCTGGTGTAGAATCAATAGATTTGTGAATAAACGTAGCTAAAGAGAATCTCTCTCTCTCTCTCTCTCTCTCTCTCTCTCTCTCATATTTATTCATTTACAGATATCGCAGTTTGAAGCACTTTAACTACGACGTTTGTCAGAGTTGCTTTTTCTCCGGACGCACAGCGAAGGGACACAAGCTGAACTACCCCATGGTGGAATACTGCACACCGGTAAGTCTAGCATCTTCTCCTACCCGACCTCCAGGGGCTTCCTGGGGTTCCATCTACGTACAGCTTGACGAGCGTGAGGTCTGAGAGGAGATCTCGCGGCGTTGCTCGCGTCGTTAGCGTCGTGCCGTTCTGTAATGTAAGGTCGATTTCCCACGGCTGTGAGGGTGACGGATATCGACTCTCCGTTCGAGTGTAATAGTCTGAATGTCGATTTAAATTCCTGCCTAGCGCTCGCTTCACGAGGCGTGTGGGACACGAGAAATGCAGATATGCTTTCATTCCACGTCTGACCTGACGTAGCTGAAGGCTCAGCGAGGATTGGAACTGATCGGTGTGAGAAATCTTCCCGTTAACCGGTTGTGAAGTGACACAAATCCAATTTCCCGCAAATATGCGACATACTCGTGTTTGGACGCAATCTTCAAGCTAGGGCTGTCCGGATCGAGTCCGGCCTCAGGAGATCTCCTGTATTGACTCTGTCTTGTCTTGGACTAACTTGCATTTTATTTCCACAAACTATTTAAGGAACTGAGGTGAGTCTTACTAACCAATCAGAATCGAGAACTCAGTGCTTTTAAATCAGCAGGAGCCACAGAACAGTTTAGTTTCAGCTTTATGAACTCGCTTATTATTTTTACACAAGGAACATCAAGGGTTCACATCCACTGCTGATGAAAGAGACACTTGCGGTCTAAATTCAGATCGATGGGAAAGTGGCCGAGGCGCTCGAGTTCCCGCTGTGGCCTTATAACTGCGCTGCGTTTTCATATTGCCGATATTGCTCTTTCATCTCCGAGATATTGGCTTTTCTGTATTAGGTGAGACAGCTGACAGCAGGATTTTCATCCACTGCTTACATCAGTGTGTAATTGGTGTAGTTCAGGTGGAGGTTGGGTTAAGGTGTTAGTGGTTCGGGTGGAGGCTGTGGGGATTCAGGTGGAGGCGCTGGGGGCTGGTGTGGACGCTAGAGTTTGTTTGGAGGAGCTGGAGTTTTGATGAAGGAGTTGGTGTTTGTGTGGAGGAATTGTAGGTGTTTTGATAAAGAAGTTAGGGTTTGGGTGAAGGTAGTGGGTTTTGGGTGGGTTTCTTATTGTAGTCATATGATCATGGCTTTTGTTTATTACTGCATTCATTTCCATTTTGTCTTTTTTTTTGTTTGTTCCTTTATTTAATTGTTTTGGCCTTTTGTGTTTATTTTAATAGAATTTCTGTCAACTTGATGTATTCTATTCCCTTCTTCTTGTTTTAAATTAATTTTTTATCCATATTCTTTTGGTTTTTTTCCGGTTTCGGTTGGTTGGTTTTTTGAACTTTTTTTTTTTCAGTTTGCTCTGTAAAATATTTTTGAATCATATCATGATTATTTGAGCCTTTTGTTTGAATCCCTGTGTTCTCTTGTGTGTAATCTGACGCAGACCACCTCGGGCGAGGACATGCGCGACTTCACCAAAGTCCTCAAAAACAAGTTCCGCTCAAAAAAGTACTTCGCCAAACACCCTCGTCTCGGCTACCTGCCTGTGCAGACCGTCCTGGAGGGGGACAACATGGAGACGTGAGTCCTCACCTTACACACCCCAGACACTTACACCAGCTGGTGTTAAATCATCACGAACAGAGAGGTCCCACTTAAGTCACAGTCCCCGTCAGGTCCCCGTAAACCCTTAACCTGTAAATGTGTGAGAAACAAAAAACTCTGCATTGTGCAGCGATAATCAGCGATGCCTCCGAGTGAGAAGCTAAAATAGAGAAGAGTAGAGTTTTCCTATAACAGCATGTCCTGGAGTGTTTTATTTGTCTTATTTATCACGTGAGATTTAAAAAAATGACGAGCAGTTTATAAACAGGGCACACTGGGGTTTACCCTGTAGACAAGGTGTTTATAGCTGTAATTACCATCAGACTTCAACACTCGGCTGATTTATTCATCCACACGCCGTATTCGAAAAACACCGGCCTTCATTCAGGATGAAAACAAACACGTCTTTACATCTTCGCTTCTCCGTCTAGACACGCGAACGATCGTCTTAGCGATAACGCGTATGTATGAGCGTGTGTTTGTGTAGGATTTATACCTGCTGTCAGGACAGTGTATAACTCAGCGTAATGGTGGTTACGATGGGCCTGATTAGTCTCTTCCGTAAGGCTGCCTCTCCTCGCCTTATGATTTACGGCTTTTCGTCGCCTCCCTTCCGATTATTTACACGTCTCGCACGTCGCGGCTGGTTTTTTAGTAATTCGTTTTTTCACTCGCCGTCTTTTTTCGTGTTTGTTCTCCCGATAATATCCTCAGCACAATGCAGTATGGGGGATTGCCGTTGGAAAGACGTCGTTCGTATGAAGGTCATGTTCCAAATCTGTGGAAAATAAAGGAAGTTTCCATCATTTTTCACCAGAACTCGCCTCGGAGTGCCATGATGCTGTTTGTAATTCTTACCAGGACTGGGCAACATCTTTTTGTTTATTAATATCCGTTTATTATTTTTCAAAACTCATGGGTCACCATTTTTGTATTTATATCCCCTAATTGAATTAAATTAAATGTAGTTTAGCGTGCGATCGCCGTAGACATTTTTTTGATTCACCTTGTGTGAATTAAAGAAAATTTGCATATGAAATCCTTCACTGCTTAACACGGAGGCTTCTAATCGGCAGTCGAAACGAAAAATGGAGCGTAGATCGAACTGGGAATCGAATCAGTAAACAAATCTGAAAATTTGATCAGAAATTGTAACATAAATGGAACATGAGTCAAATCGGAGAAGCAAATTTTGACTCCAACAGAGATCTCGTCAACCAAAATCTGTGTCGGTGTCTGTTTCGAGCATCTGACAGACTTTTACCATCGTAATCAGTTAAACAATTCAGACATGAAAAAAAAGGCATATTTTGTGGAGTTTTTGGGGGTTATTTCTGTGTTTAAAATCAAAGCCGGGGTATAAAATATGTACAGCGTTTCTCCTAATGCCGAGAGAAATGTCAGCATCGCTCAGGAGCCCCGCTGTAAATACACCAGCACTATGTGTTTTACAGTGACAAATAACAGACAGATGAGAGGATAACGCTCCCAGAGAGAGAGAGAGAGAGAGAGAGAGAGAGAGAGAGAGAGAGAGAGTGACCTTGCTGATAAGGATTATTTCAGATACAAACTCTGATGTAGTGCATCACAAAAAAAGAAACTTTGAAAACATTTCTCGAATTCTGATTGGTCCACGAATTTGTCTAACAACAAATCACAGTGTTCAGATTGACAAGCCTGTTCTTACCCTAAATCTTCTGTAAGGAGTCTCTAGTGTCGGCGATATCTGACAGAAAAGCTACTTTTTTGCGTTGAGAGAAGGAAAAACAGGGGCTGGTGAGGAAATGTTAGTTACTATAACATAAGTGAAAACATAAATCTTTTTTGCTGATGCGGAAAATATGTGATACTTTAAACGTAACTATAATCGGATAAATAGTCATGCGTTGTTAATGTATCAGAGAGAATAGTTGACCGATTGTACTATATATATATATATATTGTGTGAGTGATAAAACAATACAAGGCAGTTATAAAAGCAGATCAGACCTGTGTGTATACCGTATGCGAGCCCTCTGCGTATTCGTCCTGACAGCATCACAGACCTCAAGCTGGCAGACAATAAAATCTGTCTGCGTCCTTCAGCCGTTCCTACGAGGCAAAAACCCCCCACACACAGTCATGTTTAACATTTTATTTCATCCCTGTTGCATCACCGAGTCTGCGCTCGGACACAAGCAGGTCTGCACTGTATCGTCTTACACTGTATTACCGTACCCAATGACGTAATGCGACGGCCATTTATGGTATTTGACTCCCTTTTTTCCAGAGCGACTTATAAAAGTTCGGTGAATCCTCCATCAACACACACATCCTGATACGTGTTTATTTGAATGCAGTGTATCATTCAAAAATTCTTTTGGGGGAACTGCTGAAAGAGCAGTGATGGAGGATGGAGGGATCAGTGGAAGTAGACATTGTGTGAAGACTGTTAGAGACTCAACTGTTCAGACATCAAGTAGAAGTTCCACCACCTAGGTACCAGTGCAGAGAAGAGTTTATGAGCAGGTCTTCTTTGTACCCTGTGAGATGGTAGGGTCTGCTAAGGAGTGGTGGAGGATGGAGGGATCAGTGGAGAAATGAGACAGGATGGACAGATCAGTGGAGCAGTGATAAAGGATGAGGGGATCAGTGGAGGATGGAGGGATGAATGGAGCAGTGGTGCAAGATGGAGGGATGAATGGAGCGAGGATTTTGAATGAAGAGATTAATGGAGCAGGTGGAAGATGGAGGGATGAATAGAGTAGTGGTGGAGGATGGAGGGATGAATGGAGCAGTGGTGGAGGATGGAGGGATGAATGGAGCAGAGCTGGAGGATGGAGGGATGAATGGAGCAGTGGTGGAGGATGGAGGGATGAATGGAGCAGAGCTGGAAGATGGAGGGATGAATGGAGCAGTGGTGGAGGATGGAGGGATGAATGGAGCAGTGCTGGAGGATGGAGGGATGAATGGAGCAGTGGTGGAGGATGGAGGGATAAATGGAGCAGGTGGAAGATGGAGGGATGAATAGAGTAGTGGTGGAGGATGGAGGGATGAATGGAGCAGTGGTGGAGGATGGAGGGATGAATGGAGCAGTGCTGGAGGATGGAGGGATGAATGGAGCAGTGGTGGAGGATGGAGGGATAAATGGAGCAGTGGTGGAGGATGGAGGGATGAATGGAGCAGTGGTGGAGGATGGAGGGATGAATGGAGCAGAGCTGGAGGATGGAGGGATGAATGGAGCGGTGGTGGAGGATGGAGGGATGAATGGAGCAGTGCTGGAAAATGGAGGGATGAATGAAGCAGTGGTGGAGGATGGAGGAATAAATGGAGTAGTGATGATGAATTTGAACTCATGCCCAGTTTAATTTGAGGTACAGGATATAAGATGTAGTGCCCCAGACGGCTCTGCAGCGTTTGCTATTTTTTGGACACAGCTGTATAAATTTGAAAAGTGTACCGCATGACCCTTCTCTAACAGGTCTAAGTGGTCTGGAGTGCGTCCGCCACTTTCTTCCTCTCCGACGCGGATGACAGGCGCCGAGCTGAGAGGAAGGTCGGGGTAAATCCTTGCCGCGCCTGCACCCGCATCGAGCTGTGAAATAAAGCCAAGCCTTTCTCAAAGACGGGGGATGGCCTCGAATCCGAGAGAGAAGTCGGCATCTATTTGGCTCGGTTTTAATAAAAAGCCTGCTCGCGGATGCTCGGCACCTCTCAAGCGCCCTCTGGGGGGAGATTCCGACTCTCCGGAAGAACACGAACACGTTCACCTGTTCGGCGTTAAAGGAGCGCCAGTTAATTCGCCCATATGTTCATCAGGACCTCATTAACCTTTCAGCACTGAAACAGCACGTAGGGTTCTGCATCATTTCGCTCTGGAAGGAGAAAAAGCCTTTTAGCTTAATGTGCTCGGGTAATTAAAAGTTCTTTAAAAAAAACACGTGAAAATGAATCGGGATGTGAATCGGGATGCGCTCAGAAATCTTCTCGCCTTGTGTAGGAAGAAAACAACGGGAAATTTGTACTATTATTATTATTACTACTACTACTAATTATTTTTTATTGTTCATTCGATACGCTGTTTAGAAATAGCTACGAAACTCGTAATGACCCGAGGAACCTCCAGGAATCTCTGGAACAATTAAGACAGGATGTTAACCTTAGAGTCTGGGGGGCTCAGTCGGTAGTACAGTCAACCCCCGATAATTCGAGGCTCGGAAAATCTGCAGGTTCTCATTTAAAGCCTAACAGCAAGTTGCGGATTCTCTTAAAATTTGCGGCAATCCGGAGCAGGACCGAATGTTCAGGAACGTTAGGAATAACATTTATAACGGTGTATAGTCCAATACTGTACACTATTATTGAATTATATAACTTGAAACAGGTCTTATTTTTCCGATGTCCATGTAACTCCGCCTCTGATGCTCATTGAAATGCTCCCGCAGCACTTTACGATGTTGTTTGTTGTTGTTTCCGTGGCTTTATAACTCTTTCGCTGGTTCAGACATAATTCGCTGTTTAACAACTATAAATGAGGCCAACAGCCAATCAGCTTTCTGTTATCTGAGCAGATCTCTCTTAGACTGAACCACAGACGTAAAACAGCCCTTTTCGCCCGTTTGATATTTCTTGCGGTGCGATTTTCAGGAAAAGGGGTTCAGTCCGTGACATTTGTGCATTTCTCCGAGCGCACGTGGGAGATGCTGCTGCTGCTGCTGCTGCGGCGGCGCTTCGATCACTCAGGTGTAAAGCGGCTTCATTTCTGCTCGCCGCTGATTACAGATAATTACAGTAACAGCTCGGGGAGAATGAGCGGGGTGTGAAGAGGGGCGTGAGGTTATTACGCTTCTGACACACTAATTCATAGACGCTTACGTTCTTCATCTGATGAGTCAGTAGGACCAGGATGTGAAACTAGCTTATTACACACTAGGTGGGTATGAGCTGTAGTTATTATCATCATTGTTATAATTATCATTATAAAGCCATGGTGGAAATATATTTCCGTAAGTCCATTAATATTAAGATATATTTATAGATACATAGATACAAACACACACACACACACACACACACACACACATATATGTCTATGTTCCAAATGGCGTTAAATGTCCTTGTAAACCATGTGAATGATAGCTTTCCACGTGCGACGTGAATTGTAACCACCTGATCTGTTCATCGTCCTGCCCACTGACCCCCTGGACATGGAGTTCAGTCGTTCCCTATGAGACCTTTGTCCCAAAAGATTCTGTCCCCTTGTCCTCTCGTCCTCTCATCCGTCCATCTCTCTCGTCCTGTGTGTTTTTCTCTTGCA